>CM035131.1:44449641-45049641 GCA_020205605.1 Panax ginseng
ATGATCATGACCACTGGTGATACTAACGAATATCCTTGGCCATAGTGCAGGGATAATTTAATGATGTGATTGGCAGGATCATGACCATTAGTTAACAGTTGAATGTCTTTGGCCGTATTGCACTGACAGACAGTTGATTAGTATGATCATGACCATTGGTTTTATAGTTGAATATCTTTGGCCCGTAGTGCAAAGGTAGACAACTGATTGGTATGATCATTGTTATTAGATTTGAATATCTTTAGCCTTTGGGGTAAGGATATTGAGTAAACGTTCTATTAAGCCTTTGTGGCAAAGAGAAACTGTTGATTTACATGATTATAAATATGAATTATGGATTTAACCTTTGGTGGTTCAGGTGAAGACAGGTGATGAGAGTTCTTTTTGTCTTGGGTATAACAAAGATCTATGGATGAGTATTACAGGAATGAAATACTAACGATGGACTTTTAATCTAAAGGAGATATTAGACATTATGTTCTACTTGACTCTTCTAATAGATTGCTTATTCCGCTGCAGTTGTTGATTTAAAACTTGTTGTCTATTATGACTCCCCAAAACAGGTATACATCACCCATCTTGAGTTGCCAAATACATGGTACAAAATTCAAATACAACTTAATTATACAACAGTCATGTAAAATACGACAAAACATAATCTAAGAGTTTTAATAAGAATATTATCATCTAGATAATATCCACACTCAATGGAGTCCTCATTATATTTATTGTCACACTATTTAACAGAATAGTGAGGACTACTAATGCTATCATCTGGACCGTCACTCCGCTCCTCGACTAGTCCCGACTACGTTCTCATTTCAAGAGAACAAAGGAAAGAAGAAAGGGTGAGCTCAACTAGCCCAAGAAGAAATATTATGACTAAGATAATGCGTAATAATTTATCATTAGCCTTCAACAATGTTAAACCGATAGAATATAATAGACAACAAGTTTAATCAGAAGTGGAACAAGCAATCCATTAGAAGAGTCAAGTAGAGCATAAAATCTACTATCTTCTATGATTTAAAAAGTTTTCATCAACTTTATCCACGAGACTCAATTTTAATAAATAAAATCGAATCATCCCGCATCACGGCAAGGATATTTATGTAATCATCAATGGTCATGACTATACCGAATAATCCTCGGTCATAATCACACCAACAATCCGCCCATCAATGAACTACGTGACAATGAGGACTTTTACCACATCATTTCGTCACATTTACGGCCATGATTATACAAGAATAATCCTCGGTCATAATCATACCAAATCCATCGTATGCACGTAAGCCAAAGATTACTTTCATCACAATATAAGCATGAGGATTATGACAATGACATAATAATTCAATAAAACAAGTTCAAGGATAAATTTTAAAGATTTATAATTTTAATTTATCCAAAAATCAATAACGTCCAAATTGTCAACATGATACTTCTTTGTGGAGTAAAATTCAAGAATGCTCAGAAGATATTTCCATGAAAAGATACTGGATGAAGCGCAAATATCAAGGATATTCTACTAATTTCATAGAATATAGAAGCCAAAACTTTAACCAACCGAGTATAATAGAATATATGAAACCGTTAAATGGATTTTTGCTCGCCATGCAGTAATCCACGTGAGATGCATCATTTCCACAATTTAATAAGGAATGAATCTGAAGGATCATTCACCATGCATGCAGTAATCCACATGACAAAAGTTATTCCAATGTAATAATAAAGAATGGAATAATGTAAGAATTTACCAGCGTGCTTAATCCGCACATGCATACATGATATTCCAAATGTAATAATAAAGAATGGAACCAGTCATGCGTAATCCCTTACATGCATACGATATTCCAATGTAATAATAAAGAATGGAACCGGTCATGCGTAATCCGCATACAGACGAGGATATTCCAATAGAATAATAAAAATGGAATAATAATGAATTCATCGGGCATGCGATAGACCGCAAATGCAGACGAGTTATTCAATAGAATAATAAAGAATAGAATAACAGAAGAATTTCACCATGTATGCGGTACTTCACATAGACAGGTTATTCTAACATAATAATAAAGAATGGAATAACAACCTTTATGAGTATTGAAAGAAAATAACTCTATTCATGAATACGAAGGAATAATATCCCTTACCTTAGAAGAAAATTGGATACAGAAATAGTGAGGTAGCAGACTTCTCTTCTTCTTTCTCTCTATAATAATTGCTCTATAGCTTTGGTGAATTGGTGAGAAATGAAGGAAGAATGAGCTTCTATTTATAGGAAAATATAGTTTCAATAATTGCACGTTTTAGGGCTCAAAATATTACAGTATAATACCTTCCTCTTTTTCTTCATTTTTAATTTAGTCCTGCAAGTATTATCAAACTTGCACCACCTCCCCTAATAGTAAATAATGTGAATCAATAGTTATAATCATGTGAAAATATGAATTACAGTATAGTACCTTCAACTATACCTCTATTTTTAACTTAGTCATGCAAGTATTATCAATCTTGCACCACCTCCCCTAATACTACAAGAATGTGAATCAATAGTATACACATGTGAACAAATAGTTATAATCATGTGAATTAATAGCAATTAATTGTTCATTTATCTGGTTAATTACCCGATTGGTCAATATAACCTCCAGACATCCATTATTATTGGAATAAATGTCAATTTCCACTAACACTAATAATTCCAACACAATAGAACTATCAATTTCATCTTTAATCAACACGAACTTATTCATCATTAATATTATAACTCACAATATTTAACAACCAGGTCGTTCCCAGGAAAGAGGGGGCTTTTCGATAAGGATTTCTCCTTATTGGCGAGAAATTAGATGACTAAACCTCTCCTTAACAGAACTTCTAGACATTGTAAATATTGCAATTTAATAATATAAATAACTTTGTCGTCTCAATTATTGATTTAATAATATAACATATTATGCAAATGATACTGTGACAATAATCGAATCAATAATATGAGAGATATGATGCAACAATTACTGTAGAAATAATTGAGTATAACTGAGTGACTTTTCACGTAAACATCAAAAACCAATACCGTATGCTACTATGCAACCACGCCAGACATCAGACTTTTACTAGGGTAGTTCAACAGTTTTAACTTGGTATACACTGCTACCGTTATTTTTATAAAAAGATAATTATGTCATTTTCTAACTACGACAATACTTCCGCTTCGGGTCCACTAATGATTGTGCCAGTCATTTAATATTCCTCGTTAAAACGAATATTCCCACCAATCGAATATTATATAACCATTTGCTTACTTTGAAAAATTTGTAAATATTACCCACAACTATAACATTATATCAAATCCACACCATAATGTTCAAAAATATATTTCGAGAAAATTATTCTTTATTCATAAAAGTTGGGGTCTTACAACCTCCCCTTCTTCTGAAATTTTGTCCTCGAAATTAGGGTACATACCTGGTATATCGAAGAAGTGAGGATATCATGACTTCATCTCAAATTCAAACTCCTAGGTCATTTCTTCCACATCGTGGTTTCTCCACAAAACTTTGACTTGAGGTATAACCTTGGAGCGTAGAATATGATCCTTCTTATCCAAGATTTTAACAGGTAACTCTTCATACGTTAAATCTTCCTCTATCTTGTCTAGTTCTAATTCAATAATGTGGTTTGGGTCTTTCACATATTTACGTTACATAGATATGTGAAAAACGTTATGAACACGGTACATACTTGGCGGTAAGGCGAGTCTATAGGCCACAGTTCCTACTCGATCGAGGATTAAAAATGGGCCAATGAATCGAGGATTGAGCTTTCCTCTCTTTCCAAATCTCGTAACTCCTTTCCATGGAGCAACACGTAACAACACATGATCTTCAATATTGAATTCCACGTCCTTTTGATGAAGATCATCATAACTCTTTTGTCGATCTTGTGAGGTTTTTATATGTTGTCGGATCGTTTGAATCTTTTCCGTAGTCATATGTACCAAATCCGGTCCCAACAACGTTGCTTCACCCACCTCATCCCAGCATACTAGAGAACGACACTTTCTTCCATACAACGCCTCAAATGGAGCCATGCCAATACTTGCTTGATAACTATTATTGTAGGAAAACTCCACCAATGGTAAGAACTTGTCCCAACTTCCCTTGAAGTCAAGGACACAGAGTCTTAATAAATCTTCAAGAGTTTGAATAGTCCTTTCCGACTGCCCATCCGTTTGAGGATGATATGCCAAACTAAATCATAAATCCGTGCCCATAGCTTTTTGCAAACTAACCCAAAATCTTGAAGTGAATCTTGGGTCTCGATCAGAAACTATGGATACTGGCATACCATGCAATCTTACAATCTCGTTTATGTATATACTAGCAAGATGTTCAAGTGTATAAATTTCTCGTATCGGTAAGAAATGAGCAGACTTGGTCAATCTATCAACAATGACCCAAATCACATCTATGCCTTGAGAAACCTTAGGAAGACCTGTAACAAAATCCATGGTAATGTGCTCCCACTTCCATTCTGGAATTTCAAGTGGTTGCAATGGACCTTTTGGCACTTGATGCTCCGCCTTGACTCGTTGACAAGTTAGACACCTTGAGATAAACCCCGCTATCTCTCTCTTCATATTGCTCCACCAAAATGTATGTCTGAGATCACGATACATTTTGGTACTCCCAGGATGGATTGCAAACGGTGTGTTATGCGCCTCCATCATGATTTTATACTTCAAGTCAGAATCGTTAGGAACACAAAGTCTGGAGTTGACTCGAAGTATTCCTTCTTCATCGATTCTTGCTTCCAGAATAGTACCTTCTTGGACTTTCTTCCTCATATGCATCAGCTCTAGGTCTGTAGCTTGAGCAGCTTTAACTTTATCGATTAAAGTCGGTTCCACTCGTATATTCGCTATCATCACATGGGTCCCTGGAGTCTTTAACTCTATTTTTATCCTTTCTAAGTCATACAAAATGGGCCTTTGTGTTGACAATATTGCACTCGTGCCCGCATATGATCTTCTACTCAATGTGTTAGCTACTACGTTCGCTTTTCCAGGATGGTATTGGATGGTATGATCATAATCTTTCAACAACTCAAGCCATCGTCCTTGCCGCATGTTGAGTTCCTTTTGAGTGAAAAAATATTTGAGGCTTTTATTGTGAGACCCCAAATTTTATGAATAAAGATTTCAATTTCTTGAAATATTTTTTTGAATATTATGGTGTGGATTTGATATAATGTTATAGTTGTGGGTAATATTTATAAATTTTGCAAAGTAAGCAAGTGGTTATATAATATTCGAATTGTCGGGGAATATTCGTTTTAATAGGGAATATTCGTACGACGGCACAATCATTGGTCGACCCCACAACAAAAGTATTATCGTAGTAAGAAAACGACAGAATTATCTTTTATTAAAAATAACGGCGAAAGTATTACCATCAAAACCGTTGAACTACCCTTAGTAAAAGTACGAGAATCGTGTGGTTGCATAGTAGACACACGTATTGGTTATTGATGCTTACGTGAGAAGTCACTCGATTATACTTAATTATTGCTTTCACAAGAATTCACGCATCATATCTCTCATATTATAGATTCAATTATTGTCACAGTATCATTTGCATAATATGTTATATTATTAAATTAATAATTGAGACGACAAAGTTATTCATATTATTAAATTACAATATTTACAATGTCTAGAAGTTATGTCAATGAGAGGTTTGGTCATCTAATTGCGTGCCAATAAGGAGAAATCCTTATCGGAAAGCCCCCTCTTTCCTGGAAACGACCTGGTTGTTAAATATTGTGAGTTATAATATTAATGATGAATAAGTTCGTATTGATTAAAGATGAAATTGATAGTTCCATTGTATTGGAATTATTAGTGTTAGTGGAAATTGACATTTATTTCGATATTAATTGATGTCTGGAAGTTATACTGACCAGTCGGGTAATTAATCGGATAAATGAGAAATTAATTGCTATTAATTCACATGATTATAACTATTTGTTCACATGTGTATACTATTGATTCACATTCTTGTACTATTAGGGGAGTTGGTGAAAGATTGATAATACTTGCATGACTAAGTTAAAAATAGAGGTATAGATGGAGGTACTATACTGTAATTCGTATTTTCACATGATTAGAACTATTGATTCACATGATTGAACTATTGATTCACATTATTTACTATTAGGGAGGTGGCAAGTTTGATAATACTTGCAGGACTAAATTAAAAATGAAGAAAAAAAGGGAGGTATTATACTGTAATATTTCGAGCCCCAAAACGTGCAATTATTGAAACTATATTTTCCTATAAATAGAAGCTCATTCCTTCATTATTTTTCACCAATTCACTAAAGCTATAGAGCAATTATTATAGAGAGAAATCATAGAGAGAAAGAAGAAGAGAAGTCTACTACCTCACTATTCCAAAGATTCTAGTCTTCTTTTCGAGGTAAGGGTATTATTCTTCGTATTCAAGAAGAGAGTTATTTTCTTTCAATACTCTTAAGGGTTGTTATTCCATTCTTTATTATTATGTTGAATAACTCGCCTATGCTAAGTACCGCATACATGGTGAAATTCTTCGTTATTCTATTCTTTATTATTCTCGTTGGAATAACTCGTCTGTAATGGCTTCATCGCATGCCCGGTGAATTTCGTTGTTATTCCATTCTTTATTATTATTGGAATATTGCATCATGAATATCAAGATGATATGACGCGCCCCAAAATAGGTCCAATCCATCCAACCTATTCGAGTCGCTAAACATTTAGTACGGAAAATAACTACAACTTTATTACTACAATTGTCGTTGCAAAATACAACAACGCATATCACGTGAGTTTAATACCAAGCTGTGACTCATGTCCCAACTATGGATGAAGACTCACATTGATACATTACATAAATGTACAATCAATAATCTGCTTTTAGAAATTAAAATCTTTAGAAGTGCTCAAGGAAACCTTCAAGACTTCAGGAGGCCATGAATCTAAGTTATGATAGATATCATATGTCCGGTAGAATTATCCTTGGTTGATCCAATAGACCCCAAAAGAAAAACGAGAAGATTATTATCATGTTCCTTCCAATGTTGAGTCTTCTCTTCGACATACAACTATCTTCCACCATCTGCAATTGAACATTATGTTTCAACCAAACTCTAAGATCATATAGGTAGTGCTCAGAGATATACTCAGTAAAGTGAATGCTACAACCCCTGTCTTTATGATAACACGAGGTTGTATGTCATTAGACATCTTGTATGATAGTGACAAACACACCTTCTAAAGTTGGGTTCGCTTCACCCTATTCGGTTCACCAAAATTAAATATCAAATGACGATACAATACAACACACTTATCTAAAGTTCTCAATAAAATTATTTCCATACTATTTAGGAGAACCTCAACGTCACTATAGACCACGTTTCTATTTCCTCATATCACGCTTGGCTCAAACTACCTACACTCTTGTTAACTGAAAGGAATTGTGAAGCAAAATGGTGAGAACAACTAGCTCAGTAAAGAATATCATGACTAAAGATAATTAAATTATCAATAGCCTTCATCAAGAATAAATCGGAGATTTAGAACATATGGTAGATGATAAAGACTTTTCAACCATAGTCAGTAGATTTAACGAGCAATCCATTACAAGAGTCAAATAGACCATAAAGTCTATTATCTTCTCCACATTAAAAGTCTACCAACAATGTTTTATCCCTGTAATATCAATCAACAGTTCCTTTCCACAATCATATGAATAACTTCATAATCATAATTTTGATTCTAATTACTCTTCTCATTCGTGACTAAGATAATTTTCATCACTTTGTCTTTACTCAAACATCAAAGATCATGGTTATTCTAAATCACGCTCCTCGCTCATAATCATACTTAATAAATTCATCTTTGCACTCACTGGCAAAAGATATTCATTAACAAGTCATCTTTGCATTATGCCAAATATATTCAAAAATAGGTCATCTTTCACTTTCTGGGCCAAAGATATTCAACAACAGTCATCTTTGCACCTTTTAGCCAAAGATATTCATATCTCAAAGAAACACGTAATCATTTAGAATTTATATAAACCATAGTTATAACCATGTTGATCATTCCACCTTTGCACTTAAGTTAAAAATATTCAATTGTAAATTCAATGGTCATGATCATAATTAATAATTCAACTTTGCTTTATTGGCCAAAGAGAACCCATGGTCACGATCATACCAATAATCTACCCATCTTTACACTTAAGTCAAAGAGAAATTCCATCACTGGGGTTATAAAAAATTATATATGATAATAAAAACAATATGATCAACAACTACATTTAATTTCAAGAGTAAGATTCATAAATCAATGATTTTAACATTTTTTCCATAAAATTATAAATCACTTAATAATCTTATAATCTAATATTATTAATATACCATAATATTTTAATCATTTCTTAAATTTATAAATAATTTATTTTAATTATTTACACATTACTAATTAATGCATTTAATCATCCTAAAATGCAAAACTCATAAGATTTCATCACCAATAACAAAAACCTCATCATATACCTTATATAGGATTCCCAAGCTATAAAATCCTATTTTCCAATTTTGTTACTTCACATAACATATTTAATTCATTTACTCACTAGTCCATTTTCATGAAAATTACCAAATCAAGATAAACAAATTTTCTTTTTCGGGATTTAACATAATAATCCCATATTGAATATATATTTTTCTTAAATTTTTAAAATTCATTTACTATTTTTCATACGGCCAAACTCGCTTGAATATTTAGATATTTATCGTAAATTGTACTTTTATCCAAAAATTTCAAAATTTACAAGATATACTGATATTATATAGATGTACTCCCAATAAAAATTTCATCAATTTTGGAGTTAACCACAAGGAGTTATAAGGGTTTACTTTTAAAATAGACTTTTTCCATAAAATTCATAACTCCTAATCTATACATCCAAAAATTGCTATTTTTGGACACAATCGAGAAAACTCATCAAAATATCATTTCAAATTTTTCCAAAATTTTTGAAGGTCGGAAAAATTATGAAACTGAAAAACATAATAACCCTTAAAATCTCTTTACCCTAAAAGACCAAAGATCGAGTGGAATATCGGATGAAAAGAAAGAAAACTAAAAAAGCAACTCTCAAAGTATCTAAATACTCACAAAAATACGCTCGACGATATAGAGAGAAAGAAAACTTGTTTCTGGTGTGATTTTCAATTCTAACATAAGCACCTATTTATAGGAAAATGCTAGAACGCCAAAGGAGACTAAATTAATAGAATAATATTATTAATTTTCTTCATTCCTACGTATGCTCACCAACCAAGACCAGCCTCTAGCATGCCATACTTGAACAAATTTGGCAGCCCACATGTTTAAAAATAAAAGTGGGTCCCACCCATTAATAAAAATCATTTTATTTTCTGAAACTTCAATAATTCATGTATGATAATAGCCCGCTTATCGTAAAAAATATGAATTTTATGTCCATTCCACACCTAAATCAATTCTCTACAACTTTGTAGCTTTAAGTTTTTCCAAATTACGCATGTAAAATATCCGAAACCGATAAACGGATGATTTTCAACACCTCTTAAAATTCATAACAAATCATACGCACATTTTTAACGGTTCAAAATTTATGGATATATACTCAACTTATATATGTATAACATATCCAAAAATCACAACGATCCAACGGTCGGATTAAAATTATAACTCACGCAATAGAGCTTTAAGAACACCGATTTGATCTTTTAATACCTCCATCCGGCAAAAAAATAAAATACTCAACATTAATTCATTCATTTATAACCACATAAATAAATCCATCATTTATATCCTCATCAAATAAATATTTCTTATCATATAAATCAATAATTAATTATTCACAAATAATATTAATCACAATTATGACAACGGTGGTTCCGGAAAGAAGGGCTTTCCAATAAGGATTTCTCCTTATTGGCGCAATTAGGTGACCAAACCTCCCTCGATGTAACATTCTAGACATTGCTAATAATGCTATCTAATAATATTATTCAAATAATATGAAATATTGATCCGATAATAGAAAATATTGTCGCCTTGACAATTATCGAGACAACAATAATATAAAATATTAACGCAACAATTATTGAATCAATAAAATAAAATATTGTACCGTAATTATCAGTATAACAATTATTGAGTAGTGCCTTCACACGTAGAATCAATAATTCCAGAATATGTATATCGGTAATATCGCGCTATCGCCAAAACCACGCCAGACATCGTATTTTAACCATTGTATTCCAACAAAGGATGTTAACTGGTAATAATTACGCCGTTATTTATAAAAACTCAAACTTGTCGCTTTTCTTCATTCGACGCTTATTCATGGGCCCACAAATGGTCATACCTGGCCGCATTTAATATTCCCCGACAAAGAATAATATTCCTCGATAATAATAAGTATTTTATAGCCACTTGCTTATTTTGAAAAAAATTATATGTCACTTTAACTTTACTTTCTATCAATTTTTCTTATTATTCAAAGAAATGGTTAAATTGATAGAAAGTAGAGTTAAGGGTGACATGAATTTTTTTCAAAATAAGCAAGGGCTATAAAATACTTATTTGTCATTTGGGAATATTCGTTGGTCGAGAATATTCTCATTGGTTTGGGAATATTCGCACGATTTGCAGTACCCATTTGTGGGCCCTATAACTAATAAAACCGCTTGATGAAAAAAATGACAAGTTTGAGTTTTTATAAATAATTCACAGAATTGTTATCAAGTAATAATCATTGAATATTCGTGGTTAAAATACAAGAATACGCTGGTATCGCATAATAAAGACACCTATATTGCATAAAGATTTTTGAATTATTGATTCTTACGTAAGAAGGCACTACTTAATAATTGTTACAGAATTACCGCTCAATATTTTATTTTATTGATTCAATAATTGTCAATATTGATATTTTATATTATCATTGCTTTTAATAATTGTTATCAGACAAAGATTTCCCATTATCGATCAATAATTTATATTAATTGAATAATATTATTAGATAGCATTATTGGCAATGTCTAAAAAGTTCACAAGGAGAGGTTTGGTCACCTAATCATGCACTCAAAGAAGGAAAAATCCTTATCGAAAAGCCCCTCTTTCCGGAACCGCCTCGTCATTATAATTCAGGATTCTCGTAATATTATTTGTGAATAATTAATTATTGATTTATATGATAAGGAAATATTTAATTAATGCGAATATAAATGATGGATTTATTTATGTGGATATAATTGAAGGAATTAATGTTGAGATATTTTATTAGTATTTTTATCGGAATGAAGTTATTAAAAATCAAACCAGTGTTCTTGAGATATATTGCGTGAGTTATAATTGTTAATCCGACCGTTGGATTGTTGTGATTTTTGGATATGTTATACATATATAAGTTGAGTATATGTCCACAAATTTTGAACTGTTAAAAATTAACGTATGATTTGTTATGAATTTTAAGAGGCGACTGGTTCAGAAATTATTGAAGTTTCTAAATTTATCATTTTGGTGGAAAATTCTAGAATGCGGGGGCCCCACCTATGGTTGGTGAAGAAATGTGCTGAAATTCTAATTCAAATATGGTGGATGGAAATAGTAGCAGGTAAAGCCATCAAGTAGCAGGTCAAGTCTGCTTCGGCGTACTAACATTTTCCTATAAATAGCAGGCTAAGTTAGAATTGAAAATCACACCAGAAACATAAGCTTTCTCTCTTTCTCTCTCTCTATATTATCGAGCGTATTTTGTGAGTATTTTGATATTTTGAGAGTTGCTAATGAGTGCAAGTTTCCTTCAACGTCATATCCGATATTCCAGTCAGAAGTACTGCTCTTTTGAGGTAAGGGATTTTTAAGGGTTGTTATATTTTTCATGTTTCGTAATTTTTCCGACCTTCAAAAATTCTGAAAAAAATTGAAATGATAATTTGATGAGTTTTCTAGATTGTGTCCAAAAATGGCAATTTTTGGATGTATAGATTATGAGTTGTGAATTTTATGGAAAAAGACTATTTTAAAAGTAAACCCTTATAACTCCTTGTGGTTAACTCTAAAATTTGTGAAATTTTTATTGGGAGTACATGTATATAACAGAAGTATACTCTGTAAATTTTGGAATTTTTGGATAAAAGTACAATTTATGATAAATGTCTAAATATTTGCAGCTTTTATTATATGAAAAATAGTAAATGAATTTTAAAAATTCGAGAAAAATATATGTTCAATATGGGACTATGTTCGCTAAATCCCGTAAAAGAAAATTTGTTTGTATCTTTATTTGGTATTTTTCATGAAAATGGACTAGTTATGAGTAAATGAATTAAATATGTTATGTGAAGTAACAAAATTAAAAAATAGGATTTTATGGCTTGAGAATCCTATATAAGATATATGCAGATTTTTGATGAGGGTTTTGGTTATTGGTGATGAAATCTTATGAGTTTGGCATTTTAGGATGATTAAATGCATTAATTAGTAATGTGTAAACAATTAAAATAAATTGTTTATAAATTTAAGAAATGATTAGAATATTGTGGTAATATTAATAATATTAGATTATGAGATTATTAAGTGATTTATAACATTTGGATTAAGGTGTTATGAAATCATTGATTTATGAATCTTACTCTTGAAATTAAATGCAGTTGTTGATCATATTGTTTTTATTATCATATATAACATTTTTATAACCCTGGTGATGGAATTTCTCTTTGACTTAAGTGTAAAGATGGGTAGATTATTAGTATAATTGTGACTATGGATTCTCTTTGGCAAGTAGTGCAAAGTTGAATCGTTAACTGGTATGATCATGACCATTGAATTTACAATTGAATATTTTTAGCTTAAGTGCAAAGGTGAATTGATCAACATTGTTATAATTATTGTTTATATAAATTCTGAAATGATTATGTATTTCTTTGAGATATGAATATCTTTGGCCTGTAGTGCAAAGATGACCTGTTGTTGAATATCTTTGGCCCGTAGTGCAAAGATAAATTTATTAGTATGATTATGAACAGGAACTGTGATTTAGTATAACCATGATCTTTGATGTTTCAGGTAAAGACAGGTGATGAAAATTATCTTCGTCCTGAATGAGAAGAGTAATTAGAATCACAATTATGATTATGAGTTATTCATATGATTGTGGAAATGAACTGTTGATTGATGTTACAGGGATAAAACATTGTTGGTGTACTTTTAATGTGAAGAAGATAATAGACTTTATGGTCTATTTGACTCTTCTAATGGATTGCTCGTTCCGCTGTAACTATGGTTGAAAAGTCTTATCATCTACCATATGTTCTAAATCTCTGATTTGTTACTGATGAAGGTTATTTATAATTTAATTATCTTTAGTCATGATATTCTTTACTGAGCTAGTTGTGTTCACCCTTTTGCTTCACAAATCATTTCAGGTAACAAGAGTGTAGCTGGGTTGAGCGGGGGTAACAGGGAAATAGAACGGTGGTCTATAGCTGTTGAGGTTCTCCCTAAATAGTATGAAAATAATTTTATTGAGAACTTTAGATAAGTGTGTCGTATTGTATACATCATTTGATATTTAATTTTGGTGAACCGAATATGGTGAGGCGAACCCAACTTTGGAAGGGTGTTTTTTCACTATCATACAAGATGTCTCATGACATACAACCTCGTGTTATCATAAGATGTGGTTGTGTACATCCACTTTGCCGAAAGTATATCTACGAAAGCACTACCTATATGATTTCTGAGTTTGGTTAAAACATAATGTTTAATTGCAGACGGTGGAGATAGTTATATGTCAAGAGAAGACTCACCATTGGAAGGAACATGATAGTAATCTTCTCGTTTTTCTTTGGGGTCTATTGGATCAACCAAGGATAATTCTCTGGACATATGATATCTATCATAACTTAGATTTATGGCCTCCTATGTAAGAAAGGTTTCCTTGAGCATTTCCCAAAGATTTTAATTTTTAAAATAGTTATTGACTGTACCTTTATGTAATGTATCAATGTGAGGTGTTGTCCATAGTTGGGACATGAGTCACAGTTGGTATTAAAACTCACAGTATATGCGTTGTTGTATTTTTCACGACAATTGTAGTAATAAAGTTGTAGTTGCTTTCTGTACCACGTATTTGGTGACTCAGAATAGGTTGGATGGATTGGACCTATTTTGGGGGCATCATAGTATTCGTCACATGAAGGAGGTAGAGTTCATCAAGCTTGAGCAAAATAATATGACCGTGGCGCAGTACGAAGCTAAGTTTGCCGAGTTATCTCGGTTTGCGTCCCACTTGGATGATAATGAGGAGAGAATGACGCGGATGTTTCTAAGAGGTTTGAAACCCGAGATACGTCAATACCTTATCTCTCATAAACTGTGTTTCAGATGTTGTGAATAGGGCTCAGTTATTGGAGCGCGATAATGAGTCAACCCAACCAAGAGAGAGCAGCCGGCAAGTCGATAATACCAGTGGTAGCAGTCATCTAAGCGGTGACAACAAACGTGGAGGGAATCAACATGCCAGTAATGTTAATCACTTCGGTGGTAATCATGGCCAAGATAATAGGAGTGAAAATTTTAAGAAGAGAAGGTTTAACAACGATGGAAAGACAGCAGCACCAACACCCATTTTCAAGGAAGGAGAATGACCACCAATTGTATGCTTCAAATGCGGAGGGGAGGGACATATCAGTCTAAACTGCGTGATGCATTCCAAAGCATGTTAATTGTGGAAAAGAAGGTCACCTAGCCTGATTTTGTCGTGCACCAAAGTCAAGTCCAGCTGGGATGGTGGCACCAAAGGCGGATACGGACAAAACAAAGTCGGTGGTTTCAGAAAGAGCGTTTTCCATGACTTCTCAAAAAGCGAGTAACCCGAACGAAGTTAGCACGGGTTAGTTAATTATAAATTCTTGCAAAGTTTATACCTTATTAGATACCAATTCTACGCATTCTATTATCTCTCCTGCTTGTGCTCAACGTTTAAATTTGACTCCAGAAAAAAAATTAGACTTTGACTTATCGATTGAAACTTTGTTAGCAGAAACCTTCGTTACCTCCTCTGTTTATAAGTCTTGTTTGATTCAAATCGACACTTTCACATTACCTGTCGATCTTATCTCTTTGAAAATACTTGCCTTTGATGCGATTTTAGGAATCGATTGGTTAACTACTCATCATGCTTTTCGTAAGGTTGTTAGCTTTCATATTCCTAAGCAACCTGTTATGCGAATTCAAGCAACCAAACCACTAAAGTTAATCACTTTCATATCAAGCCATAATTAAAGAGTTACGAACCTTTATCTAGTAACTTCCTTGTGTGGAATGTACCGAAGCCAGACTTTCCGTAGGCGACGCTGTGAATAATAGTGGCAAGTTGATATGTATCAATGTGACGTGCTATCCAAGTCTTGGGATAAGAGTCACAGTTTTGAATGATATTTCTATTGTTAATAAATTTCCTGAAGTATTCTAAAGACTTCTTAGCTTACCCCTAGAGCGTGAAATCGAATTTTGTATTGACCCCAGTACAAAAACCATTTCTAAAACCCTCAAATATTTCTTTACCTAAAATAATCGTATAATATGCCAAAGACGTTGGCTCGAGCTGTTGAAGATTATGATCATACCATTCAATATTATTGTGGAAGAGAGGCGTGGTAGTGCGACGCGTTGAGTAGAAGATCGTGATGCGTTCATTTGAGTGCGATGTTGTTAACACAAAACCCATTTCAGTATAACTTATAAATGATGAATATAGAGTTAAAGACTCTAGGGACCCACGTGAAGATAACGAATATACGAGTAGAATTGACTTTAATCAATAAAGTTAAAGCCACTCAAGCTACATACTCAGATCTGATGAATGTGAAGAAGAAGGTTCAAGAGGGCGTTATTCTAGAAGCAAAAATCGACGAAGAGAGGAAATCTCAACCCTCGATTTAATTGGCCCATTTGAAATCCTCGATCGAGTAGGAACTGTGGCCTATAAACTCATTTTATTGCCAAGTATGTCGCGTGTTCATAACGTTTTTCACGTATCGTTATTAGTAAAAACTTAGTCTTGGGGGACTTTGGAGCCAAATTTCGGAATAATTAATGAATCTGAAAAATTATAAAATCATGGGGGTTTTATAGAGCATGTTACAAGCTTTCCATAGCCTCGAAAACGGACTAATTCCGATAACGGATGAAGAAGTTATGAAGTATGTGTGTCAAAAGTTGCAAAATCTAGAAAATTAGAGTTAAGTGCCAAAGGTCGAGCACCTAGGCACTAGGCTCGGTGCTTAGAATCTGTTCTTGGGCGCCTAAGCGCTTTCCCGAGGCCAAATTTGGGCGCCTAGGCGCTGGTCAAGTGTTAAGCCAAAATCTGTCCGGACGTCCATTAGTAAATTGGGCATAACTTTTTCATACACACTCCGATTGAGGTGATTCTGGATGATTTGGAAAGATAACGAGTAGACCTAAAACTTTTATTCTTTATATTTGGAGATTTGAGGTAGGTATCAAGGCCTAAAACGGCTAATTTAGGGACTGATGTGCATTCAGAGGCAATTGGAGGACATTAGGCATGCACGTATGCAACGTGTAATATTTTCAACGATAAAGGTATTCAAGGTATCCTCACCTCTTCGGCATACCAGGTACGTACGTAAATTTTGAGGGCAAAATTTCATAAGGAGGGAGATTGTGAGACCCCAGATTTTATGAATAAATATTTAAATTTCTCAAAAAAAAAATTTGAATATTATGGTGTGGATTTGATATAATATTATAGTTGTGGGTAATATTTATAAATTTTGCAAAGTAAGCAAGTGGTTATATAATATTCGATTGGTCGAGGAATATTCGTTTTAGCGAGGGAATATTCGATGACGACTATTACACAATCATTAGTGGACCCCACAACGGAAGTATTGTCGTAGTAAGAAAACGACATAATTATCTTTTATTAAAAATAACGGCGAAAGTGTTACCGTTAAAACTTTTGAACTACCCGGTAGTAAAAGTACAGTAATACGCTTGGTTGCATAGTAGCACACGGTATTGGTTATTGATACTTACGTGAGAAGTCACTCAGTTATACTCAATTATTGCTACAAGAATTACCGTCAGATCATATCTCTCATATTATTGATTCAATTATTGTCACAGTATCATCTGCATAATATGTTATATTATTAAATCAATAATTGAGACGACAAAGTTATTCATATTATTAAATTACAATATTTACAATGTCTAGAATTTCTGTCAAGGAGAGGTTTGGTCATCTAATTGCGCGCCAATAAGGAGAAATCCTTATCTGAAAGCCCCTCTTTCTGAGGAACGACACGGTTGTTAAATATTGTGAGTTATAATATTAATGATGAATAAGTTTGTGTTGATTAAAGATGAAATTGATAGTTCCATTGTGTTAGAATTATTAGTGTTAGTGGAAATCGACATTTATTTCGATATTAATTGATGTCTGGAAGTTATACTGACCAGTCGGGTAATTAATCGGATAAATGAGCAATTAATTGCTATTAATTCACATGATTATAACTATTTATTCACATGTGTGTACTATTGATTCACATTCTTGTCCTATTAGGGGAGTTGGTGCAAGATTGATAATACTTGCATGACTAAGTTAAAAATGGAGGTATAGATGGAGGTACTATACTGTAATTCATATTTTTACATGATTATAACTATTGATTTACATGATTGAACTATTGATTCACATTATTTACTATTAGGGGAGGTGGTGCAAGTTTGATATTACTTGTAGGACTAAATTAAAAATGAAGAAAAAGAGGGAGGTATTATACTATAATATTTCGAGCCCTAAAACGTGCAATTATTGAAACTATATTTTCCTATAAATAGAAGCTCATTCCTTCATTATTTTTCACCAATTTACTAAAGCTATAGAGCACTTATTATAGAGAGAAATTATAGAGAGAAAGAAGAAGAGAAGTTTGCTACCTCACTATTCCAGTATCCAGTCTTCTTTTGAGGTAAGGGGTATTATTCTTTCGTATTCATGAAGAGAGTTATTTTCTTTCAATACTCGTAAGGTTTGTTATTCCATTCTTTATTATTATGTTGGAATAATCTGTCTATACAAAGTATCGCATACATGGTGAAATTCTTCTGTTATTCCATTCTTTATTATTCTGTTAGAATAACCTGTCTGTGTGGTCTATCACATGCCTGGTGAATTCTGTTGTTATTCCATTCTTTATTATTCGTTGGAATATCCGCGTCATGCGGATTACGCATGACCCGGTTCCATTCTTTATCATTCTATTGGGAATAACTCAGACAAGTAAGGCCTATCGCATGCATGGTGAATTCTTACGTTATTCCATTCTTTATTATTACATTGGAATAACTTTATGTGGATTACCGCATGCATGGTGAATGATCCTTTGTATTCATTCTTTATTAAATTGTGGAAATGATCTGCTTCTACATGGATTACCGCATGGCGGTGAAAATCTATTCATAGATTTCAGATATTCTATTATACTCGTATGAGATATCATTTCTTTTTTGTACTCGCCATGGAATATCATATTCTTTGGTATTTTTTTTACGAGTTACTATTCACGAGTTACTATTCACCCGATTACTATTCACTCTAGTATTATTCACTCGGGTATTCGGGGCACTTTTCGTGCTGGAGTACTATTCACGAGTTACTATTCACGGGTTACTATTTACCCGATTACTATTCACTCTAGTATCATTCACTCGGGTATTCGGGACACTTTTCGTGGTTTGGGTACTATTCTCAAGTACTATTCATTGTGGTACTATTCATTCGAAAAATATATTTCTTTTTCTGTCTAAATTATTTTTGGTACATAAATATTATTCTTGAATTTTACTCTACAAAGCAGTATCATGTTGACAATTTGGACGTTATTGATTTCTGGATAAATTAAATTAGAAATCTTTAAAATTTATCCTTGAACTTGTTTTATTGAATTATTATGTCATTATCATCATCCTCATGCTTATATTGTGATGAAAGTCATCTTTGGCTTACGTGCATAGATGGACTTGGTATGATTATGACCAGGGATTATTCGGTATAATCATGACCTGTAATGTTATAAATGATGTGGTAAAAGTCCTCAGTGGCCTGTAGTGCATTGATGGACAATTTTTGGTATGATTATGACCAGAGATTATTCGGTATAGTCATGACCATTGATGATTTAATGAATATCCTTGACCCGTAGTGCAGGGATGACTCGATGATGTGGTTTATTTATTAAGCTGAGTCTTAGCGATAAAGTTGATGAAAACTTTTTAAATCATAGAAGATAGTAGATTTTATGCTCTACTTGACTCTTCTAATGGATTGTTTGTCCCGCTGTAGTTAAACTTGTTGTCTATTATATTCTATCAGTTTAACATTGTTGAAGGCTAATGATAATTTATTCTACATTATCTTAGTCATAATATTTCTTACTGGGATAGTTGAGCTCACCCTTTCTTTCATTGTTCTCTTCAGGAAATGAGAACGTAGAAATGGACTAGTCGGGGAGCAGAGTGCGGTCCGAGATGATAGCATTAGTAGTCCTCACTATTCATTAAATAGTGTGACAATAAATGTAATGAAGACTCCATTGAGTGTGGATATTGTCTAGATGACAATATTCTTATTAAAACTCTTAGATTATGTTTTATCGTATTTTACACGACTGTTGTATAATTAAGTTGTATTTGAATTTTGTACCATGTATTTGGCGACTCAAGATGGGTGATGTATACCTGTTTGGGGGGCGTCACATTTATGATCCGTATAGATCTCCACCTTCTCTCCATACAAGTAATGCCTCCAAATCTTAAGCCTTAGAACGATCGGCCGCTAACTCTAGATCATGAGTAGGATAATTCCTCTCATATTCTTTGAGTTGTCGTGAGGCATAGGCTATGACTTTCCAATGTTGCATGAGAACACATCCTAACCCTTTGCCTGAAGCATCACTGTAGATGACAAATCCCTCTAAGCCAGATGGTATTGTCGTAACAGTTTGAAATGAGTCTCTCTCGAGTTCTTGAAAAATCTTTTCACATTCCTCGCTTCTAACCGAATTTTGTATCTTTTGAGTCAACTGAGTTAATGGAGTAGCAATTCGAGAAAACCTTCTACGAATCTCCGATAATAGCCTAAAGCGAGAAAGCTACGATTTGGCCATCGACTTAGGTTGCTCCGAGCTTTGAATTGCTTCAATCTTTGTCGGGTCAACAGATATTCCATGATTTGATATTACGTGCCCAAGGAATGCAACTTCCTCAAGCCAGAACTCGCATTTCTTCAACTTGGCATATAGCTTGTTTTCACGAAGCTTTTGGAATATCAACCTCAAGTGTTGATCATGGTCTTCACGGGTTTTGGAGTATATAAAGATGTCATCAATAAAGACGACCACAAAGTGATCCAAATATTCCTTGAATACTAGGTTCATCATGTCCATGAAGGCAGCAGGAGCATTAGTCAATCCAAAAGACATGACTAGGAATTCATAATGTCCGTACCAAGTTCTAAAAGCAGTCTTTGGAATGTCATCGCTTTTAATCTTCAATCGATGATATCCGTAACTAAGATCAATCTTTGAAAAGAATTTGGCTCCTTGCAATCGGGTCAAACAGTCATCAATGCGAGGCAACGGTATCTATTTTTGATGGTGACATGATTCAACTCCCGATAATCAATACAAAGTCGCATACTTCCATCTTTCTTCTTCACGAATAGAACATGAGCACCCCAAGGAGACGTACTAGGACGAATGAAACTGATGTCTAACAATTCTCAGTAGTTGGGTTTTAACTCCTCAAGTTCAATAGAGCCATTCGATATGGGGCTTTGGAAATGGGTTTTGTATGCATTCAAGGTCGATACAAAATTCAATTTCACGCCCGGGGTAGGCCGTGAAGTTCTTCAGTGGAATACGTCAGAAATTTATTAACAATAGAAATATCATTTAAATCTGACGTATTTTTATTTAAATCCGTGACATGGGCTAAGAAAGCTTGACATCCATTTTTCAATAAACGAATAGCTTTATGACTTGATATGACAGTGATTGATTTTAGTGGTTTGGTTGCTTGAATTCGCATAATAGGTTGATTAGGAATATGAAAGCTAACAACTTTACGAAAATAATCGATTTTAGCATGATGAGTAGTTAACCAATCAATCCCTAAAATCACATCAAATGCAAGTATTTTAAGGAAATAAGATCGACAAGGACCGATTTGAATCAAACAAGACCTTATAAACAGTGGATGTAATGAAGGTTTCTCCCAACGGAGTTTCAACAGATAAGTCAAAGTCTAATTTCTCCGGAGTCAAATTTAAACGTTGAGCGCAAGTAGGAGAAATGAAAGAATGGGTAGAACCAGTATCAAATAAAGTATAAACTTCATTAGAGTTTATGATTAGCTTACCCGTGATCACCTCGTTAGAATTCCTCGCTTTTTGGGAGGTTACGACAAACGCTCTCCCTTGAACTACCGATTTTGTCTTGTCTGGGACACCCTTTAATGCCTATATCCCAGCTGGACTTAACTTTGGTGAATGACAAAATCGGGCTAGGTGACCTTCTTTTCCACAATTGTAACACGCTTTGGACTGCAAAGCACAGTTTGGACTGATGTGTCCTTCCCCTCCACATTTATAACATACGACCGACGGTCGTTCTCCTTCCTTAACAACAGGTGCTGGTGCTGACGTCTTTCCATCATTGTTGAATCTCCTCTTGTTGAAATGTTAACTATTATTGTCATGGCCATGATTACCACCGAAGTTATTACTATTTCTGGCATGTTGATTCCCTCCACGCTTGTTGTCACCGCTTCGATGACTGCTACCGTTGGTATTATCGACTTGTCGACTGCTCTCTCTTAGTTGGGTTGACTCATTATCGCACTCCAATAACTGAGACCTATTCACAACATTTGAATACAAACACAGTTTGTGAGAAATTAAGTATTGACATATCTCGGGTTTCAAACCTCTTAGAAACATCCGCGTCATTCTCTCCTCATTATCAACCAAGTGGGACGCAAACCGAGACAACTCAGCAAACTTAGCTTCGTACTGCGCCACGGTCATATTGTTTTGCTCAAGCTTGATGAACTCTACCTCCTTCATGTGATGAATACTTTTAGGAAAGTACTTTTCGTTGAACAACTCTTGGAACTTCTCCCAAGACATTTTGAGTGTGGTAGGTTGAGTATGCTTTACAGATTCCCACCAGTAATCTACCTCTGCTCGCAACATGAAGGTAGCAAAGGGAACTTTTTGCTCCTTGGAGCATCCCAAGACATCAAATATTTTGTTGATCTGCTTTACCCACGTCTCCGCCTTAAGTGATTTTGGCTCTCTAAAAAACTCCGGTGGTCCCAGCTCCTTGAACTGTTTAGCGTTGACCGTCTGAGAGTTGTCAGTGTTTCCACCTGCATTTTGGACAGGAGCCGCCCTCGCCTGATGTTGCATGAATTACATAAAACCTCTAAACATCCCATCGTTCATCATTTAATCATTGTTGTTTACCTGAGGATTATTGTCCTCCTGTTGCACATTATCCTGGGTATTAATTTGTGGTGACTCAATGGTCTCATGTGCTTCATTGCTTATCTCAATATTTTCGGATGCCATTTTCAAATACTGCCACAAAACAAGGGTTAATTAACATATCACATATTATCCCTATACTCTGACCGACCAATTAAATATCAAATAAACTTAGGTAGGTCATACTAGCGAAGGAATTCCCCGTCTCTCCCATCCTAGTTCTTGTCTCACATCTCAGCCAGGGATCATATCCCTAAGCTTTGATACCAACTGTGACGCTCCCAAAACAGGTATACATCACCCATCTTGAGTCGCCAAATACATGGTACAAAATTCAAATACAACTTAATTATACAACAGTAGTGTAAAATATGACAAAACATAATCTAAGAGTTTTAATAAGAATATTGTCATCTAGACAATATCCACACTTAATGGAGTCCTCAAGACGTTTATTGTCACACTATTTAATGTAATAGTGAGGACTACTAATGCTATCATCTCGACCGTCACTCCGCTTCTCGACTAGTCCAGCCATTACGTTCTCATTTCTCAAGAGAATAATGAAAGAAAGGGTGAGCTCAACTAGCCCAAAGAAGAAATATTATGACTAAGATAATGCGAATAAATTATCATTAGCCTTCAACAATGTTAAAATGATAGAATATAATAGACAACAAGTTTAATCTAAATAAACAAGCAATCCATTAGAAGAGTCAAGTAGAGCATAAAATCTACTATCTTCTATGATTTAAAAAGTTTTTCATCAACTTTATCATTTGAGACTCAAATTTTAATAAATAAAATCGAATCATCCCTGCATCACGGCCAAGGATATTCATGTAATCATCAATGGTCATGACTGTAACGCCCCCAAATTCAAATACTTGAAACCCAAACTCAGTGCATTAGGATACCATTTCTATAAGCGGAAATAATAATATTATCATAAATATCTAACTTAATTTACATATCATAGTTTTCTAAATCCTAGGTACGCGACCTTAAAACCTTTCATTACATTACATGATAGATAATAAATATAATCATCTTATTTAAGTCTAGTTATTACATAAGATAATACAAATTTATTCGGGTAGCTTTCCTTTCCCTTTGCTCTTGGCTAAGCCCTCTGGCCGATCATACTTAACTGAAAACAATTAAATAAAGCAAGGATAAGCATTTGAGTGCCCAGCAAATAATAATAATTATAAATATTAGCTGAAAGGATTAAATATTTTCTTTGTACTACCCTTCTACAACAAATCAAAAGTTGTGAAGTAATCTGAACCGAACATATCAACTCTCTATCAAATTTCAGAAACTGCGTACTGACTATGAACATTATTTTTCATTTTCGCTAAGGTTTAGCAGAACTTCATCCACAAACCGTCATAACTTACGGACACGAGGGTGATCTGCCCAATATGCCCTGTATTGATCAATACTACATGCAAGAACGATATTATCGTTCACTCTGGCCGCCTTGGGCGCATAAAAGTTTTCCCATGTTCGGGATGTTCATACATAGTCTGGAATCCGAACAAAAGCAATTTGATTGGATGCAAAAAGGTTTTATCATATTCAACGATATTTACAATCATCGTGTCAATTTGGGTCAAATAGCTTAGACGTATATATATATATATATATATATATATATATATATATATATATATCAACATGTGATTAAATACAATGATTATCCAAGCGGGGACACATGTATAACCATGTTTAGAAATTAACGAACTGAATATATATCTGAATTACCATATACTAACATATTGATAAACAATGATCAGATATAAAATATATCACAATAGGGTTAATAATCTAGCATAATAATAATATAATTCTGAAACTTCTTACTCATGTCCATTGCATAAAGAAAATGCAAAGGTAGGATACTTGCTCAATAATAATTGGAGTAAGTATAGGAAACTTACTCGGTCTCTGCCTTACAACACGTAACTTAGTTTTATCTTTTATCTAAAAACTTATCATTAATAAGATCATTCTATCGATTAGAATCACATATTATAACACATAAATCGCTTATTATTGCAACGATATAACCTAATCATATTGTCACACATGTTTCACAGTCATTAAATCACAAATGAACACATATACAGTCAAACTATCTAAGTCCGTATCAATTTCAAAGACACGCTTGCAGTATCGACGCACAGATATCGCAACTTTATCGAGTTTAAAACTCTAATCAATACCCTTAATATTATTTTGGACAACCTAAGTATCAGTCATATTATTTTTCATAGCCTTATAATAATTTTCAAATACTTATTATAATTTATCATGAATTTTCAAACACCAGAATCATTATAAAATGATTTAAACATCAAATAATTCTATTATCATTAATATTTAAATAATATTAAACTATTAATGAAACTATCGCCAAAATATTAAAGTTAGTTATAATAACTCGTAATATTATTAAAGTACTAATAATGCCCTTAAATAATTTTTAAAATAATTAAAAGCATTTTTAAATAATTACCATTAATATTAAAATATTAATCTATTATCCCTCAAAATATTAAAAGTCATTAAGTATAACTTAAAAATATTTTTAATTCATTTATATCCTTTTAAATGTTTTTAAATCAATAAAAACATTTTTAAACTATTTATTTAATATAATAATTAAATAAATTAAATACCATTAATATTCCAAAAATAATAAATATTAATGAAATATATTAAAAATAATTAAAAACCTATTTTTAGACCTTAAAATAATATTAAATAATTAATATTTTTCAGACAAAATATCAAAAGTTATATTTTATAACTTAAAACATTTTATAACCTTTAAATCATATTTATGTAATTTTTAAATTATTAATTCTATTTTTCATAATTTATTTAATATATTTATTAAATAACTTAAATATCATTAATATTATTTAATTAATAAAATTAATCACAAAATATTAAAAATAACTTAAAATATTTTCTTATAATATAATATAATTTTAAATGATTTTTCAAGTATTAAAATCATTTTTAAGCAATTTATTTAATATAATAATTAAATAAATTAAATACCATTAATATTCCAAAAATAATAAATATTAATGAAATATATTCAAAATAATTAAAAACCTATTTTTAGACCTTAAAATAATTTTTAGGAATTTATTACGTATTTTTAATAATTAAAAACTATTTTTCTCTATTTTTAATCAATTTTTGGAATTTAATTAATTAAAATTAACTAAGTCTGTCGCTAAAGCCTTTGGCGATAGAAAGCGTCGCCTTAGGTGTTCTTGAGGCTCAAGAACATCAATGTTAGTGATCGACTAGTCATTTTTGACCAGTCATACATGTCAGGTTATGAGATTTATGGGCATGTTATAACTTTGATCATGTACTACTAATGTAATACTATAAGACACAACAACTAACAAGATCATACAACATAACAACAAGTAGATCTGTTCCTTCAAACTCACTGTCAGGGCTTTCTGGGTTTTCTGGGTTACCCATAAACCCAGTCAGTCACGAGGGTCCAATTTGAAGCTCAAATTCCTATAGGTTCTGGTCATTAACAAGTTGATGTTATGATTTAAGCTTATAGTATATATGACAAGGCACACATAACATTCATCAGATCAATCAAACTACAACACAATCATAAGCTAGCATCCGGTCAAACGTTGTCAGAGAGGCTGCTCGTCCTCCTTTTTTGGAAATTCCAGAAACGCAAAATCAATGCAAGTGGCCTACTTTGACCGTCGAATACTTTGATCATGCTTGTCATTTTGGTGATATAAAGTCATGCATTTGTAGTACATATTACATACTATAACACGAATGCAACAACATGTACAAAACACATAAAACCCGCAATATCCGAACCCAAGAACTATTTGTCGGGACCGACTGGGAAATCTGGGTTACCCGTAAATCTCTCCCATTAATCTTTGATCAACGATCTTTGGCCAATTAATAAAATGAAATATGTGCATCATATGATTGTTATTTTGATTCTTGAGCAAAGACAACATATCAAAGCTATGGATTTAACACATAAAACAACAACAATCATGAACACAGAAGAATCTATGGGGTCTGACATTCATTGTTAGACAACATAAATTAAAATTCCCAGATTCTTGAAAACTCCTATTTCGAGCATCTAAGTGTTATGGATCTAAGTTATAACAACCCAGATCATTAAAAGAAACTACAAAAAACATATTTAAACATCTAAACATAACATCTAACATGACTTTAAAGATCAAATGTCTAGGGTTAGGTTTATACCTCTTATGAACAAAATCTTGAATCTGACTTCTTGATCTGTTATGGGTGAACTTGGGACTTGATTAGGGACTGGTCTAGCAAGAATTTTCGGGTGTTTGAAGTTGAGAGGGTTTTGGTTGAGTGTTGTGATCAAATGTGGTTTGAATGTGACATTCTTTCTCTCATAATCTATATATAATTTGAATCTAGTGCACTTGTGATGCAAGATGGCTGAGATTGAATGATTAAAGCTTACTTCTAGACCACATAGCTAGCTAGAGTTGGTCACCAACTCCTTACTAGGGCTAGATCTATACTCCACTTTATTAAAATAATCAAAAGGGTAGTTTGGACATTTGAATTATAAAGTGTATGGCAACTTGGTAACTTCTCACACCCATTAGGTTTTGACCCTTAGGGGGTTTAACCCTAGGGTTTTATAAGCTCTAAATCTAGAATTGTGTATTAAGGGCAAATATGGAAATCTTAATTTCTAAAATGTTGATTAGGGTTCCCTAATTACACTAGGTTTCCTAATCACCTAGGTTTTGTAAATTAGCCTTTATAATATATTAATTACCATTAACCTTGCTAAATTAATACCTAGGGCTTATAACTTAGCAATTAGGGTTTTAATTTAGTAATTACGGTTTCTAGATATCAATTAGGGTTTACCTAATTGACAGTAAACATAATAAATGTTATTAATTACATAACCCACAACTTACAAATCTTACAGTCATAACTGACTTCTGTACTATAGTTTATCAGTAATGTTAGGGTTTATACTGTGTTACTATAACTGATCTACAAATTAACATTACACATATATCAGGCATATTTATATCACTGAAATATAAATAATATTATATTGTTATTCTCATTCCTTATTCAAAATCCAGACTTAGGGTTTTGAATTCATATCTGACATAACCTTCATACATACCATCATTAATTAAGTTAAAATAATTAACCTAACCAATACATATCATAATAATACTAATAATCATATCATATATACCATAATCATATTTGCATGGAAAATAAATAATAAATATTTTTATTACAGAATTATTTTATTATAAAAATATAATCTATAATGATCAATAAGTCTAAAAAGAAATTATTTTCATCTAATAAATAAATTTTATGTATCATATAGATATATATACATTACTTTGCAAATATTCCCACCTTATATATATAAAAAAAAATTAATTCGCAAAAATTTCTTATTGAAAATATTGGGTTATTACATCCACCCTCCCTTATAAGAATTCCGTCCCCAGAATCACCGTTTTAAAACCTATAGACACTAGGGCAAATAACATACATAATCACTTCAAGTAGATCCCGATCGGACAGATCTTTAACTATTCAGCATAAAGCTTGTCTATCTAATTCTACGAAAATTTAATTTCTAACAGAACCCAAATTTCTCTTTCAAAATTTCTTTATAAAATAATTTACTATATAGATACGAAAATCATATATAAGAAAATAAAATTTGATTCGAATAATACCTGGAGTTGCTTCCCCATCTGCCACGGTATCTTAAATGGTCATACTGAAGACTCTTGTGGTTGATTCTGTTGGGTTGTTTGTTGAAGTTGGTCCCATTATCGCCAGCGTCCCGCTACTTTTCTCCGTAACCACACTTCCTGCATCCCTTCTCCTTTTCAGACAGTCCTTCACCTTATGTTCCGTTGATCCACACCTGAAACACCCTTTATTCATCCTAGGATTGGGGCAGTTGGGAGAGATATGTCCCTTCTGCTCACACTTATAACACACTAACTTACCTTTAAGACACTCTCCCTAGTGATTCCTTCAGCAATTTCCACACTGCACAACCTTATTCTTTCCACCTCCTGGCCTAATTTCGGTATTCCCAGAATTATCTCCTTTCCTTTTTCCAGTCCTACTACCACTACTCCCTTCTCCGGCTCTAGCTTGATTTGACTCCCACCAAAAATTTGCCCCTCCTTTCGTCGTATAGGTGGCAAAAGCTGTCTTTTGCCCCTCCGTTATCCTAGCTATCATAACTACTTCTACATGGTCAGTCGACCTTCTAAATCCTGACGGTTCTACGGCCTTAAAATGTTTAAAGTTCGCAAATCGATTATCTGGCTGATTTCCCGCGGCTGGTATTCCATTCTGCATATCTTGAGCGACCACATTCGCAAAATTCTGCATCGGGTCTG
Source organism: Panax ginseng (assembly GCA_020205605.1). Taxonomy (NCBI): domain Eukaryota; kingdom Viridiplantae; phylum Streptophyta; class Magnoliopsida; order Apiales; family Araliaceae; genus Panax; species Panax ginseng. The sequence goes on from CM035131.1 coordinate 44,478,818, forward strand.
GTTGTCCTCCAGCTTTGTTGACAGGTTCTTCTACCCTTTGGTTTCGTTAACGTCTTGGCGGCATTATCTAATCATAATTGATCTTTTATCGACTTACCTTCTATAACGCGAAATTTCTACTCAAATAATCATATATTCAAAATATTATATTTTGAAAACTTGGTTACTATATTAATCAGTGTTCAGATAAATAATTACTATCTTTATACCAACTTATTTCATTAATCCAACATAGATTCATATTCATAGCGTTTGACATACCATAGCACATACTGCTTTAAACATCTGTTATCCCCTTGTGACTCAAAAGTCGGGATTCGCTGCCATAACTCATACAAAAGTTAAGAATATTACATTATACCTACATACCTATCATAAACACATCACATAATCATACATATTCAAGTAAAACTAATACTACTTATTTCTTATGCCTTCACTAAGGATCAATTGCTTAGTATTCTATATATTCCCATTATCCTCAATAATCCATTCACACTTAACTATTCCTAGTTCATCAAACTTTACCACACATTATGAGTTTAAGAACTCACCACAGATATATGAGTTTAAGAACTCGAGCTTGTCCTTATATTCTTTAACTACACTCTACCTATCAGTTATACTATCGTTTCTGGGTCCGATACTACATTTTTCCAATATAATCACCTCATCAGGGTTGCTTTCAATGTAAGCCTTTATTTCAGCTATCAGCTTTGATATTGGCTCCTTCTTTACGATCTTAGGGTATCCTAATCCTTTTCTTCCTGACATCTACACATAAATTATCCTGATTAGCATATAATAATACATACACACATCAATTAATAGTTTTATTTAAGTTATCTTTTATTTTTGTTTGACGATGAATTTATTCAATTCATCTCTTTTTAAACTCTATGTGAGTTATTTATACTTTCGACGTTTTCCTCTGATCTAAGGTTATAGCCTAAGGTCTACCCCCACCTAAGGTTTTTAACCCTAAAGCTTTGATACCAAACTGTAACGCCCCCAAATTTAGATACTTGAAACCCGAATTCAGTGCATTACGATACCATTTCTATGAGCGAAAATAATAATATTATCATAAATATCTAACTTAATTTACATATCAGAGTTTTCTAAATCCCAGGTACGCGACCTTAAAACCTTTCATTACATGATAGATAATAAATATAATCATCTTATATAAGTCTAGCTATTACATAAGATAATACAAACTTATTCGGGTAGCTTTCCTTTCCTTTTGCTTTCTTGGCGAGAGCCCTACGCCGATCATACTTAGCGAAAACATTTAAATTAAGCAAGGATGAGCATTTGAGTGCCCAACAAGTAATAACAATTATAAATATTAAGCTGAAAGGATTAAATGTTTTCTTTGTACTACCCTTCTACAACAAATCAAAAGTTGTGAAGTAATCAAGATAATAATAACATATCAACTCTCTATCAAATTTTGAAGCTACGTCTTGTTATAAATAGGGTTAAGGTGACACTATGAACATTATTTTTCATTTTCGCTAAGGTTTAGCAGAACTTCATCCGCAAACCGTCATAACTTACGGACACGAGGGTGATCTGCCCAATGTGCCCTGTATTGATCAATACTACATGCAAAACGATATTATCGTTTCACTGCAGCGCCTGCCAAGCATAAAAGTTTTCCCATGTTGGGATGTTCATACATAATCGGAATCCGAACCAAAGCAATTTGATTGGATACAAAAGGTTTTATCATATTCAACGATATTTACGAATCGTGTGCAGTTGGGTCAAATAGCTTAGATATATATATATATATATATATATATATATATATATATATATATATATATATATTTCAACATGTGATTAAATACAATGATTATCCAAGTGGGGACACTTGTATAACCATGTTTAGAAATTAACGAACTGAATATATATCTGAATTACCATATACTAACATGTTGATAAACAATGATCGGATATAGAATATATCACAATAGGGTTAATAATCTAGCATAATAATAATATAATTTTGAAACTTCTTACTCATGTCCATTGCATAAAGAAAATGCAAAGGTAGGATACTTGCTCAATAATAATTGGAGTAAGTATAGGAAACTTGCCTGGTCTACTGCTTACAATACGTAACTTAGTTTTATCTTTAATCAAAACCTATCATTAATAAGATCATTCTATCGATTAGAATCACATATCATAACACATAGTCTTTCGCTTATTGCGATCAACACATAACCTAATCACATTGTCACATATGTTTCACGATCATTAAATCACAAATGAACACATATCTGATCAAACTATCTAAGTCAGTATCAATTTCAAAACACGCATATCGATGTCTGAAGAAATGCGTATCAGTACTTATCAAGTTTAAAACTCTAATCAATACCCTTAATATTATTTTGGACAACCTAAGTATCGGTCATATTATTATTTTTCATAGCCTTATAATAATTTTCAAATACTTATTATAATTTATCATGAATTTTCAAACACGAGAATCATTATAAAATGATTTAAATATCAAATAATTCTATTATCATTAATATTTAAATAATATTAAACTATTAATGAAACCATCGCCAAAATATTAAATTTAGTTATAATAACTAGAATATTATTAAAGTAGTAATAATACCCTTAAATAATTTTTAAAATAATTAAAAGCATTTTTAAATAATTACCATTAATATTAAAATATTAATCTATTATCCCTCAAAATATTAAAAGTCATTAAGTATAACTTAAAAATATTTTTAATTCAATTATATCCTTTTAAAATAATTTTTAAATCAATAAAACTATTTTTAAATTATTTATTTAATATAATAATTAAATAAATTTAATATCAATAATATTAAATAATTAATATTTTTATGACAAAATATCAAAAGTTATATTTTATAACTTAAAATATTTTTATAACCTTTAAATCATATTTATATAATTTTAAATCATTAATTCTATTTTTCATAATTTATTTAATACATTTATTAAATAACTTAAATATCATTAATATTATTTAATTAATGAAATTCATTACAAAATATTAAAAATAACTTAAAATATTTTCTTATAACATAATATAATTTTAAATGATTTTTTAAGTATTAAAATCATTTTTAAGTAATTTATTTAATATAATAATTAAATAAATTAAATACCATTAATATTCAAAAATAATAAATATTAATGAAATATATTCAAAATAATTAAAACCTATTTTAGACTTTAAAATAATTTTTAGGAATTTATTTTGTATTTTTAATAATTAAAAACTATTTTTCTCTATTTTTAATCAATTTTTGGAATTTAATTAATTAAAATTAACTAAGTCTGTCGCTAAAGCCTTTGACGACAGAAAGCGTTGTCTTAGGTGTCTTGAGGCTCAAGAACATCAATGACAGTGATCGACTAGTCATGTTTGACCAGTCATACATGTCAGGTTATGAGATTTATGGGCATGTTATAACTTTGATCATGTACTACTAAGGTAATACTACAAGACACAACAACTAACAAGATCATACAACATAACAACAAGTAGATTTGTTCCTTCAAACTCACTGTCAGGGCTTTCTGGGTTTTCTGGGTTACCCAGAAACCCATTCGATCCACGTGAGGTCGATTTGAAGCTCAAATTCCTATAGGTTCTGGTCATTAACAAGTTGATGTTATGGTTCAAGCTTATAGTCTATATGACAAGGTACACATAACATTCATCAGATCAATCAAACTACAACATAATCATAAGCTAGCATCCGGTCAAACGTTGTCAGAGAGGCTGTTCGTCCTCCTTTTCTAGAAATTCCAGAAACGCAAAATCAGTGCAAGTGGCCTACTTTGACCGTCGAATACTTTGATCATGCTTGTCATTTAGGTGATATAAAGTCATGCATTTGTAGTACATATTACATACTATAACACGAATGCAACAACATGTACAAAACACATAAAACCTGCAATATCTGAACCCAAGAACTATTTGTCAGACCGACCTGGGGAAATCTGGGTTACCCAGAAATCTCCCGGTCAATGCCGGTCAACGATCTTTGACCGTTAATAACATGAAATATGTGCATCATATGATTGTTATTTCAGTTGCAGAGCAAAGACAACATATCAGGCTATGGATTTAACACATAAAACAACAACAATCATGAACACAGAAGAATCTATGGGGTCTGACATTCATTGTTAGACAACATAAATTAAAATTCCCAGATTCTTGAAAACTCCTATTTCGAGCATCTAAGTGTTATGGATCTAAGTTATAACAACCCAGATCATTAAAAGAAACTACAAAAAACATATTTAAACATCTAAACATAACATCTAACATGACTTGAAAGATCAAATTTCTAGGGTTAGGTTTATACCTCTTATGAACAAAATCTTGAATCTGACTTCTTGATCTGTTATGGGTGAACTTGGGACTTGATTAGGGACTGGTCTAGCAAGAATTTTCGGGTGTTTGAAGTTGAGAGGGTTTTGGTTGAGTGTTGTGATCAAATGTGGCTTGAATGTGACATTCTCTCTCTCATAATCTATATATAATTTGAATCTAGTGCACTTGTGATGCAAGATGGCTGAGATTGAATGATTAAAGCTTACTTCTAGACTACATGGCTAGCTAGAGTTGGTCACCAACTCCTTACTAGGGCTAGATCTACACTCCACCTTATTAAAATAATTAAAAGGGTAGTTTGGACATTTGACTTATAAAGTGCATGGCAACTTGGTAACTTCTCACACCCATTAGGTTTTAACCCTTAGGGTTTGACCCTTAGGGTTTAACCCTAGGGTTTTATAAGCTCTAAATCTAGAATTGTGTATTAAGGACAAATATGGAAATCTCAGTTTCTAAAATGTTGATTAGGGTTCCCTAATTACACTAGGTTTCCTAATCACCTAGGTTTTGTAAATTAGCCTTTATAATATATTAATTACCATTAACCTTGCTAAATTAATACCTAGGGCTTATAACTTAGCAATTAGGGTTTTAATTTAGTAATTACGGTTTCTAGATATCAATTAGGGTTTACCTAATTAACGATAAACATAATAAATGTTATTAATTACATAACCCACATAACTTACAAATCTTACGGTCATCATAGCGACTTACGTACTTTATAGTTTATCAGTAATGCTAGCGTTTGTATTGTGTTACTATAACTGATCTACAAATTAACATTACACACATATCAGGCATATTTATATCCCTGAAATATAAATAATATTATATTGTTATTCTCATTCCTTATTCAAAATCCAGACTTAGGGTTTTGAATTCATATCTGACATAACCTTCATACATACCATCATTAATTAAGTTAAAATAATTAACCTAACCAATACATATCATAATAATCCTAATAATCATATCATATATACCATAATCATATTTGCATGGAAAATAAATAATAAATATTTTTATTACAAAATTATTTTATTATAAGAATATAATCTATAATGATCAATAAGTCTAAAAAGAAATTATTTTTATCTAATAAATAAATTTTATGTATCATATAGATACATATACATTACTTTGCAAATATTCCCACCTTATATATATATAAAAAAATTAATTCGCAAAAATTTCTTATTGAAAATATTGGGTTATTACAATGACTATACCGAATAATCCCTGGTCATAATCACACCAACAACTGTCCATCAATAAACTACAGGCCAATGAGGACTTTTACCACATCATTCGTCACATTACGGTCATGATTATACCGAATAATCACTGGTCATAATCATACCAAGTCCATCTATGCACGTAAGCCAAAGATAACTTTCATCACAATACAAGCATGAAGATGATGACAATGACATAATAATTCAATAAAACAAGTTCAAGGATAAATTTTAAAGATTTATAATTTTAATTTATCCAGAAATCAATAACGTCCAAATTCTCAACATGATACTTCTTTGTAGAGTAAAATTCAAGAATGCTCAAGAAGAATATTTTAATGAAAAGATACTGGATGAAGCGCAAATATCAAGGATATTCTACTAATTTCATGGAGTATAGAAGCCAAAACTTTAACCAACTGAGTATAATAAAATATATGAAACCGCAAATGGATTTTTGCCCGCCATGCAGTAATCCATGTAGATAGATCATTTCCACAATTTAATAAGGAATGAACACGAAGGATTATTCACCATGCATGCGGTAATCCACATAGACAGGTTATTCCAACAAAATAATAAAGAATGGAATAACATAAGAATTCACCAGGCGTGCGTAATTCGCACAGACAGGTTATTCCAACAGAGTAATAAAGAATGCAACCAGGTCAATTATAACCCGCACAAACAGGATATTCTAACAGAATAATAAAGAATGGAACCAGGTCATGCGTAATCCGCACGCATGTGATATTCCAATGAATAATAAAGAATGGAACCAGTCATGCGTAATCCGCATGCATGTGATATTACAATGAGAATAATAAAGAATGGAATAACAATGAGAATTTATCGTGCATGCGATAGAATCGCATGCATGAGTTATTCCAATAGAATAATAAAGAATGGAATAATGTAAGAATTTCACCATGTATGCGGTACTTGCATGATAAAGTTATTCCAATATAATAATAAAGAATGGAATAGCAACCCTCACAGTATTGAAAGAAAATAACTCTCTTCATGAATACGAGAGAATAATACCCTTTACCTGAAGAAAAGCTGGATACGAGGAATAGTGAGGTGTGGACTTCTCTTCTTCTCTTCTCTCTATAATTTTCTCTATAATAATTGTTCTATAGCTTTAGTGAATTGGTGAGAAATAAAGGAAGAATGAGCTTTATTTATAGGAAAATATAGTTTCGATAATTACACGTTTTGGGGCTCAAAATATTACAAATTATAATACCTTTCCTTTTTCTTCATTTTTAATTTAGTCCTGTAAGTATTATCAAACTTGCACCACCTCCCCTAATAGTAAATAATGTGAATCAATAGTTATAATCATGTGAAAATATAAATTACAGTATAGTACCTTCAACTATAACTCTATTTTTAACTTAGTCATGCAAGTATTATTAATCTTGCACCACCTCCCCTAATAGTACAAGAATGTGAATCAATAGTACACACATGTGAGCAAATAGTTATAATCATGTGAATTAATAGCAATTAATTGCTCATTTATCCGGTTAATTACCTGATTGGTCAATATAACCTCCAGACATCAATTATTATCGGAATAAATGTTGATTTCCACTAACACTAATAATTCTAACACAATGGAACTATCAATTTCATCTTTAATCAACACGAACTTATTAATCATTAATATTATAACTCACAATATTTAACAACCATGTCGTTCCCGAGAAAGAGGGGCTTTCGATAAAGGATTTTTCTTATTATTGGTAGCGCAATTAGATGACCAAACCTCTCCTCGATGTAACTTCTAAACATTGTAAATATTTCAATTTAATAATATATATAACTTTGTCGTCTCAATTATTGATTTAATAATATAACATATTATGCAAATGATACTGTGACAATAATCGAATCAATAATATGAGAGATATAATGCAGCAATTACTATAGCAATAATTGAGTATAACTGAGTAACTTCTCACGTAAGTATCAATAACCAATACCAGGTGCTACTTATGCAACCACGCGTAGACATCGTATTTTTACTCTAGGGTAGTTCAACGCTTTTAACAGTAACACTTCCTACCGTTATTTTTATAAAAGATAATTATGTCATTTTCTAACTACGACAATACTTACATTGTGGGGTCCACTAATGATTGTGTCGTCGCATAATAATATTCCTGTTAAAAGCTAATATTCCCCGACCAATCGAATATTATATAACCACTTACTTACTTTGTAAAGTTTGTAAATATTACCCAACTCTATAACATTATATCAAATCCACACCATAATATTCAAAAATATATTTCGAGAAAATTATTCTTTATTCATAAAAGTTGGGGTCTTACATCTATTATATTCTATCAGTTGTTATACCGTTGAAGACTAAGGATAATTTATTCTGCATTATCTTAGTCATAATATTTCTTACTGGGCTAGTTGAGCTCACCCTTTTCTTTTATTGTTCTTTTCAGGAATATGAGAATATAGCTGGGACTGGTCGGGGAACGGATCGACGGTCTAGATGGTTGTTTTAGTAGTCTTCACTATTCTGTGAAATAGTGTGATAATAATTGTAATGAGGACTCCATTGAGAATGTATATTATCTAGAAGGCAATATTCTTGTTTAAAATCTCAGCTATGTTTTGTCGTATATTACCCGACAGTTGTATAATTAAGTTTGTATTTGATTTATGTACCAGGTATCTGGCGACTCGAGATGGGTGATGTATACCTATTTTGGGGGCGTCACAGTTGGTATCAAAGCTTAGGGATATGATCCCTGGCTGAGATATGAGACAAGAACTAGGAGGGGAGAGACGGGGAATTCCTTTGCTAGTATGACCTACCTAAGCTTATGTGTTATTTATTTGGTCGGTCAGAATATATGTGGCATGTCAATTAACCTTTTTTTTGAAGATGTATTCTAGAATGATATCTGAAATACAGGAGATGAGCAATGGGATAATCATGATACAGAAGAAATAACCGAGAAGGTATAATCCGAAAAGAAAGCAAGGTATTCTCATCTCTTCGAACTACTTAGGTACGTAAATTTCGAGGGTGAAATTTCATAAGGAGGGGAGATTGTGAGATCCCGAATTTTATAAAATGAAAGTATTCAATTCTCTTATAATTATTATTCTATTTAGTAAATGGTTAAATTGATAAAAGGTTAAAGTTAAGGGTGATATTTGAAATTTTTTCAAAGTAAGCAGGTTGTCATGAAATATCCGGTGGTAAAAGTACAGTAATACGCGTGATTGCATAGTAGCACACGATATTGATTAATTGATGCTTATGTGAGAAGTCATTCAGTTATACTCAATTATTGTTACAGTAATTGCTGCATAATATCTCTCATATTATTGATTCAATTATTGTCATAGTATCATCTACATAATATTTTATATTATTAAATCAATAATTGAGACGACAAAGTTATTCATATTATTATTTGCAATATTGACAATGTCTAGAAGTTCTGTCAAGGAGAGTTTTGGTCACCTAATTGCGCGCCAATAAGGAGAAATTCTTATCGGAAAGCCTCCTCTTTCCTGAAAACGACATGGTTGTTAAATATTGTGAGTTATAATATTAATGATGAATGTTATTAAAAATCGAATTTGAGTTCGAAGTTGAATTTGGAGACGCGGACATGATATTTGAGTTCGGAACGATGAAATTAGTAGAAATAGACTACAAACACAAAATTTATCGGGGTTAACTTTTTGGTCAAAAAAGTCAACGGTTGACTTTTTCGAGAAAAATCAAACTTTGAAATTTCAAAAATGAAATTATTGATAAAAATATTTCCATTGTGTTGAGATTATTAGTGTTAATGAGAATCGACATTTATTTCGATAATAATTGATGTCTGGAGGTTATATTGACCAATCGAGTAATTAATCGGATAAATGAGCAATTAATTGCTATTAATTCACATGTTTATAACTATGTTTTCACATGTGTATACTATTGATTCACATGTATGTACTATTAGGGGAGGTGGTGCAAAATTGATAATATTTGCATGACTAAATTAAAAATAGAGGTATAGATGAAGGTACTATACTGTAATTATTTTTTTCACATGTATAGAACTATTGAGTCGCATGATTGTATTATTGATTCACATGATGTACTATTAGGGGAGGTGGTGCAAGTTTGATAATACTTGAAGGACTAAATTAAAAATGAAAAAAAAAGATGAAGGTATTATACTGTAATATTTTGAGCCCCAAAACGTGCAATTATCGAAACTATATTTTTCTATAAATAGAAGCTTATTCTTCTTTCATTCTCACCAATTCACTAAGACTCACAAGAGCAATTATAAAGATAGAAGCTATAGAGAGAGAAGTTATAGAGAGAAAGAAGAAGAAAAGTCTGCTACTTCACTATTCCAGTATCAAGTCTTCTTCTGAGATAAGGGGTATTATTTATTTCATATTCTGAAGAGATATTATTTTTCGTATTCGTATGAATATTATTTTCGTTCAATATTCGTAAGGAATATCATCTTCGATTCAATATTCAGTAGGAATATTATTTTCGATTCAACACCGTAAGTGGGAAATTATTATTTATTTCATATTTCGAAGAGATATTATTTTTCAGATTCGTATGAATATTATTTTAGATTCAATATTCGTAAGGAATATCATTTTCGTTCAATATTCATTGTCATCGTTTAATATTCATAAGGAATATTATTTTCGTTCAATATCCGTAAGGGATGTTATTTATTTCTTATTCGCAAGGGGTATTATTTCTTACTATTCACTCGGGTACTATTCACTCTGGGTATTATTCACTCGGGTACTATTTACTCGGAGTATTATTTACGGAGTACTATTCACTCAGGTATTATTCACTCGAGGGTACTATTCACAAAGTACTATTTACAAATTACTATTCACATGGTACTATTCATGAAGTACTATTTACAGGGTACTATTCATGACAAAAAATTGATTCTTTTCTGTCCAAATTAATTTTTGATACGTGAATATTATTCTTGAATTTTACTCCACAATTGGTGACCATGTTGACAATTTAGATATTCTTGAACTCTGGATAAATTGTATTATAAATGTTTAATATTTATCATTTATCTCATTTGATTGATTCTTTATATCATTGTCATGATCCTCATACTTATATTGCGTTAAAAGTCATCTTTGGCCCGTAGTGCATAGATGGACAATTGGTTATTGATTTCATAGTTGAATGTCTTTGGCCTGTAGTGCAAAGAAGAACTGTTGATTGATATCTTTTGTCGTAGTGTAAAGATGAACTCTTGATTGATAGCTTTGGCACGTAGCGCAAAGATGGACAGGTGTATGACACGATCATGACCACTGGTTATACTAACGAATATCCTTGGCCGTAGTACAGGGATAATATGATGATGTGATTGGCAGGATCATGACCATTAGTTAACAGTTGAATGTATTTGGCCGTAGTGCACTGATAGGCAATTGATTGGTATGATCATGACCATTGGTTTTATAGTTGAATATCTTTTACCCATAGTGCAAAGGTAGATAACTGATTGGTATGATCATTGTTATTACATTTGAATATCTTTAGCCTTTGGGGTAAGGATATTGAGTAAATGTTCTATTAAGCCTTTGTGGCAAGGAGAAACTGTTGATTTACATGATTATAAATATGAATTATGGATTTAACTATAATCTTTGGTGGTTCAGGTGAAGACAGGTGATGAGAGTTCTTTTTTTCTTGTGTATAACAAAGAACTGTTGATGAGTATTACAGGAATGAAATATTAATGATGGACTTTTAATCTAAAGGAGATATTAGACATTATGTTCTATTTGACTCTTCTAATGGATTGCTTATTCCGCTGCAGTTGTTGATCTAAAACTTGTTGTCTATTGTATTCTATCAGTTGTTAAACTGTTGAAGACGAAGGATATTTTATTCTGCATTATCTTAGTCATAATATTTCTTACTGGGCTAGTTGAGCTCACCCTTTTCTTTCACTGTTCTCTTCAGGAAATGAGAATATAGCTAGGACTGGTCGGGGAAAGGATTGACGGTCCAGATGGTTGTTTTAGTAGTCCTCACTATTCTGTGAAATAGTGTGATAATAATTGTAATGAGGACTCCATTGAGAGTGTATATTGTCTAGAAGGCAATATTCTTGTTTAAAATCTCAGCTATGTTTTGTCGTATATTACCCGACAGTTGTATAATTAAGTTTGTATTTGATTTATGTACATGTATCTGGCGACTCAAGATTGGTGATGTATACCTATTTTGGGGGCGTCACAACTCGACTAGGGACTTTTAAGAATAATGATACTAATTATAATTATATAATCTCATGTTCAAGTCACACACTAGAAACTATATAATTTGTATCACTATTCTAAAGAATTTTATTATGTTAACATTTATATAACGCAGTAAATAAAACCATAATAAAATCATTCATTTATTTAATCAAATATAATATCAAAATGTTAAGCAATTATATCAAATAATTGGCCTCTAAGGCACAAACTCTAACAGTAACTATAAGACCCCGAATTTTATAAAATGAAAGTATTCAATTTTCTTATAATTATTATTTTATTTCGTAAATGGTTAAATTGATAAAAGGTTAAAGTTAAGGGTGATATGTGAAAATTTTACAAAGTATGCAAGTTGTTATAAAATATTCGTTTGGTCAGAGAATATTCTTTTTGTCGGGGAATATTCGTACGATGGCACAATCATTGGTGGACCCTATAACGGAAGTATTGTCGTAGTAAGAAAACGACAGGATTATCATTTTATAAAAATAACGGCGAAAGTGTTACCGTTAAAACTATTGAACTACCCGGTAATAAAAGTACAGTAATGCACGCGGTTGCATAGTAGCACACGGTATTGATTATTGATGCTTACGTAAGAAGTCACTCCGCTTATATTCAATTATTGTTCTGATAATTATCAGATCATATCTCTCATATTATTGATTCAATTATTGTCACAAGATCATCTCGTATAATATGTTATATTATTAAATCAATAATTGAGGCGACAAAATTATTCATATTATTATTTGCAATATTGACAATGTCTTGAAGTTACATCGAGGAGAGGTTAGATAATCTAATTACTTGGCTACCAATAGGGAGAAATCCTTATCGGAAAGCCCCTATTTTCCGGAACGACACGGTTGTTAAATATTCGAGAGTTATAATATTAATGATGAATAAGTTCGTGTTGATTAAAGATGAAATTGATAGTTTCATTGTGTGAGAATTATTAGTGTTAGTGGAAATCGACATTTATTTCGATAATAATTGATGTCTGGAGGTTATATTGACCAATCGGGTAATTCACCGGATAAATGAGCAATTAATTGCTATTAATTCAAATGCTTATAACTATGTGTTCACATGTGTGTACTATTGATTCACATGATTTACTATTAGGGGAATTGGTGCAAGATTGAAAATACTTGCATGACTAAATAAAAAATGGAGGTATAGATGAAGGTACTATACTATAATTAATTTTTTCACATGTTTAGAACTATTGAGTCACATGATTTACTATTGATTCACATGATTTACTATTAGGGGAGGTGGTGCAAGTTTAATAATACTTGCAGGACTAAATTAAAAATGAAGAAAAAGAGGAAGGTATTATACTGTAATATTTCGAGCCCTAAAATATACAATTATTGAAACTATATTTTCCTATAAATACAAGCTCATTCTTCCTTCATTTCTCACCAATTCACTAAGTTTCACAAGAGCAATTATTATAGAGAGAAATTATAGGGAGAAAGAAGAAGAGAAGTCTGCTACCTCACTATTCCAGTATCCATTTTTCTTCTAAGGTAAGGGGTATTATTTCTTTCATATTCATGAAGAGAGTTATTTTCTTTCAATACCCGTAAGGGTTGTTATTCCATTCTTTATTATTCTGTTGGAATAAACCGCCTCACGCGATCACCGCATGCACAGTGAATTCTTTTATTATTCCATTCTTTATTATTTCGTTGGAATAACTCGCTCACGGGACTACCGTGATGCATGGTGAATTCTTCGTTATTCCATTCTTTATTATTTTGTTGGAATAACTCGCTTCACGTGGACTACCGCATGCATGGTGAATTCTTCGTTATTCTATTTTTATTATTATTCATTGAATAACTGTCTACGCGAACTACCGCATGCATGGTGAATTCTTACGCTATTTCATTCTTTATTATTCTGTTGGAATAACTCTGCTCACTGCGGACTACCAGATGCATGGTGAATGACCCTTCGTATTCATTCCTTATTAAATTATGGAAATGATCATCTCTCGTGGATTACCGCATGGTAAGGCAAGAAAAATCCATTTATAGTTTCATATATTCTATTATACTCAATTGGTTAAAGTTTTGGCTTCTATACTCCATAAAATTAGTAGAATATCTTTGATTTTTTGCGCTTCATCCAAAGATCTTTTCATGAAAATATTTTTTCGAAAGCATTCTTGAATTTTACTCCACAAAGCAAAGATTATCATGTTGACAATTTGGACGTTATTGATTTCTGAATAAATTAAATTATAAATCTTTAAAATTTATCCTTGAACTTGTTTTATTGAATTATTATGTCATTGTCATCATCCTCATGCTTATATTGTGATGAAAGTCATCTTTGGCTTACGTGCATAGATAGACTTAGTATGATGATTATGACCAAGGATTATTCAAAGATAATCATGGTAGTAATGTAACGAATGATGTGGTAAAAGTTCTCATTGGCCTGTAGTTCATTGATGGACAATTGTTGGTATGATTATGACTAGGAATTATTCGGTATAATTATGATCATTCACCACTACAAAACAGTAAATAGACAACTCTTAAACAACAACGTTTTAATAAAAAATGTTATGATTTTTTTTCACAACGTTTTTTAACAAAACGTTGTAGATACATATGAAAAAACGTTATCTATTTATAAAATGTAATTTTTGATTTTAAATAGATAATTTTTTTAAAAAAACATTATCTACGTCAAAAACACTGAGCTTAAAATAAATTGCGCGGAACTTAATTTATCTATTGCTATTGCTATTGCTATTGCTATTCTGGCTTATTAGTAACATATTTTGCAGACACCGGGGATTTATGAAATCCTTTCGAAATCCCTCATTCTCTCACGCTCTTGTTCAAACTCATCACTCTCTCAAACTTCGACTGCGGCAATTGATCGTCCCCTCTCAGGTAACTTTCTCTCTCTTCGCTCCTTTATGATTTCACGCACTTAAGTTTTTTGTAGTCATTATATACAAAACCCTAGTTTCATTCATATCTACATTCATTTCCCAAAACTTGTATAAACCCTAATCAGAGGACGAAAAAATGGAATGGAACCAACAAACCCTTCAATTTCTTTCCCAATGCTTCCTCGATACTCTATCTCCTCTCCCTGAACCTCTCCGCCGTGCAGAATCCAGC
Organism: Panax ginseng; assembly: GCA_020205605.1. Lineage (NCBI taxonomy): Eukaryota > Viridiplantae > Streptophyta > Magnoliopsida > Apiales > Araliaceae > Panax > Panax ginseng. Next base: position 44,493,946 of record CM035131.1, read on the forward strand.
CTCTCTGACGCTGCCGATACCCCAAACTATGGTCTCGCTGTGCTCCGCCTCCTGGCTGAGCCAGCCGTTGACGAGGCGATCCGTCAAGCCGCGGCTGTTAACTTTAAAAACCTAAAGTGAATCCCGGTGGGTCGCAGTATTCAGTTTGTACGTTTGGCTATTGAGTTTGTAATTTTGGTAGTATTGAGTTTGTAATTTTGGCAGTATTCATATTTACTGGATTTAGTTTCATTATTTTGTAAATGCTTTGTTATTGTTGTTGGATCTGGTTGTTGATGATATAGAGTTAAAGGCATAAATAAATTTTACCCCTCTGAATTTAAAGTCTCACATTGTAGGAAAAACAACATTTGTGAAGAGACATCTTACCGGAGAATTTGAGAAGAAATATGAACGTAAGTCTGATACAAATATTCCTCTCTTTTTGTTTTTAATTTTTTTATATTTATTTTATGTTTACCAGTTAATATTCTGTGGGAGTGCTGTATTATTATAGCTGATAATGTTGTTTCTTTATTTTATATAACAACCATTGGTGTGGAAGTTCATCCATTGGATAAACAGTATTATCATGTCCTATCTCAACAACATTTTAGTTAATAGAGCTTAAAGAGTATTTCTGATCTTTATAACCTTCACCTGAGAGTTGCACTGGTAGAACTAGCATATATTGCCGATCAAATTGTTACAATTGCTACAAATAGTTTTTAAAATCAAGTTTAATCATGATCAAATTCTAACTTTTCTTATTTCGGGGAAAGAGCTGGTGTGATTCTCCAGCTGATATTAGATCAGCTATATGCTTTAGCCAGTCTTAGTCATTTACCTTGCAGTTAAGGGCCTTGAGGTATTTCATGGGAATGAAATGAGTTTTCTAGACTGGATAATGGTCAGGAAATAGTTTTTACTTTTTAAAGTAAAAGAAACTTTAGGAAAAAGTATTGATCATGTTTTCAATTTTTGTTTTGCTGCACCACTTGAATTGTATGTCCTGTAACTTTAAATTACCTACAGGTTTACGAGACTGGTGGAACATATTTGTACTTGCTTGGAAGCGGGTACTTTTGGCTACCAATGGTTCTGCTGTCTGAAATTATTCAAACTTTCCTGTTAGCTGACTTCTGTTACTACTATGTTAAAAGGTTAATCCACTTCTCATTCACTGCTAATTATATCTTTGTGTTCGCTTTCACATATTCACATATTGATAATTTAATAATGTCAATTTGAACTGATTGCATCGTTCTGTTTTTGCTTTGCAGCGTCGTGAATGGCCAACTTCTAGTCAGCCTGCCTCCTGTTTAAAAAAATGGTTTTTACTGTTCTGGGTGGGTGTAAAGATTTACAGTAGACCTACATATTTCGATTATAAAGTTAAACATGAAATAGTATCAAGAAGTGGTTATCCTTTTTTCTTCTTAACTGAACTTTGTTGTCAGAGTTGCAAAGAATTTTCTAAAGAAGCAGCCCAAGACCCTTGTCATTGTTGGGGCGTATAGCATTGGGAAAGAATGTGTTTATCTTGCAATTTCCAAGGCATTAGGGGTATGTAGCTCACCTTTTACTTCCTTGCTGCTGGTGAATATCATTTGTGTGTGCATGCTCTGGTAACATATGCATAACTGATAACTGGTATTAGCGGACATAGGAATTACTACTATAGTACTAATTTGTACTTTTTTTTATTTAATTAAGAGTAAAAAGATCTTCCATTTAAATCAATTAGGAGCATCCTACTATAGTACTACATTTATTTATATTCAGATCTCAGATATGTCAAGAATACTGGTCTACACCTAGACTACATTCATGTTGATGGTGAATGGAAACAGGAAAGGAGCATCTAGTAATAATGTTTTAGAGCAGTCGATTTGATTTTAATTCTGGTGGTTGGTGAATTGTAATTGAAGACTTGTGAATTGATATTTGTTGGCTGGGAGTCAAGAATACTTTTCAACACCAGGAGTCCAGGACTGCATTCATCTTGATGGAGAATGGAAATAGGAGGAGCATCCGATAATATTTTTAGGGCAGTCAATAAAAACCACAGTTTAACCAGGGATAATAAAAACCAAAGTTTTTAGGGCAATAATATTTATCATCTGGACAAAAGTCTTCTAGGTGCTGAAGGACATTAAAAATGTGAGCATTTCTAATACCTGTTATGCATATGTTTCCTTCTAAACGTCAAAAACAACTTGAGATCTAATACCACTTGTGATCTAAACGTACTTGATGCAGCTGCTTGTATGACATGGGAATTAGCTGACTCGGGCAATGAATTCATACTTGTGCTTCTAACAATGGAGCTCGTGCTCCTCCGCCTACTAATAGTCCTTTAGCTGGACCTATACCTAAAGCTGGGGTTTTCCCTCCTCTTGGAGCCCATGGTGTAAGTCAGCTGAATTTGCTTGCTCAGCTAATAGTTATATTGTCTTCAACATTTCACTCAGGGAAAACTTTCTTGGGTGCAGCCATTCCAGCCTGTTGTTTCTCCTTCTCCAAGTGCAATTGCAGGATGGATGTCAAGTACTAACCCTTCCATGCCTCATGCGGCTGTTGCACCTGGTCCCCTCTGGTCTTGTGCAGTCTCCTGGCGCAGGTAAGTACCATTATGTTTTATGAGCTTTAGTTACTATGTGACACCGTGATCCACCTCCTCCGTCTATTCGTAGATAGCTTTGTCGTATGCAAATTGCAAATTGACTTTTTTCTGTATTTTGCTATTCCTTTTGTTAATATCTGATATTTATTGTTGTTTTCCATCTTCGGGTCGAGCCACATATGGATTGATCACAACTCACTATCTTACTGTGTTGATGGCCTTGTTGATGCTGTCATGGGTTCAACTGCCATTACAATTTCTAACAACTACTTCACCCACCATAACGAGGTGCATATTTTTTCTATACCCATTTTCACTACTTGTTTTAACATGGCTCCTTTTCATGGAAATACTAACACTATACTCTTCTGTAAACCAGGTTACGTTGTTGGGTCATAGCGATTTCTATGTGAGAGACGAGCAAATGCAAGTGACTATTGCCTACAACCATTTTGGAGAGGGTCTTATCCATAGAATGCCAAGGTAAACAAAGGAGAACTTCTTCACCATTCGCAATGTAAGCCGTGCAAGTTTTCTAATTGCTTTTTCATATTATTGGTTAATAATTTGTCTGCAACCGTGATCATCCAAAATCATTGTTGTTGATTGACTACTTACATAGTGTCCAACGACAAGTTTCTTTTTTATTTTCACAGTTTGATGCATTAAAAGGGACACCCCGTCACTTCAGCCTATTCCCACCAGGTGGCAGTGGCATTTTTGTGCATTCTTTGGCTCGTTTTTGTGCATTCATGCTGGTAAGGTAGTGCAAGTCTGATAATTTATTAGTTTCGATGTTCTAACCAACTGCAATTTCAAATATAATTGGGTTTTAGAATGCGAATTGAGCTGTGAAATGCATCTCTGTTTGTACAGTGTAGAGTTGTTTTATGATGCTTTTAGAGTATCCAATTTGAGCCATGGGGGTTATAATGTCTCATCAGGTCTTATAATGAGTCCATATTTTGCAGGGGTTCTCTTAAAATTAGTTCATGTTTGCAATTTTGTTGCAGGTTCTCGAGTTGAAAACTGAATTCTGCTGTATTTTCTGTCGGGGCAAATGGCATTTTCTTTGTAATTTTCACGTGTTCGATTGAAAAATGAGACTTTCATGCCTGGTTTGGACGCACTATTGCAAATGTTATGCAGTTTGTTTTTATGCTTCTTAACAAGGAAATAAGATTTTGTAGTGGGCTTTATTTCAACTTCTGTTTTAGTGATTTAATTTTTATATGAATACCATTTGAGCTTTTCCTTTTTACTTGTCTGTTTTCTAGCCAGATTATAGTTGTGCTTCGTACATTCTGATCCATGGAGGTTAACCGCAGGTTAAATCTTTGTGTGACTCAGATTCTTGAAGCACCAAATGAGGAAGAAGTTTCTTTACTTCTGGAGCTATTTAGGTGATTATTCTCACTTTTTCATTTTTTAAGTCCCTTACTATGGCTTCCTATGCAAATGCTTGATATTACATAATTAGTTATTATGAGAGAGAGGCTGTTAGGCAAAATAGATTATTAGTCCAAATCATCACAATTTTCCTGGTTTGGATAAAGTGTAGGCTCTGTCTCATAGGAGGAAAGGAAGTTCACGAGGCAACAGTAAGAAGCATACAAAATTTGGCAAAAAGATTTCTCCAGTTATGAAGATGAAGTACTGGTAAATTTTCGTGGCCATGCCTTTACTTAGAGCATCTGTAAATGATCCAAGTGTAATTTTTGTGGCCATGCCTTTACTTGGTGCTCCTGCTCCAAGTGTAATTTTTGTGGCCATGCCTTTACTTGGTGCTCCTGCTCCTGCTCCTGCTCCTGCTTTTGCTTTTGCTTCTGTTTCTGCTCCAATTGTAGCGTATCCAAGTGAGACGGATGGTGTCCCGAATAACATTTTCTTGGTGAACATAGTAGTAATTTATATTGAAAAGTGAATTTGAGATGTATATATGGATAATTTGGTATATATTTTGTGGATATAGTAATTTGAAATTGTAAACGAATGGTATTATTGGGATGTATTTTGAATGGTTGATACATTTTGGTTTTAAATTTAAATGAGAATTTAGATCTTTTAGCTATATATCATGGTATTAGCATATTTGCAGGTGCATTGGTAATATAGGTGAATCACAACTATTTTTTTCTTTTTTTTTATCTATAACATTTTAAAAATGTTGTATATTTGTATAAATAAATGACACCTTCTAAATAGATGACACATTATAAACGTTGTGTAAATGTGCTTAAACGTTGTCTGATAAATTAAACTACAACATTTTTAGCCAGAAAACATTGTGGAATCATACCTTCCACAACGTTTTCAAGCATCTACTAATTTATGAAAAACAAATTTACAACGTTTTTTCCTTAAAAAACGTTGTGTAATGTGTCTAACTACAACGTTTAAAAACGTTGTGTAAGAGTGTCAAATAGATGACACTCTTAACCACGACGTTTTTCTGATTGAAGTCACAACGTTTTTTTCGCGTTATCTATTTACTGTTCTGTAGTAGTGATTGATGATTGCATGAATATCTTTGGCCGTGGTGCAGGGATGATTCGATTTTATTTATTAAGCTGAGTCTCAGCGATAAAGTTGATGAAAAACTTTTAAATCATAGAAGATAGTAGATTTTATGCTCTATTTGACTCTTCTAATGGATTGCTTATTCCTCTGCAGTTTTTGATCTAAAACTTATTGTTTATTGTATTCCATCAGTTGTTATACTATTGAAGGCTAAGGATAATTTATTCTGCATTATCTTAGTCATAATATTTCTTACTGGGCTAGTTGAGCTCACCCTTTTCTTTCACTGTTCTCTTCAGAAAATGAGAATATATTGGACCTGGTCTGGGAGCAATTGATGGTCGGATGATTATTTTAGTAGTCCTCACTATTCTGTGAAATAGTGTGATAATAATTGTAATGGGGACTCCATTGAGAGTGAATATTGTCTAGAAGGCAATATTCTTGTTTAAACTCTCAGCTATATTTTGTCGTATATTACCCGACAGTTGTATAATTAAGTTTGTATTTGATTTTTGTACCATATATTTGGCGATTCAAGATGGGTGATGTATACCTATTTTGGGGGCGTCACAGTAACCCCGAAATAAAAAGGTAGAAATTTTACAATAAAATTTATACCAATATTTCAGCATAATGATATTGAAAAGAAATAATATCATTTACGAAGAAAATAACATCCCTTACCTCAAAAGAATAGCACTTCTGACTGGAATATCTGATATAATGCTGAAGGAAACTTACACTAAATAGCAACTCTCAAAATATCTAAATACTCACAAAATATGCTCGATAATATATATATATATATATATATATATATATATATATATATATATAGAGAGAGAGAGAGAGAGAGAAAGTTTATGATTCTGGTGTGATTTTCAATTCTAACTAAGCACCCTATTTTATAGGAAAATGCTAGAATGCCAAAGGAGACTAAATTAATAAAATAATAATATTATTTTTTTCTCTTCTACGTCCACCCCTTTTGAACAAGCTGAGAATGCCTTCTTTGAAAAATTCTCAGCACGTTATCAAAAAAACAAAAGTGGGTCCCACCCATAATTTTAATAAAAACATTTATTTCTGAAACATCAATAATTCATAATAAATAGTTCTTTTATCAAAAAAAATACGAATTTTATGTTCATTCCATAGGAAATCGAATTCTCTACAACTTTGTAGATTTAAGTTTTTCTAAATTCCAAACGAAAAATACCCGAAATTCATATACGGACGATTTTTAATACCCCCATTCCGACAAAATACTGATAAAATACCTCAGCATTAATTACTTCATTTATATCCACACAAAATAAATATTTTCCTATCCATCATTTATGTCCACATAAAATAAATATTTCCTTATCATATAAATCAATAATTAATTATTCACAAATAATATTACAGAATCACAATTATGACAACCAGGTCATTCTAAGGAAAGAGGGGGCTTTCCGATAAGGATTTCTCATTATTGGCGTACAATTAGGTGACCAAACCCCTTTTCTAGACAGAACTTTCTTAGACATTGCCAATAATGATATCTAATAATATTATTTAAATAATATGAATTATTGATCTGATAATGAGAAATACTGTGCAATGACAATTATTGAAACAACAATAATATAAAATATCAACGCAATAATTATTAAATTAATAAAATAAAATATTAAACAGTAATTACTATAACAATTATTGAGTAGTGCCTTCACGTAAGAATTAATAATTCAAAATACTGTAATACTGGTAATGCTTCATTATGCAACCACGCAGACATCAGTATTTTAAGCACCGAGTAATCCAACAGCTTTTAAGAATAAATTACGCCAAGTTATTTATAAAAACTCAAACTTGTCGTTTTATTTATCCGATAGTTTTTGGAGTTATGGGGCCCATAAATGGTCATATTTACATGCATTTACGAATATTCCTAATGTAAGAGAATATTCCACGAGCAAACGAATATTCCCTAACAAAAATGAATATTTTATAACGACTTGCTTATTTTGCAAAATTTTCACATTTCACCCATAACCAAAGCATTATATCAAATTAACTCCTTATTATTTTAAAATAATGAATAGAGAAAATTCAATTTTATTTATTAAAAAGTTGGGGTCTTACAATAGTCAACTAGAGAAATAGTACTAACCGTTGCATCAAGTGGAATAGCTTCTCTTCTTATCCCTGGAGGTAGAACAACTCATTCTAGATTTTGTATCCCATTAATTGTTACTGTGGATTTAAATTGTAACATTAAATAGGGAAGTCAATTGGCTGAGTTGCATAGAAAAACTTGACTTTTTATATGGGATGAAACTCCAATGGTACATAAACATTGTTTTGAAGCTTTGGATAAAACATTAAGAGATGTCCTAAGATTTAGTAAGTCGAATAGTATAGATCAACCATTTGGTGGAAAAGTAATTGTATTTTGTGGAGATTTTAGACAGATATTACGTGTTATTTCTAAGGCTAGTAGACAAGACGTTGTTTTAGAAACTCTGAATTCTTCATATTTGTGGAGTTTTTGCAAGGTTTTAACTTAATTTAACAAAGAACATGAGACTTCAATCTCAAAATTCAAATTCTGATATAGAGGAGTTGAGAGAATTTTCTGATTGGATATTGAAGGTTGGAGATGGCACAATTGGCAGAGCTAATGATGGTGAAGTAGATGTAGAAATTCCTGATGATATTCTTATAAAAGATCCGATCAATCCCCTTGCAGCAATTGTTGATAGCACATATCCTAATTTATTGGAAAAATTTGACGATGGATTTTATTTTCAAGACCGAGCCATCCTTGCTCCTACACTTGATGTTGTAAATAAGGTGAACGAATATGTGATGTCTTTATGGCCAACTGATGAAGTAACATATCTAAGCTCGGACAGTGTATGTAAGGCTGATGAAAACTCAAACGTCTGTGAAGGCGTTTACACCCCAAAATTTTTGAATATCATAACATCTTCTAGAATGCCCAACCACAAGCTAACGTTGAAGATTAGGGTTCCTGTAATGTTGTTTCGAAATATAGATTAGTGTTCTGGTTTTTGCATTGGCACGAGATTAATAGTAACTCAATTGGAAAAACATGTGATAGAAGCAAAAGTAATTTCAGTTGGCAATTTTGGGCACAGGGTTTTCATACCTCGATTGGTCTTAACACCTTCAGACATTAGATTACCTTTTATGTTCCAACGAAGACAATTTTCTTTGGTTGTTTGCTTTTCCATGACAATTAATAAGAGTCAGGAGAAATCTCTCTCACATGTTGGACTGTATCTATCACGTCCAATTTTTAGCCATGGCCAATTGTATGTAGCAGTATCACGAGTTACAAGCACGAGTGGATTGAAAATATTAATTTGTGACAAGGATGCATGGAAAAACATACAATACTACAAAGAATGTAGTTTTCAAGGAAGTTTTTCACAATTTAATGTAGAAAGGTTAGACATCTTCTAGCTATTATATTTTTGCTGCTCATTATTAGTGTAAACCCTGATTATTTTATTATTACATCTCCTGAAATTATTTGGATATAATGATCGTTATTAGTGTAAAATTTCTGCCTTTTTCATTTATTTCAATTAGAAATTTTAACTATACAACTTGACGTGTGCATTCATTCTGTCTAATTTTAGGTTTTTTCTGATGGAAAAATCTTTATTACTTGAAAATCGAATGACACTGAGAGCTATGTATGTATACTCATTTTCACTCTACTGTGAATAACTAATTTTCTTCATATATGCGATTAAGGATGTTCACTACTCTCATTGTCTCTCTCTCTCTCTCTCTTTCTTTCATCCCATTTTTGCATATAAAAATTTGGTGTCCTTTTGATCTACTATTAGTTATGTGATCGTACAAATTCATTTTGTCTAATTTTAGGTTTTTTCTGATGAAAGAATCTTTTTTACTTAAAAATCGAATGACACTGATAGCTATATATGTATACTCGATCATTTTCACTCTACTCTACTGTGAATAACTAATTTTCTTCATATATGTGATTAAGGATGTTCACTATTCTCACTGTCTCTCTCTCTTTCTTTTATCCCATTTTTGCAGATCAGAATTTGGTGTCCTTTTGATCTACTATTACTTATGTGATCGTACAAATCTCTTTGGCAAATCGAAAAAGGTATGGTTAGATAACAATAATATCCTTTTGATACTTTTTCTTCCCGGTTTGTTGTCCTTATTGAAGTGTGTTAAAGACCAATTTTATAATTAAAGTGGGAAGACCTAACATGCATCTGTGATGTTTTTCTTTATCAGCTTTCACTTGCCATATTTGTTCAAAAAAATTAAAAACCATAAATCATTTATTTGTTGCCAAATGTGGGCACTGTTAGAGTTTTATTTTTTAGGAGGAAAATGAACTATTAAGTACATAATAACATACTAACCGGAAATTTATCTAAAATAAAATAGGATCTATAAATGTCCCTGTATATAATTTTATGGAAGGATTATATTTTCAATTCATAACTTAGTCAATTAAACTTACTCATGAATGGTTCACTGGGCCAATACAACAACGCTTCTGCACCTTTGGTTCTATTAACCTTATGTTAATAATGAAAGTGTCTCCATGCGCTGTTATCTTTGATTTATCAAAATTGGTCATTGATTAATTTGGATAGAATGAAATCCTGAAATATAAAGTTTTTCATAGACCCATCTTTCATTGCTCATTTATTTAGCTTTTGGTATTCAACCTCATGTAGGTTCGGTAATGGTGTCGAGGAGGCTTTTTATATTACTGACAGGGTCATGGCTATTTCATTTCATAAATTTGGAGATTATTTGATTTCAATAAATTATTCAATAATAGCTGTTTCATTTCAATAAATTATTGATGTATAGATGTTAAAACAAGGGGCAAGGATTATACTGTTATAGGCCTGTGGATTGGCTGCTATGTATAGCAAGGAGGGCTAATAGGGGTCATGCTAGGGGTCATTAAGAATCCAAGGAGCTGACAGCAGGGGGAGGGAGCTCAGCCATATAGGACTACCTCTCCACCCCCCCAACATAGTTAGCCATTGCAAAACATTAAGTCTCAAACTATAGTGACATAGGGAGAGAGGAAGAGAGCTCCGACTAGGATAAGGATGGACGAGAAAGTGCAGCAAGTTAGCCAATATTTCCCTATTGCCACTAGAGATTTAGCAACCTCAAACTTTATTCAAACAAGCAAGAAGGTAACTACAACCCATCTTTTTATATATTAACTGTCCATTTATTTTTTAATTTGTTTGATCATATATGGTTGGGGCTATTGTTGTTGTGCTGTGTTTGGGGACCATGAAGGGTTCGGAAGTCATAAGGTTGGGATATATGAAGGAGTACGTGTGCTTTGTATGTATAAATAAAACCATGTAGTGTGCTTATATGGACTGCACTTATAGTGTTTAATATAATGTTTGAGAGACAGTTTTTTGGTGCTATATGTTATGTTAACTATGTAGTCAAGTCCAAGACCATGTGTAACGCCCCAAAATCCGGTCTATTTTCACATCCGAATTTCGTACGTCACGATCCCATCTTCTTCCAAACATACATCATTATATAGCTAAATATAACAACATACATCCTCAAATCCCAGGTTCTAAAACCTTAAAACCTCTTTCATTCCAAATAATGATAATTACATTATTCCTTTCATCTTACAAGAGTGACTTTTATCCGCCACCAAGGATACATAACAATTCATTAAACTAGTCCATAGTTTATTTTTTTTTCTTTCTACATTACAAATCTTCACTTGATCTTTTCGCTCATTCATATTCTAAATGACACTTCATTTGGATACCATCAACTTGATTCTTACGGGATCCTTAAGTTCTTCTAACATCGTTCGCTAAAAATGTTTTTCATTTAAAGCAAGTGTGAGCATTCAATTGCTCAGCAAGTCTTAGCAGTTGGACATACAACTTCAAGAGTTTAACATTCCTTTGGAACTTCGATAACCGAACAAAGGTTATGAAGCAGCTTGAACAATAGGAATAATCTCGATTCCTATCACTTTAAAACATTAGTCACATTCACTTTGAAATACTTTCATTCTCTACTCTCTTTCATACACATTCCGTCTGGCTAGAATCAATAGCCCAGACTTAACAATAACGGTTCATGTATAAACAGAATATGCTCATATTGAACAGTTCAATCACAGAACAGTTCATATCATAGAAACACCGAAGTGTTCACATTGTGGCACAAGGCCTCATACGTTCTAACACATTGTACAAATATTACACATTTGCACATAGACAGAACTTCTCAAGTTCAACATCTGAGAAGTTTAGAAACTAACATTCATTTAAAATATGAATGAAGTTAGGAAACTTGCCTTACGCACAGCTACAACTTACGCTGAACTGCTCATTCCAATCCCTATAACACAAGGAAAATAATGCATACACCAATTAGTCATATATATTTGACTTATGCATTGGTTTATTTAACTTTACTTCTTAGGGTTCGCGTTCTTTCAACCTAAGTTTACGCTACAACTTCCTTTACCGTTCTACAGCTTCATGACATACGGAGATGTCTTACCTAAAACGTTCTTCATCTTTGATGATTTACATTCTTATCTTCTTCTTATAACTTCTCTAGGACTTAGCACACATCGCTTCTCTGTTGGTAGTCCATATGGTACTCTGAGTGGTTTCCCACAAACAACCAACAAACAAGTTCCCGTCTCATCTACACTGCCATCACAGTGAGTTAGATCGGTTGCCAGTTTCGTATATACCTTCGCTCTCTGAAGGAATTGTTTAGCCCAGCTCCCATATATCAACCATCAAAGGTTACGATTATGCCATAACCTAAACTTATCTTATCTTATACAAACTATTAACTACAATGTTCGTTAAGTTAATTTCTTATTTCTTTTGGCTTTCTGGCAAGTAATTGCCATACCTCAGGACTCATTCTTATCCGATTTACATTCGGCTTTCATTAATCTTATTACCGTTCGATACGGCCTTCTCGATAATTCATATCTTACTTACTACCTTCACAACGCTTCACGCTATACAAACAGGGGTATACTTAGAACATTCGTCCAACGCGAATACGACTCACGAGGATCGTTTACGTATTCAGCGTTCATGTTGCTCATCTTTTAATCTCTCATTCAAACTTTACTCAAGGTTTTAATTACTTTCAATCGTTATCCATCCCATGAAACCCATGTTCTTTATTCTGTCTTAATGTCGAAGCCATACCGATCGTTGTATGTTAAGACCGATCGTTCATCGCAACAACGTTGCGTTCACAGCGTCTATACGCTTTACATTCATCTCGCATTACTATGACATAACATCGAAATGTTATTCATTACCCTCGTCACTCAACGTCTAAGGAATCATAATCATAGCAATCCCTCACGTTCGTTTATCGCGACTACAGTCCCCGGATCTCGGTTCCGTAATTCGCAATTACATTCTTTTAATCTCGGTTAATCTTTTCGTTCAACCTTCATTAAAGGTTTAAAATACTTGATTAAGTGTTACATTAGTTGAACATTATGTTCTTTATCTTTGCTTACACTTCCCCCAAGAGCTGAGCAGTTAAAACCTCTTCTCTGGCTTTTTCCCTTCACTGGCGCTGCGGTGCCACTATCTTCACTAAGACTCGTGCTGCGGCGCGAGTTAGCAGTGTCTAGCTCTCCGGTCTGGCGCTGCAACGTCACCTTACAAGGCATGGCTGACGTCTTCTTCTCGAAATTTTTTCTAAGTGTTAACTTCATTTTGATCTCATAACTTCTTCATTATAACTCGGAAAGAGGTCGTTCCAAAGCCATATTCTTCCTTATCTTACGTACTTCGATTACCCATAGACAGAACTTTGTTATGAATCCATTAACATGCCATTCAATTGGCTTAATCTTCGCTATTCGTTTATTTTATGTTATTAACGTTCTTCATTCGTTCGTCCGTAATTTGGTCCTCTGAACTCGGAACTCATTCGTTCTTGAGTCTATGACTCACATTTTCTACGTTCTCTTACTTTCTTATGAAACCCTACACGTTCGGGTTCATTTACTAACTTTCTAATTCTCGCTCGTCTTTTACAAAATTTTCGCCATAACTTCGTTATAGCTCCGTTTTAATCCGTTCTTCATGAAAGTTTCTACTGTTCCTAACCAAGCAATAAGCATTTAACTTATACGCGATGGTTTTAAACTTGTCCATCAACAACAATTATACTACGATGGTTTTAAATTTGTCCATCAACAACGTTCTTCGTGTTCTTCACATGTTCTTCGTGTTCTTCGTTTGTTCTTCATTTTTAATCGATATTTTGGATTACGATTTCACTTTTTCTTGGACTTTGATGTTATAGAATATCATTCCTTACTTATTTAACCTACTCATTCATAAGATTCATTCGGATCGCTCAAAATCCTTACGAATCTTATACTTCCTTAAGAAATTTATTAAATAAACTTCTAATTCTTATTTCTTCATTTTCTTACTATTTCAACCATATGAATTCATTCTCAATATCTGTTACTCCTTATTCTCATTAAGTTATGTTTTTGAACATAAAACTTAAAGAAAATTTCTAAGAGACTAGGTTTCGGATTACCTTTCTCCTTTGATCTCCTTCCGTCGGACAAAGTTTGCTCACGAGCAAGCTTTTTTTCCTTCTTCTCCTTCTCTTCCCCCATCCGAGCTCTCTCTCTTTCTCTCTCAAGTGATAGGATTTTCAAAATCCCAAACAAATGAGCTTAAGCTTCCTATTTATAGATTTTCAAGGCTAGGGGTAAAATAGTCATTTCACCCTCCCTAACCTCCTTACTATTCAAGGCTTAAGGACTAAGTTAACTTAGCCCTCAAGTTTGCTTAGCCCTTAAGTTTCGTAATTCCGTCTTTTGGGTTTTGTCCGACAGTTCGAAAACTGCGATTCTCGGAATCCAAATATTTTTGGATATTTCGTCTTTCCTTTACCGATTAAATTTTACGTATTCTTCGGATTTCAAAAAAACTGAAAAACACTTTTTGGTGTCAAGCGTTTTCTTTCACGTTTTCCCCTAACATAGCTAAACGAATGAAAAGTACATAACAGTACTTTTCGTCATTTTTATTTCGTTCGATTTCTGCACATTTTTCGAGAAAAACTTTTATCGGCTTACTTAACTTTTCACGATATATTATCGTCAAATCTTTCGACGGAATGTTATTTCGACATACCGAACTCTCAGAAAGGCTTAGGTTATTCAAACCCTAACCCTTAGGTTTCGTCGGGTGAATAATGCCTATTTCGTCTTTTTCCCCGGAAATATTTTGTTCCCGGAAATTTTTTATTTTCGTCTTGAAAATTCTTACTCGTTCAATCTAGCTCGTAGCTAGAATCCTCCCGATTAATAATCATTCTATGTTATAGAACGATTAATAAACACATAGAACAGAATAATATTGATAAAAATTCATTTTATTAATAATTAATTCTTTAATCTTAAATTCTGAACAATCCGGATTCTCCGGGTTGTTACACCATGTCTTTGTGTTATAATAGTAATCAAATGCTTACTTGGATGCTTAGATGTTAAATGTAACATGGCTTAGGATTAACTTGGATAGCTATGTAGTTTCATGTCGAAAGCTCAAGTAACGGGGTTGTTATGAGTCAATGACATGCTAGCTATGAAGTAATGAACTCTTGACCATGTACATAAGTTGTTTAGCAATCACATGTTGCATATATGCCTCAATGTTAACCTTAACATAACTTGGGGTTGTGTTAAAATGTTATTTGGTTTTTTCTGTTGTGTACTATTATTGTGCTTTACTTTTTTCATTAAATCAAACTATGATGTTGCTAAAATATTGCACAACGGTTAGTTTGTAGCGTGTATGTCCATTTTGATTTGTCATTATAATTTCTGAAAATATCACAACTACCGCTACTTGGTTTTAGGTGGGTATAGTCTGTAAGCAATTTTGTGAAACTGAAATGCTACACCTGTTTCTCAAAATTTTATGCTAGAAGAAAACAACCAATTGTTAATACGTTTTAATAAATTGGTATATCCCAATATTAAGTCTAAAATATCCCCACTATAAAAGAATTTGCACTACAAAATGTATAATGTCAATTGTTAACATGACCTAGGAAGTTCTTAATGTAATTTTGTACAAATACAACTCAATGCTTGCAACACCCACCCACATCATATCACATCATCTTTGGTTGTTTGCTATTCCATGACAATTAATAAGAGTCGGGGGAAATTTCTCTCACATGTTTCTCTCTTCCCCTATGTGTGAAAAATAAAATGTGAACATAGTGACTTGAGGGTAGAGTGCCTTATTCTAGATATTTTAATCTCTTTGCAGCACGAAATTGTACCCATCGAGCTCATTAAACAAATTGCTTCACTTAAGTAAGCAGCTTTGTTTTGTTATTCTGCTATCTTATTCATTTTGTTATGTTTTGGATGTCTTTGTATGTATAATGTGTTTTTTAGACATGGAGGCACGTACAGGGTGATGAAGAACTTGCTCAAGAATAAGTTGTTGCATCATGACTCTTTCAAGTGTGAGTTAATCATGTGTGTTCATACAATATAAACGTAGTTGTTCATTAGTAAATAACTAAATATATTATTTTATATCTTCTTGAAGACCTTGCAATACCCACTTGGTTGTTTTATCTCTCTTTCATGTATTGAAGATGATGGTTTTCGACTTACCTACCTTGGCTACGATTTTCTTGCAATAAAGATTTTGGTTAACCGTTGAATTTTACAGCTGTAGGTCGTCAAATTAGTGTAGGGAAAGAGTTCGGTAATAGTTACTTTTCTTCTTTCAATTAGTCACTCTATCCCAAGTTAAGAGTTGTTTCCCTTTGCGAGATGTCCCCAAACACTCCTTTTAAAAAATAATTTAAAGATGTCAAGTGTTATGGGTTCCAAAATTTGCCATTTGTATTGCACATTCTTATGCAGCATTTTTTCTACATGAAAGAAAGCTTGAGCAATTAATGCCAGGTGGAGCAGCTTTATGGATAGTTGTTGTTTAAATATGGTATATGGAGGATACATTTACAAGCTTAAGTTTTTCTTTAAAAAATTGTCTTTCAAATGGATTCTCTTTTGGGACAGAGGAAGCATTTTTTAGTTTAATCCATGTTTTCCTTGCACTGTTCGAAAATTCTAACAAAAAGTGTATTTTAGATATTTTTTGAGGTTGCCAATGAAGATGGTACCATATTTGCAATGAAGCTTCATAGACTGGGTAAAATTTCATTTAGGGCAGTCAAATCAAAGCGTGAATATTTGAAGCACTGAAGTATCTATAACTGGCTCTACTTGTCTCAGCGGAGATGGTGTTCTTCATTTGTAAAAAAAGTTAATGCTTTCACTCAAATTATGTCTTGAGAGTTTGGTACTCTAATTTAATGTGACATTTTTGTCCTCATAGATATTTTTGGTGCTATGAGATAATATTGGTAGATGAATCAACTTTTAAAGTTAGAAAATTAGTTGTTATAAGTATTTCTTGCGAAAAGGATGGTTTTGTGAAGATGTGAAGTATTTTAAAGGAGGCTTTACTATTACCCAAAGGAACCTAACCCTGCAGGAACATGTGATCTTCTAGATTAGATTGCCTAATTTTTGTTTTGTTTTTTTAAAACCATTTTAGGTATTTCTTAAAACTTACCAAAAATACCAACATAACTATTCTTTTTAACTTAGTTGTTTCAACTTCCAATACTCAGGTACATGGTTTCTTTTTAGACCTTTAGATTTTATTCCAAGTTCTCCCATTTTATGCTTCTGGTGGCATCACTTCTCTTTTGTAGATGATGTGGAGGCTTAACTTTCTGGTGTTTTTTTGTTGCATTGTCCTTAACAACATTTACATGCTATACTACATATGCCCCATGCACACTCTTTTTACACTCAGAAGCAATAGTCACATACTTAGAGTGTAATGCATAAACCGGCAATAGTCACATACTTATAGTGTAATGCACAAACCGATAAACTCTTACCACTATCCCCTACAATGTATAATCATTTGTTTTTCTGTGTAAAATTTGATCATCGCACAATAATTTACCATCTTTTTATTATATTTTAATTTATTAATTGTACGTACACATTTATTATTAAAAAATTGAATAATCCCGCCGCAACGCGCGGATTTGTATCTAGTTCACATTAATTTTAAAGTTTAAAATTTTATTAATTAAAACTTAAAAAAATTATTAAACAAATGGTCATGTCAAAAGGTATAGACGTATAGCTAACAACTAAGACTCATTAAAGTAAATAATTAATATTATGATCTTTCCTGCATAACTATTATCAAACGGTAACAAAAAACAAATATTGAAAATATCACTAGCCTATGGTATGTGTTCAGATTCAATGCGTCCAACTCCTTCTATTAAACTAGGCAAACTTATATTAATTGTTTAGAGAAACACAAAAATTTTTAGAGAGAAAGTATATTAAGCTAATTTAGAAAGATAATGTATTAAAAAAATTATAGAGAGATAATTAATTAAAAGAAGATGGAAAGTGAGAAAGTACATAAATCTCAAAAAATAAAATATGAGTCGACCTATATTAAAATTATAATCATTTGGGTTCAAATTATACAAACCATATTAAAAATAGATAGTGTGATTTTAGTTCTTAATTGAACTCATAACCATTTTATGTAAATCAAACCCATTTTTTATCAAGTCTAGAAATAGGTATCACAAAACCACACTCCCATGTAGGTAAAATATTATATAATATGAATCCTTAATTACTGGGAAATAAAAACTCACGCCTAAATTTTTGCTAATAACTACTCCCAAAATAGGTATGAAGAGTATGGGAATACAAAAATTCTATGTTAGAGCCGGTTCTGGATTTTTTAAGGTTCAGGGCAAATTTTCTCAATGTGCCCCTTTATACAAATTAATTAAAAAAATAAATACATTATCAACTAATTAATTTTATTAAAATTATGTGAATTTACAAAAGATAAGGAATAACACTTTGGGGTCTCATTAAAACCTTGTTTGGGGAAAACTCAATGGGACAAAACCCCAAACGAAGGAAAAAGAGTACCCCGAATTTTAACATTGCATTAAAAAACGAAAACTACATATTTGAGTCTACATGCTTCCTCCTGAATCTCCATAAGCATTTCTTGATTTGATCAATCTTCTTTTCATCCTCCACAATTAATCGAAGCAAAGAATCATTACATGTACCTACAAAAAAAAGCAATAAATTCTGAACCACAAAACATCATTTAAATTGTCTTCTTGTTGCACTTTTAGATGCAAAATCATCAATTATACTATCATATTTAATGTTTTCTAACATATCTTTTTCAATGCATAATATCGCTAATCCATTTAGCCTATCTTGAGTTATGGTGGTCCGCAAGTAAGATTCCAATAATTTTAATTTAGAAAAACTTCTTTCAGCAGATGCCACAGTCACAGGTATAGTCAATAATACCCTATAAGCAAACATTACATTAGGAAACATATCCACACTCTTTACAAACTCAAGAATTTTAATGGATGTCCATGGTTTATCTGTTTCATATGCTTCTTTTGGTAACATCACTTGCAACACTGTAATTTCGAAAATAAGTCTCTCAGATCAAGATTTAAACATCACCATGTTTTAAAGCATTTTCAAGATTCACACAAGAACTTTTCAAATCACACAAGAACTTTTGTGGAACAACTGGCTTCTCAACTTTGTTCTCCTCCGTCCCTTCTTCTTCTTCTTCTATACGGTTTAGGGCTTTGTTTATGTTTAGTGCATTTTAAAGTAAAAAAAATTTAAAAATTATAAATACATTTAAAAATTTTATTTGTTTATTTAAAATGTGATTTATTTATTTACCTCGCTCGTACACGCATTTTGCAGTGTGTTTGATCACAAACTCTAACAATTCCTTAAAATTACTACCAAAATTAATAATGTACCTTCATTTTTTAAAATATAATTATAAAATTTTAAAATTCAAAATAAGTATAAAATTATTTATTATTAATACAAACACCTATAACAATTGTAAACTAACTATAAAATATCAATAATAATTATATTTGTTATTTTCAAAACTTAAACGAAAGTATATTACTTTTTTTTCCCAAGAAAATCAAATTAATTTCAATAAGTCTAAATATATCTTAATTTTGGAATGAAAATTAATTCATAACAAATAAGGAAAAGGGGTTCCATCATTCTTAATAAGAAATTAAATAATAGTCTTAAATATAAAAGAATGTAATTATATATATACAAACAAAATATAAGCTATGATAAAATTGATTATTTTTATTTATTTATTAAAGACTAATAATTTCTTTCATATTTTTATTTAGAATTTATTTGTTTATTTTAATTACACATGTTGCATCAACATCAGAAACATCACCATGTTTTAAAAAAATTTGGGCCCCCTTCAGCTTTGGGCCCAGGGCTGCCGGCTCTACGCTACGTGGACATGAAAATTGGATATAAATGTATTTAAATTTTACTTAATTGTATTTTGACCCCTAATAGTGGGTAAAAATGTAAGACCCTGAATTTTATGAAATGAAAGTATTCAATTTTTTTATAATTATTATTTTATTTCGTAAATGGTTAAATTCATAAAAGGTTATAGTTAAGGGTGATATGTGAAAATTTTGCAAAGTATGCAAGTTGTTATAAAATATTTTTTTATCGGGGAATATCCGTACGACGGCACAATCATTGGTGGACCCCACAACGGAAGTATTGTCGTAGTTAGAAAACGACAAAATTATCTTTTTATAAAAATAATAAATGAAAGTGTTACCGTTAAAACCGTTGAACTACATGGTAGTAAAAGTAAAAGAATACTGGCGTGGTTGCATAAGAAACACACCGGTATTGATTATTGATGCTTACGTAAGAAGTCACTCGCTTATACTCAATTATTGCTACAAAGAATTGTTGCATCATATCTCTCATACTATTGATTCAATTATTGTCACAAGATCATCCGCATAATATTTTATATTATTAAATCAATAATTGAGATGACAAAGTTATTCATATTATTATTTGTAATATTGACAATGTCTAGAAGTTCTGTCAATGAGAGGTTTGGTCACCTAATTGCGCGCCAATAAGGAGAATCCTTATCGGAAAGCCCCCTCCTTCCTGGGAACGACCTGATTGTTAAATATTGTGAGTTATAATATTAATGATGAATAAGTTCGTGTTGATTAAAGATGAAATTGATAGTTCCATTGTGTGGGAATTATTAGTGTTAGTGGAAATCGACATTTATTTCGATAATAATTGATGACTGGAGGTTATATTAACCAATTGGATAATTAATCGGATAAATGAGCAATTAATTGTTATTAATTCACATGTTTATAACTATGTGTTTATATGTGTGTACTATTGATTCACATGATTTACTATTAGGGGAGTTGGTGCACGATTGATAATACTTGCATGACTAAATTAAAAATGGAGGTATAGATGAAGGTACTATACTATAATTAGTTTTTTCACATGATTATACTATTGAGTCACATGAATGAACTATTAATTCACATGATTTACTATTGGAGAAGGTGGTGCAAGTTTGATAATACTTGCAGGACTAAATTAAAAATGAAGAAAAAGAGGAAGGTATTATACTGTAATATTTCGAGCCCCAAAATATGCAATTATTGAAACTATATTTTTCTATAAATAGAAGCTCATTTTTCCTTCATTTCTCACCAATTCACTAAGTCTCACAAGAGCAATTATTATAAAGAGAAATTATAGAGAGAAAGAAGAATAATCTGTCTACGCAGATTACCGCATACATGGTGAATTCTTCTGTTATTCCATTCTTTATTATTCTGTTAGAATAATCTATCTACGCGGACTACCGCATGCATGGTGAATTCTTCTGTTATTCCATTCTTTATTATTCTGTTGGAATAACCTGTCTACGCGGACTACCGCATGCATGGTGAATTCTTCTGTTATTCCATTCTTTATTATTCTTTTGGAATAACCTGTCTACGCGGACTACCGCATGCATGGTGAATTCTTCTGTTATTCCATTCTTTATTATTCTGTTGGAATAACCTGTCTACGCGGATTACCGCATGCATGGTGAATTCTTCTGTTATTCCATTCTTTATTATTCTGTTGGAATAACATGTCTACGCGGACTACCGCATGCATGGTGAATTACCCTTCGTATTCATTCATTATTAAATTGTGGAAATGATCTCTCTACGTGGATTACCGCATGGCGGGTGAAAATCCATTTGCAGTTTCATATATTCTATTATACTCATTTGGTTAAAGTTTTGGCTTCTATACTCCATGAAATTAGTAGAATATCCTTTATATTTGCGCTTCATCCAGTATCTTTTCATAGAAATATTCTTCTGAGCATTCTTTAATTTTACTCCACAAAGTATTATCATGTTGACCATTTAAACGTTATTGAATTCTGGATAAATTAAATTATAAATCTTTAAAATTTATACTTGAACTTTTTTTATTGAATTATTATGTCATTGTCATCATCCTCATGCTTATATTGTGATGAAAGTCATCTTTGGCTTACGTGCATAGATGGACTTGGTATGATTATGACCAGGGATTATTCGGTATAATCATGATCGTAATGTATCAAATGATGTGGTAAAAGTCCTTATTAGCCTGTAGTTCATTGATGGACAGTTGTTGATATGATTATGACCAGGGATTATTTGGTATAATTATGACCATTGATGATTACATGCCTTGGCCGTGGTGTAGGGATGATTCGATTTTATTTATTAAGCTGAGTCTCAGCGATAAAGTTGATGAAAATGTTTTAAATCATAGAAGATAGTAGATTTTATGCTCTACTTAACTCTTCTAATGGATTGCTTATTTCGTTGTAGTTGTTGATCTAAAACTTGTTGTATATTGTATTCTATCAGTTGTTATACTGTTGAAGGCAAAGGATAATTTATTCTGCATTATCTTAGTCATAATATTTCTTATTGGGCTAGTTGAGCTCACCCTTTTGCTTTCATTGTTCTCTTCAGGGAATGAGAATATAGCTGAGACGAGTCGGGGAATGGAGTGATGGTCCAGGATAGGTGGTTTTAGTAGTCCTTACTATACTACGGAATAATGTGATAATAATTGTAATGAGGACTCCATTGAGTGTGGATATTGTCTAGATGACAATATTCTTATTAAAACTTTTAGATTATGTTTTGTCGTATTTTACATGACCGTTGTATAATTAAGTTGTATTTAAATTTTGTACCATGTATTTGATGTAAGACCCCGAAATTTTTTTAAATAAAAAGGAATTTCCTTTATTTATTATTTTGAAATAGTAAGGGTTGATGTGATTAACGTGGATAGTTACGGGTAAAATACGCAAATATTTCAAAATAAGCAAGTGGTTATAAAATATTCATTGTTGTCGGGGAATATTCGTTGGTCGTGGAATATTCAGAATCGCTTTGGGAATATTAAATTTAATGCAAGTAAAATGACCATGTGTGGGCCCCATAACTAAAAAGCGATTGAAGGAAGAAAACGACAAATATAAGTTGTTTAAAAATAACTACAGAAGTTGTTACCTGCTTTAATCGTTGGAATAGAATGGTTAAAACACAAGAATCGCTGCGTTATTGCACAAGAAGGCACGCAGATTGCACCCATTATTGATTCTTACGTAAGAAGGCACTACTCAATAATGGTTACTGATAATTACTATTCAAGATTTTATTTTATTGATTTAATAATCACGCATTGATATTTTATATTGTTGTTGTTTCAATAATTGTCATTTACAAGATTTTTCATTATCGAAGCAATAATTCATATTATCCGAATAATATTATTAGAAAACATTATTGGCAATATCTAGAAAGTTACGTCTAAGGAGAGGTTTGGTCACCTAATTGCGGCGCCAAGAAGGAGAAATCTTTATCGAAAGCCCCTCTTTCCCGAACCGCCTGGTTGTCAATATTGTGATTCTCGTAATATTATTTGTGAATAATTAATTATTGATTCATATGATGAGAAAAATATTGATTTTATGTGGATATAGATGGAGAAAATTTTTAATGTGACAATTGTTGAAAATTGAAATTTTATCTTTTACGATAAAATAATTCATTTAAATATATATAATATTATATTTTAATAATATAATAATGGTGATATTTTTACAACGAATGTGGGATATATGAGTATCTGAGGAGGAAGAGTATTTTTGTTGCAATAAATGTTTAAAACATGTTAAACATGTCTGTGGACCCCATTTATCGATCGAAATTTGATTATAAGCCTCTAAAATCACCCGCTTATGGATTTCGGTCAATTTCTGTTGGGAATTTAGAAAAACTTTCTTCTGTAAAGTTGTAGAGAATTGGATTTCCTATAAAAACTCAAGAGATTCGAATTTTCTGATAAAAGGGCTATTTATTGTGAATTATTGAAGTTCAAGCTCAAATAATTAATTTTGGAAGTTTAAATTATTTTAAATTAGAAAACGTTTTTTTTTATTTTCTTCTAGAAGGTTGGCATGTGTGAATTGCTGAGATTCAGATTTCAAAGAATACGATAATATTTTTATAAATATTAATATTTTATTAAATTTTTCGCTTTGGTGTTCTAAGCAATTTCCTATAAATAGTGCTTAGGTTAGAATTGAAAATCACACTTTAAATCAAGTTTTCTCTCTATATTATCGAGCGTATTCTTGTGAGTATTTTGAGTATACTTTGAGTATTGCTATACGGCGAAAGTTCAAGATATAGCCTATATCCAAAGATTCCAGTTAAATCTCGATCTTTCGAGGTAAGGTGGATATTATTTTTTTCGTAATGATATTATTTCTTCAATATCATTATCTTTCAAATATTGATCTGAAGTTTTATCAAATTTGGAACTTTTGGTGTGGGGTTACTATTCACGTATACGGCAAGACTATTCACGATATCTCAAGATTATTCACGAATACTAAGACTATTCATCTAAAAAATAAAAATTTTCTTTTCGTCCAAAATATCTATTGTGGATACTAGCTTTGATTGTATCCATGTTTTGATCATTCTTGAATTTTACACCACTATGATTATTTTTGAGGTATTTTTGGACGTGGATAAAACAAAGTACGAATCCTTAATCCTTAATTCTTGTCATTTTGTTTCACTGGATTCGTTTCTTTAAAAATATTTTTCATCATCCTCAGTCTTAAATGATGATATTATGGAATATCTTTGGCCTGTAATGCAAAGATGATTGATTTCTGATGAATATCTTTGGCCCGTAGTGCAAAAGATGATTGATTCGATGAATATCTTTGGCCTGTAGTGCAAAGATGATTGATTCGATGAATATCTTTGGCCCGTAGTGCAAAGATGAAGCAGTGTTTAGATGAACATGACCAATGGTGAATGTCCTTGGCACGTAGTGCAAGGATGAATATTTGATCTCGAGATATATATTGATTGATGTTCTGAGGATAAAAATAGACGATGAACTTTAAAATTCATACATAGAAGATAGTAGTTTGCATTCTCTACTTAACTCTTCTAATGAATTATTATTTCGCTGCGAATATTGATTTAAAACTTGTTGTCTATTGTATTCTATTATATTTTTCCTGTTGAAGACTAACGATAATTTTGTTGTATATTATCTTAGTCATAATATTCTTTTATCGGGCTAGTCGAGCTCACCCTTTTCCTTTTTGTTCCATTTTTCTTCTCGAGGAGGCAAGAATATAGCAAGTACGTAGCCTGGGTATGGAATGAAAGTTCTAGGGAGAGTTGTTTAGTAGTCCTCACCATTGTTGTAAAATAATGTATCAATAATTATGATGAGGATTTATTTGTATGTGGATATTGTCTAGATGGCAATATCTCGTATTTAAACTCATGCTTTTACTATTGTAATAATAAAGTTATAGTTGTTTACACTGCAGTGTATTGGCAACTCGAATGGGTTGGATGGAATGGACCTATTTTGGGGCGCCACGGTTGGTATCGAGCTTAGGGATATGATATCCGGCGGAGATCTGGGGAATAGAACTAGGAGGAGAGACGAGTAAATCCTTCGCTAGTGTGTCCTACCTAAGCTTATTTGTTAGTTGGTTAGTATATAGGGATATTATGTGATATATTGATTTCCTTAATTAACCCTTGTTTTATGACATGAGATTTGAGAATGTCGATTTGAGAATATTAATAAATGGAGTGAATGAGACCGTGGAGATGCCTGCTGTCTTACCAACGAGGAGAAGCGTGCAACAGGCTGGCAATGTACCTCTTGTAAACAATACCACTGAGCAGACGATAAACGACGGGATGTTTAGAAGCTTTTTGCAGTTCATGCAAAATCAGACGAGGGAGACTCGTGTTCAAAATACAGGAGGAAATGATAGCAATTCACGGGTGGTCACAGCCAAGCAGTTCAAAGAATTGGGACCACCATAATTTTGGGGAAAGCCTGATCCGATTAAGGCGGAGACGTGGGTCAAACAAATTACCAAGATATTCGATGTCTTGGGATGCACGGAGGAACAGAAGGTTCCATTCGCCACCTTTATGTTCCGTGGTGGTAGGCAGACAGACTCTTTGGTGGGAGTCTCGTGAAGCGTACTCCATCCGGTACCGACTCAAGATGTCTTGGGAGACGTTTGAAACTATTTAATAACAAATACTTTCCGAAAGTGTTCGCTATATGAAGGAAGTGGAGTTTATTAGGACCTGAGCAGAACAACATGATGGCGGTGTCTCAAAGACGAGGCGAAGTTCGCGGAGTTATCCAGTTTGCACCTCATTTGGCGGAGAATGAGGAACGTATGACGCGGATGTTTTCGAGAGGTTTGAAACCCAAGATACGCCAAGATCTCATCTCTCATAAATTTTTCTCTATTCAGATGTTGTCAATAGGGCTCGATTGTTAGAGTGAGATAACGAGTACGTTCAACCGAGGGACCATAACCAGGATCATATCAAGATATCACCATCGAGAATAACGATAACCACGGAGAAAGAAGAATACGGACAAAGGCTACAGAACCACTCCGGTGGTAATCGTGGCCATGAAAATAGAAGAAGCGAAGTCGGGAGAAGATTTTAAAAGAGGAGATTCAACAACGACCATGTGAAGACGTCGCCGCCAAGAAAGTAACCGGGTTCCAAGGAGGAGAAAGACCACCGATCGTATGTTACAAATGCGGAGAGAGGGATATATCACCAAACCGCCACGCCAACAGCTTTAAGGTATGCTATAATTGTGGAAAAGAAGGACATATCGCTCGAGATTGTACGGCAGAGCGAAACCAAGTCCAATGGGATGGTGACTCAAAAGGATGTCCCGAAAAGTCAAAGTCAACGGTGCTTGGAAGGCGTTTTCGTGACTTCTCAAAATGCGAGGAACCCGAACGAAGTTAAGACGTGTTAGTTAATTATAAATTTTGTGAAGTTTATACCTTACTAGATATCCTGGTTCTACCCATTCTTTTATCTCTTTGCTTGCGCCAACGTTTGAATTTGACTACGGAGAAATTAGACTTTGACCTATCTGTGGAGACTCCAGTTAAGAGAAACTTTTATTACATCCGTTGTTTAGAAATCTTGCTTGATTCAGGTTGGCACTATCACATTACCTGTTAACCTTATTTCTATATAGATACTTGTTTTTGATGTGATTTTAAGGTTAACTACTCATCATGCCGAAATTGATTACTTTCGTAAGGTTGTTAGTTTTCATATTTTTAAGCAACCTGTTATTCGAATTCAAGCAATCAAACCATTGTAGTCAAACATTTTCATATCAAGCCATGAAGTCATTCGTTTATTACGGATGTCAAGTTTTCTTAGTCCATGTTATGGATTTGAATAAAGACACGTCAGATTTGAATAATATTCCTGTTGTTATTGATTTTTCCTGACGTATTTCCTGAAGAATTTCTTGGCCTACTCCTAGAGCGTGATATTGAATTTGTATCGACTTTAAATCCGGTACAAAACCCATTTCTAAAATCTCATATCGAATGGCTCCTATTGAACTTCAGGAGTTAAAAACCCAACTGTAGAAGTTGATACCCGAGCCTCTATCTGGTGACTTCCTTTGTGGAATGCACCGAAGCCAGACTCTCCGTAGGGGACACCATATTCGTGCGATAGTAAACTGATAGGTTTCATTGTAACGTGCTATCCAAGATTGGTATATGAGTCACAGTTGAGAACAACCTAAGTCGGTAATCAAAATACGTAGCTTTCTAGGCTTAGTTGGTTATTATCGGAGATTCGTTGAAGGATATTCTCGAATCGCTATTCCATTAACGCAGCTAACTCGTAGAGATACAAAATTCGAATGGAGCAAAGAATGTGGGAAGAGCTTCGAAGAACTCAAAAGGAGACTCATTTCAAAGACATGTTCGACCATGCCATCCCGGAAAAGCGAACGTGGTAGCCGACGTGTTGAAGTGAAGATCAGATACAAATACGAAAGTACGATATTGTCAAAAACTAATTTCGTATATTTTACAAATAATAGAGATGGAGATGAAAACTCTAGGTACCCACGTGATAATATACGAGTATAATCGACTTTAATCGATAAAGTTAAAGCTGTTCAAGCTACACACCGGAGCTGATGAATTTGAAGAAGGAGGTGCAAGAAGTTATTTCAAAAGCGAGAATCGGTGAGGTGAGGAAAGCTCAAACCTTCGATTTATTAATCCATTTGAAATTCTCGATCGAATAGGAACTGTGGCCTATAGACTCGTTTTACCGCCAAGTATGACGCGTGTTCATAACGTTTTTCACGTATCGATGTTACGACCCGAACCACGTCATTGAGTTACAACCAGACAAGATAGCCGAAGACTTAACGTACGAGGAGGTACCTGTCAAGATCTTGGATAGGAAAGAACATGTCCTATGTACCGAGGTTATACCACAAGTTAAAGTTTTGTGGAGAAACCATGCTATTGAGGAAATAACCTGGGAGTTGGAAACGAAAATGAAAGCGAGGTATTTTCATCTTTTCGAAACACCAGGTACGTACGTCAATTTCGAGGACGAAATTTCATAAGGAGGGGAGGTTGTAAGACCCCGAAATTTTTTTAAATAAAAAGGAATTTCCTTTATTTATTATTTTGAAATAGTAAGGGTTGATGTGATTAACGTGGATAGTTACGGGTAAAATACGCAAATATTTCAAAATAAGCAAGTGGTTATAAAATATTCATTGTTGTCGGGGAATATTCGTTGGTCGTGGAATATTCGTACTGTCGGAGAATATTCGTACGACGGCGCAGCCATGTGTGGGCCCCATAACGGAAAGCGATTGAAGGAAGAAAACGATAAATATAAGTTGTTTAAAAATAACTGGCAGAAGTTGTTACCGATTTATTAATCGTTGGAATACCCGGTGGTTAAAACACAGTAATACGCGTTATTGCACAGTAGCACACGGTATTGCACCCATTATTGATTCTTACGTAAGAAGGCACTACTCAATAATGGTTACAGTAATTACTATTCAGTATTTTATTTTATTGATTTAATAATTGCTGCATTGATATTTTATATTGTTGTTGTTTCAATAATTGTCATTACACAGTATTTTTCATTATCGAAGCAATAATTCATATTATCTGAATAATATTATTAGAAAACATTATTGGCAATGTCTAGAAAGTTCTGTCTAAGGAGAGGTTTGGTCACCTAATTGCGCGCCAGTAAGGAGAAATCTTTATTGGAAAGCCCCCTCTTTCCTGGGAACTGCCTGGTTGTCAATATTGTGATTCTGTAATATTATTTGTGAATAATTAATTATTGATTCATATGATGAGAAAAATATTGATTTTATGTGGATATAGATGGAGAAAATTTTTAATGTGACAATTATTGAAAATTGAAATTTTATCTTTTTCTGATAAAATAATTCATTTAAATATATATAATATTATATTTTAATAATATAATAATGGTGATATTTTTACAACGAATGTGGGATATATGAGTATACGAGGAGGAAGAGTATTTTTGTTGCAATAAATGTTTAAAACATGTTAAACATGTCGGTGGACCCCATTTATTGACTGAAATTTGATTATAGCCTCTAAAATCACCCGTTTAAGGATTTGGTCAATTTCTGTTGGGAATTTAGAAAAACTTTCTTACGCAAAGTTGTAGAGAATTGGATTTCCTATAAAAACTCAAGCGAGATTCGAAATTTTCTGATAAAAGGGCTATTTATTGTGAATTATTGAAGTTCAAGTCTCGTAATAATTAATTTTGGAAGTTTAAATTATTTTAATTAGAAAAACGTTTTTTTTTATTTTCTTCTAGAAGGTTGGCATGTGTGAATTATTGAGATTCAGATTTCAAAGAATACGATATATATTTTTATAAATATTAATATTTTATTAAATTTTCGCTTTGGTGTTCTAAGCAATTTCCTATAAATAGATGCTTGGGTTAGAATTGAAAATCACACCGAAGCTCAAGTTTTCTCTCTATATTATCGAGCGTATTCTTGTGAGTATTTTGAGTATACTTTGAGTATTGCTATATACTGGTGAAAGTTCAAGATATAGCCTATATATCAAGATTCCGGTTAAATCTTGATCTTTCGAGGTAAGGATATTTTTTTTTTTCGTAATGATATTATTTCTTCAATATCATTATCTTTGAAATATTGATCTGAAGTTTTTATCAAATTTGGAACTTTTGGTGTCTGGGGTTATTATTCACGATATCAAGACTATTCACGATATCTGATATTATTCACTTAATACCAAGACTATTCATCGAAAAATAAAAATTTTCTTTTCGTCAAAATATCTATTGTGGATACTAGCTTTGATTGTATCCATGTTTTGATCATTCTTGAATTTTACACCACTATGATTATTTTTGAGGTATTTTTGGACGTGGATAAAACAAAGTACGAATCCTTAATCCTTAATCCTTGTCATTTTGTTTCACTTTGGATTCGTTTCTTTAAAAATATTTTCATCATCCTCGCCTTAAATGATGATATTATGGAATATCTTGGCTTTGTAGTGCAAAGATGATTGAGTTTCGATGAATATCTTTGGCTGTAGTGCAAAGATGATTGATTTCGATGAATATCTTTGGCCGTAGTGCAAAGATGAATGATTTCTGATGAATATCTTTGGCCGTAGTGCAAAGATGAACAGGTGTTTAGATGAACATGACCAACTGGTGAATGTCCTTGGCCTGTAGTGCAAGGATGAATATTTGATCTCAGATATATATTGATTGATGTTACAGGGATAAAAATAGACGATGAACTTTAAAATTCATACATAGAAGATAGTAGTTTGCATTCTCTACTTAACTCTTCTAATGAATTATTATTTCCGCTGCGAATATTGATTTAAAACTTGTTGTATATTGTATTCTATTATATTTTTCCCTGTTGAAGACTAACGATAATTTTGTTGTATATTATCTTAGTCATAATATTCTTTCTTCGGCTAGTCGAGCTCACCCTTTTCCTTTTTGTTCCATTTTTCTTCTCGGGAGGCGAGAATATAGCAAGTAATGTAGTCGGGTATGGAATGAAAGTTCTAGGGAGAGTTGTTTAGTAGTCCTCACCATTGTTATAAAATAATGTATCAATAATTATGATGAGGATTTATTTGTATGTGGATATTGTCTAGATGGCAATATCTGTATTTAAACTCACAGTTTTACTATTGTAATAATAAAGTTGTAGTTGTTTCTGTACCGTGTATTGGCAACTCAGAATGGGTTGGATGGAATGGACCTATTTTGGGGGCGTCACATTTGACGTGTGACGCCCCCAAAATAGGTGTACATCACCCATCTTGGGTCGCCAAATACATGGTACAGAATACAAAAACAACTTAATAATACAGCTGTTGTGTAAAATACGACAAAACATAAATTGAGAGTTTTAATAAGAATATTATCATCTAGACAATATCCACACTCAAAGGAGTCCTCATTAAATTTATTGTCACACTATTTAACAGAATAGTGAGTACTACTAATACTATCATCTGGACCGTCACTCCGTTCCCCGACTAGTCCCAGCTACGTTCTCATTTCCTGAAGAGAACAGTGAAAGAAAGGGGTGAGATCAACTAGCCCAGTAAGAAATATTATGACTAAGATAATGTAGAATAAATTATCATTAGTCTTCAACAATGTTAAACTGATAAAATATAACAAACATCAAGTTTAACTGTAGCGGAATAAGCAATCCATCAAAAGAGTCAAGTAGAGAATAAACTCCACTATCTTTTATGATTTAAAAGGTTTTCATCACTTTTATCATTTGGGACTCAAATTTTAATAAATAATCCACATCATCCACCTTTACTACCCAAAGATATTAATTAGTATCACAACCACAAATTATCCATGCACTACGCCAAGGATATTCGTGTATTCATCAATGGTCATGATCATTCCAACAATCATCCATCAATGCACTCTACGGGCCAATGAGGACTTTTACCACATCATTTGTAACATTACGGTCCATGATTATACCGATTAATCCTCGCCATAATCATACCAAGTTCATATATGCACTACAGGCCATAGATGACTTTCAACATAATATAAACATGAGGATGATGACAATGATATAAGAATTCAATAAAACAAGTTCAAGAATTAATTTATCCAGGATCTAATAACGTCCAAATTGTCAACATGATACTTCTTTGTAGAGTAAAATTCAAGAATGCTCAGAAGAATATTTCCATGAAAAGATACTGTATGAAGCGCAAATACCAAGGATATTCTACTAATTTCATGGATTATAGAAGTCAAAACTTTAACCAACTGAGTATAATAAAGAATGGAATAACAAAAGAAATCACCGTGCATGCGATAGATCGCATACATAAAGTTATTCCAATGTAATAATAAATAATGGAACTAGGTCAAAGTAAATTTACAATCGATAGGATATTCCAACAAAACAATAAAGAATGGAATAACAAGCGAAATCACCATGCATGCGATAGACCAGATGCATAAGTTATTCCAACGTAATAATAATTAATAGAACCGGTCAAAGCGAATATCGCATGCCCTGAGGATATTCCAACGTAATAATAAATAACGGAACCAGTCATGTGTAAACGCCTTACGGATAGGATGTTCCAACATAATAATA
Organism: Panax ginseng; assembly: GCA_020205605.1. Taxonomy (NCBI): domain Eukaryota; kingdom Viridiplantae; phylum Streptophyta; class Magnoliopsida; order Apiales; family Araliaceae; genus Panax; species Panax ginseng. Next base: position 44,526,282 of record CM035131.1, read on the forward strand.
AAGAATGGAATAATGAAGAATTTCACCATGTATGCAAAGATTAGCATAGAGCAAAGTTATTCCAACATAATAATAAGGAATGGAATAATGAAGAATTTCACCATGTATGCGGTACAGATGTAGACGAGTTATTCCAACATAATAATAAGGAATGGAATAACAGAAAAATTTCACCATGTATGCGGTACTTCGCATAGACATGTTATTCAAACATAATAATAAGGAATGGAATAACAGAAGAATTTAACCAAGTATAGGGTAGCCCGCATATACAGGTTATTCCAACAGAATAATAAAGAGTGGAATAACAGAAGTTCTCTTCATGAATACAAAAGAAATAATACCCCTTACCTTAGAAGAAACTGGATATAGGAGTAGTGAAGTAGCAGAATACTTTTCTTCTTTCTCTCTATAGTTTCTCTCTCTAGAGTTTTAGTGAATTCGTAAGAAATAATGAAGGAATGAACTTCTATTTATAGGAGAATGGACTGAATAGTAACTAATTCATGAACGGTCCAGATTGATTTACTTTTAAACGGACGGTCCATATTGATTTACTATACAGTATTAATAAAATATTCTAATAAAACAAAATCTTTTAAATAAAATATAATATATATTATATTTATAGTCTAATAAAACAAATAACTTTATAAAAGTATTCTGTTTTATGTAAAAAGATTTTAGTATGCAAAATACTATGCAAGCACTATGCAAACACTATGCATAATAAAATATAATATATTCTAATTATTGTCTAATAAAACAAATAACTTTATAAAAGTATTATGTTTTATATAAAAAGATTTCACTATGCAAAACACTATGCAGACACTATACAAACACTATGCATAATAAAATATAATATATTCTAATTATTGTCTAATAAAACAAATAACTTTATAAAAGTATCTCTTTTTATATAAAAAGATTTTACTATGTAAAACACTATGCATAATAGAGTATAATATATTCTATTTATAGTCTAATAAAATAAATAACTTTATAAAAGTATTACATTTTTATATAAAAAGCTTTTTTTTGTTTTATTACATTAATAATACTAATAAAACAAAATTTATATATATATATATATATATATATATATATATACAAACTTCTGTGACTTCATAAAAAGACATCTCAATATATTTAACAACATTTATCATCATTATTATAATTCACAATATTAATCGACCAGGTCGTTCTCAGGAAAGAGGGGTCTTTCCAATAAGGATTTTTCCCTATTGGCGCGCAATTAGGTGTCCAAACCTCTCCTTGGCAGAACTTTTAGACATCATTAATATTGCAAATAATAATATTAATAACTCTGTCATCTCAATTATTGATTTAATAATATATAAAATATCGACAATAATTGAATCAAATAACGTGAGATACTATGCAACAATTACTGTAGCAATAATTGAACAAAACTGAGTGACTTCTCACGTAAGCATTAATAATCAAAACCGTGTGCTACTATACAACCACACGTATTACTGTACTTTTAACACCGGGTGTTTCAACAGTTAACGGTAAAACTTTCATTGTTATTTTCATAAAAATATTTTTGTCATTTTCTCAATCCAACAATAATTTAGTTGTGAGGTCCATTAATGATTGTGTCGTCGCATTTAATATTCCCCTGTTAAAATGAATATTCCCGACCAATTGAATATTATATAACAACTTGCATACTTTGAAAAATTTATAAATATTACCCACAACTATAACATTATATCAAATTCATTCCATAATATTCAAAAAAAATATTTGAGAAATTTAAATCTTTATTCATAAAACGGGGTCTCACAATCTCCCTCCTTATGAAATTTTGCCCTCAAAATTTACGTACGTACCTGGTATGCCGAACAGATGAAGATACCTTTACTTTATTTCAGATTCTAAATCTTGAGGTATAACCTTTGGGTGTTGAATACGATCCTTCTTATTCAATATTTTAACACGTATTTTCTCATACGTTAGATCTTCTGCTATCTAGTTTGGTTCTAAATCAATAATGTGGTTCGGGTCGTCCACATATTTACGTAACATCGATACGTGAAAAACTTTATGAACACGCGACATACTTGGCGGTAAAACGAGTCTATAGGCCATAGTTCCTACTCGATTGAGGATTTCAAATGGGCCAATAAAATCGAGGGTTGAGATTTTCTCTCTTCATCGATTCTTGCTTCTAGAATAACGTCCTCTTGAACCTTCTTCTTCACATTCATCAGCTCTGAGTATGTAGCTTGAGCGGCTTTAACTTTATCGAATAAAGTCGATTCTACTCGTATATTCGTTATCTTCACATGGGTCTCTAGAGTCTTTAACTCTATCTTCATCATCTGTAAGTTATACGAAATGAGTCTTTATGTTAACAACATCGCACTCGTAAACGCATACGATCTTTTACTCAATACGTCAGCTACCACGTTCGCTTTCCCACGATGGTATTGAATGGTACGATCGTAATCTTCAACAGCTCGAGCCAACGTCTTTGGCACATTATACGTTCGTTTTAGTTGAAGAAAATATTTGAGGGTTTAAGAAATGGGTTTTGTACTGGGGTCAATACAAAATTTGATTTCACGGTCTAGGGGTAAGCTAAGAAGTCTTCAAGAATACGTCAGGAAATTTATTAACAATAGAAATATTATTCAAAACTGTGACTCTCATCCAAGACTTGGATAGCACATCACATTGATACCTATCAACTTGTCATTGTCATTCACAACGTCGCCTACAGAAAGTCTGGCTTCGGTGCATTCCACACAAGGAAGTCAACAACGAAAGGATTAGGGCTCTTTACTTATGGCTTGATATAACAATGATTAACTTTAGTGGTTTAGTTGTTTGAATTCGCATAACAGGTTGGTTAGGAATATGAAAGCTAACAACCTTACAAAAAGCATGATGAGTAGTTAACCAATCGATTCCTAAAATCACATCAAAGGCAAGTATTTTCAAAGAGATAAGATTGACAGGTAACGTGAAAGTGTCGATTTGAATCAAACAAGATTTATAAACAGTGGAGGTAACGAAGGTTTCTCTTAACGGAGTTTCAACCGATAAGTAAAAGTCTAATTTCTCCGGAGTCAAATTTAAACATTGAACGCAAGCAAGAGAGATAAAATAATGGGTAGAACCGGTATCTAATAAGGCATAGACTTCGCAAGAGTTTATAATTAATTTACCCGTAATAACTTCGTTTGGGTTTCTCGACAATCGCTCTCACTTAAACTACCGACTTTGACTTGTCTGAGACATCCTTTGGCATCACTATCCCAGCTGGACTTGACTTCACTACACGACAAAATTGAGCTAGGTGACCTTCTCTTCCATGAATTGAAACATGCTTTGGATTGTTGGCAGTATAGTTTGATTTCGGATGTGTCCTCCCTCGTCGCATTTGAAACATACTGAATCGATGGTTGTTCTTCTTTCTTTGAAACGGTCTTCGATATGTCATTGTCTTTCCATCATCGTTAAATCTTCTCTTCTTAAATTTTTCACTTCTATTATATTGGCCATGATTACCATCGAAGTGGTTACCATTCTTGGCATGATAATTTCCTCCACGATGGTTATCGTTGTTCCGATGGCCATTGCCACCGGTAAGATAATTATCGTGTTGTTGGTCGTTGCCTTTTGGTTGTGCTGACTCATTATCGCGCTCCAATAACTGAGCCCTATTCACAACATCTGAATATAAACAAAGTTTATGAGAAATGAGGTATTGACGTATATCGGGTTTCAAACCTCTTAGAAATATTCGCGTCATTCACTCCTCCTTATCGACCAAATGGGATGCAAACCGGGATAACTCCACAAATTTAGCCTCATATTGCGACACGGTCATATTGTTTTGCTCCAACTTGATAAACTCCACCTCCTTCATGTGACGAATACTTTCGGGAAAGTACTTGTTGTTGAAAAGCTCTTGGAACTTCTCCCAAGACATCTTGAGTGCGTCATTTGGTACGCTTTTCTGATTTCCACCAAGAATCGCCTCTTCCACGCAACATAAAGGTGGTGAAAGGAACCTTTGCTCTTCTGAGCATCCCAAGACATCAAATATCTTGGTGATCTACTTTAACCATGTCTCGCTTTTAAGTGGTTCTCGCTTTTCCAAAACTCCAAAGTGGTCCCAGCTCCTTGAATCGCTTAGCGGTGATCAATAGTGGGTTGCCATTATTTCCACCTATATTTTGAACATGAGTCTCTCTACCTGATGTTGCATGAATTGCATAAAGCCTCTGAACATCCCATCGTTCATCATTTGATTGGTGTTGTTATTTACCTGAGGATTATTGTCTTCTTGTTGCACATTATCCCGGGTATTGATCGTTGGTGACTCAACGGTCTCATGTGCTTCATTGCTGATCTCAACATTTTCAGATGCCATTTTCAAATACTGCAACAAAACAAGGGTTAATTAACATATCACATATTATCCCTATACTCTAACCGACCAATTAAATACCAAATAAACTTAGGTAGGTCATACTAATGAAGGAATTTCGCCTCTCCCTCCTAGTTCTTGCCTCACATCTCGTACCCAAGGATCATATCCTAAGCTTTGATACCTAATCGTGGACGCCCCAAAATAGGTATACATCACCCATCTTGGGTCGCTAAACACATGGTACAGAATACAAATACAACTTAATAATACAGCTGTCGTGTAAAATACGACAAAACATAAATTGAGAGTTTTAATAAGAATATTGTCATCTAGACAATATCCACACTCAAAGGAGTCCTCATTACATTTGTTGTCACACTATTTAACAAAATAGTGAGGACTACTAATACTATCATCAGGACCATCACACCGTTCCCCGACTAGTCTCGGCTACGTTCTCATTTCCTGAAAAGAACAATGAAAGAAAGGGGTGAGATCAACTAGCCCAGTAAGAAATATTATGACTAAGATAATGTAGAATAAATTATCATTAGTCTTCAACAATGTTAAACTGATAAAATATAACAAACATCAAGTTTAACTGCAGCGGAATAAGCAATCCATTAAAAGAGTCAAGTAGAGAATAAATTCTACTATCTTTTATGATTTAAAAGGTTTTTCATCACTTTTATCGCTGGGACTCAGCTTAATAAATAATCCACATCATCCCTGCACTACGGCCAAGGATATTCATTAGTATCACAACCACAAATTATCCATGCACTACTGGCCAAGGATATTCATTGATGAAATCAATGGTCATGATCATTCCAACAACTGTCCATCAATGCACTACGGGCCAATGAGGACTTTTACCACATCATTTGTAACATTACGGTCATGATTATACCGATTAATCCCTGGTCATAATCATACTAAGTCCATCTATGCACTACAGGCCACAGATGACTTTCAACATAATATAAACATGAGGATGATGATAATGATATAAGAATTCAATAAAACAAGTTCAAGAATTAATTTATCCAGGAACTAATAACGTCCAAATTGTCAACATGATACTTCTTTGTAGAGTAAAATTCAAGAATGCTCAGAAGAATATTTCCATGAAAAGATACTGGATGAAGCGCAAATTTCAAGGATATTCCACTAATTTCATGGAGTATAGAAGTCAAAACTTTAACCAACTGAGTATAATAAAGAATGGAATAACAAAAGAAACCACCAAGGCGTATGCGATAGATCGCATGCATAAAAGTTATTCCAATGTAATAATAAATAACGGAACTGTGTCAAAGTTTTGCACCCGATGAATATTCCAATGTAACAATAAAGAGTGGAATAACAATGAAATCACCATGCATGTGAAAGATCGCATGCATAAAGTTATTCCAATGAATAATAATTAATGGAACCAGTCAGCGTAATGTCTGCATCGGCTGGGATATTCAATAGAATAATAAATAACGGAATCAGTCATGCGTAAACGCACGCATGTGATGTTCCAACATAATAATAAAGAATGGAATAATAGAAGAATTTCACCATGTATGCAAGATTAGATAGATGAGTTATTCCAACATAATAATAAGGAATGGAATAATGAAGAATTTCACCATGTATGCGGTACTTACATAGACAAAGTTATTCCAACATAATAATAAGGAATGGAATAATGAAAAATTTCACCATGTATGTGGTACTGTGATGTACAAAGTTATTCCAACATAATAATAAAGAATGGAATAATGAAGAATTTCACCAAGTATAGGGTAGCACAGATACAAAGTTATTCCAATGTAATAATAAAGAATGGAATAACAAAAGTTCTCTTCATGAATATAAAAGAAATAATACCCCTTACCTTAAAAGAAATTGGATATAGGAGTAGTGAAGTAGCAGAATACTTTTCTTCTTTCTTTGTATAGTTTCTCTCTCTAGAGTTTTAGTGAATTCGTAAGAAATAATGAAAGAATGAGCTTCTATTTATAAGAGAATGGACTGAATAGTAACTAATTCATGAACGGTCCAGATTGATTTACTTTTAAATGGACGGTCCATATTGATTTACTATGCAATATTAATAAAATATTCTAATAAAATAAAATTTTTTAAATAAAATATAATATATTCTATTTATCGTCTAATAAAATAAATAACTTTATAAAAGTATTCTGTTTTATATAAAAAGATTTTACTATGCAAAATACTATCCAGACACTATGTAAACACTATGCATAATAAAATATAATATATTCTAATTATTGTCTAATAAAACAAATAATTTTATAAAAGTATTCTGTTTTATATAAAAAGATTTTACTATGCAAAACATTATGCAGGCACTATGCAAACACTATGCAAACACTATGCATAATAAAATATAATATATTCTAATTATTGTCTAATAAAACAAATAACTTTATAAATGTATTACATTTTTTATATAAAAGATTTTACTATGCAAAATACTATGCATAATAGATTATAATATATTCTATTTATAGTCTAATAAAACAAATAACTTTATAAAAGTATTCTGTTTTATATAAAAAGCTTTTCTGTTTTATTACATTAATAATACTGATAAAACAAAATTTATATATATATAATATATATATATATATATATATATTTACTTTTACCTTTGCTTTTACTTAGGTAAAATGTTTCTTACTTTACCTCAGTTAATGTAATAGTTCTCTTTCCTTGATCTATAAAAGGAAACCGAACTCATTTGGCAAATCAGACTTCGAAACTTAGAAAGACTCTGAGCTCCTTCTCAGACTAATCTTTAGTTTCTACCACTGTTAGCCTACTTAACCCCTCCTTCTCTTCTTTTCTAAATGTTTTGAGTTAATTGTAAGTCATTTTATATTTCATTTCGTCTGTAAATATTTTAGTTATCAATAAAACTATTTTTATTTAGTGAATTAATTGTGTTATATGCACTACTCTGTTATTCTCTTTTAATCCTTGCTTCCGTTATATGCACTACTCTGTTATTCTCTTTTAATCTTTGCTTCCGCCCCCAAATGGTATCAAAGCCAAGTTCTATTATTTCTAGTTGCCAGTAAGATTTTAGTAGTGTTTCATTTATACTATTTTCAAAACTTCTCCTTTATTCTTATTTCAAATCACCTAACTTATTGTAGTCCACCCTTCATCGTGTCTACCTTGTAGAAGTCTCTTGTCTAAAGTAGCAAAGGTGTCGGGTTTTAGATTATGGGTATGAGTCTACTGTGTAAAGAGGGTCTGTATGGAAGATAAAGAGTGAAAATTTGTTTTGAACTTAGTAAAATGAGTAGACTATTTAGATCTAACTCCTCGCTTAGTCATCCTTCACTTTGCCAATTGCATTGACATAGTTAACCAAGAAGAACATAGTTTTGAAAATATTAGTCAAGCTTTACATAATTGGAACATACCAGGTGTTGTGGAGAAACATCTCATCGAAGATGGAATATCAATAATCCATGCCGTCTGCTAGACGAGGATCAAGAACTCAAATTTTCTTTCGATGAAGAAGTTGGAGTTGGTCCGCGGGGATGGAGTAAATACACTAATATTTACCATAATAAAACATTTTTGCTGTCACCCCAATAATATAATACCGAGAATTCACCATCGCTATAACTTCACTTGTCCCACTCTAAGTGACTTTAGATGGTACAAAAGATGTTTTTACTTTCTAGAGTTATGTCACATGAACGACAAAGAATAAACCATTCGAAAGAGAAATTTGTTAATGGTTTACCTTCATTGCTAGGTATTTATAAGGTTCGTGAAGAATTGAGTAAAAACTTAGGATATATTGATTATAATAACTAACTTGGTGATATAATCGCTATATTCAAAAGATTGGTTTTAAATGTGCATTGATTTTTTTAAGTTAAGGAAACAAGCTAGCAAAGACAAGAAGAAAGCTAAATATGAGTTAGGGTACTTCGGTGAACAATATGATTACCTCCGCTGTTCTCTAGAAGAAAGCATTGTGCATAAACATATTGATTCTCATAAAAGTAATAAACATCATAGAGAAAAACGCAATATCACAAAATAAAAATCAAGACATAGCTTATTATAATAAACCCAAAACTACAAATAAAACTTATAATAAAAATCTAAGTCCAAGAAATACATAAGAGTAAAATTGTTTACAATTGTGGGTAAAAGGGTCATTACAAAATGAATGTAAAATAAAACAAAATTAAATCAATTAAATGTCTCTAAGTGAAGACGCTAAACATATATTAGAGCTTATGAGAATTGAGAACTATGTCAGTAATGATGAAGGTTCTAATATCTCTTATTCCTCTAATAATAACAGTAATGAAGAATCTAGAAGTGACGCTGAAGAAGTCACTATTTGTGCTGACAATTGCAATGAACATTGTTGCAATAAAAGAGTTAATGTGATTAACAAAGATGATGAAGAAAGTTCTTTGTTAATCGACCTAATTAGTAAAATCATGATCCCAAGCTAAAGGCTCAAGACACTAAACTTAAAAGATTTATTAACCAAAGATAATAAGGATAATGACAAATTCATTAAAAGCTAAAGAAAACCAATTTTTAGTCTTAATAAAACATTGGAAAGATTTAAATCTCCGCTAAAGAAGTCACTTCCTGCACTAAATCAAGTAGTAAATAAACTCAAAAGGAAATTACTAATTTAAAAATTAGAAGTTTATAATCTAAGAAAAGATTTCATTGATTAAAAGTGTCTCGATTTTAGGTCAATTATTCCATCGCCTGTTGATGAAAATCAATGATGAACCGTAATCGCCTAATGCTAAAGATAAACCAGATCATATTTGCATAAGGTCTTACACTTAAAAGAATTAAGGATATTACCATTCGTAAATGGTATGTCGGGATTAACCTCGGGTTGTTGATAAAGGTTTCCTCTATACGTTTCATCCTGCCGATACAAAGTAGCATTTAAATCAGATACAAGAAGGTTTAATCCCAACCAAATATTATACACTACTGAAAGAAAAACTTAATTCTGCTTAATGGTAGTCAAAATGGAAATAAAATATAAATTCGCCTAAAGTTCATATCACAAGATAATATGTGTTTAAAACATCATTTATTTTAATCCGCAATCTTAAAGATAAAATAATTTTAGGTTACCATTTATATATTTACTCTATCCATTTACTACTAGTAATGAAGGCTTAAGTTGTATATTTAAAGAAAAATAACATTTAAATTTCTTATTAAACCCAAAGAGAGAGACTTAAGATTCATTCAAAGAAGAATCCATTATTAAAAATCATTAAACTTATTAAATTGTAAATCAACTCCACTTGGAATTTCTTGAAAGAAGAAATTAAGTACAAAAGTAGAAGAAGAAATGCCTTCAAAACAATGAAATTCGTGAAAAATTGAGGAATTAAAACATATTTAAAAGAAAACCTTTGTTCAGATTCTCCTAATGCCTTTGGTATCTAAAAGCATACCGTCAAAGTTCCCTTACGCTTTTAAGGAATTTAAAGAATATTTAATTCTACTAAGGCCGTGCCAGTTTATTCGATGAATGAATCAATAACAAATGGAGTTATGGTAGAAGGAGATTAATGATCTTCTTAATAAAGGTTTAATTAAACCTAATAAACTTGGTCTTGTCTCCGCTTTCTTATGTTAATGAAGAAGAAAAGAGAGAGGAGTACTGCCTAGTCATTAATTACAAGTCATCAATAAGGTTCCTAGTATCCCCTTCCCAACAAAGACGCACTTTCATCAGAGATTAAGTAATGCCACATTATTCAAGAATTTCCGACTCTAAGTTCTGGCTTCCGCAAATTGTCATTCATCCGCATGATAGGTACAAAACATCATTCACCACTCCATTCTACCACTTTTAATGGAACGCTCCAGCATTTGGCTTGAAAAATGCTCCAAAGGAATTTCAAAATATTCTCAATGACATATTAAACCCTTTCAAATATTTTATCATTGTCTTTATATCGACGATATTCTTATTTTTTCCAAGACCATCTGATGAACATTACATTAAACACTTGAAATCATTCTTCAAGACATGCTTAAAGATAATGGTCTAGTTCTTTCTCCTTCCAAATGCACTGCTTTCAAAGTTGTAATAAGGTTTTTGGTCTTAATATCTTCAGAGGATGTTCCATTTATCGAATCTAACTATTCAATTCAATGACAAGTTTCCGATAAGATAACCAATAAAACCCAACGCAGAGATTTTGCCCGCTTAATTATATCGATAAATTTTACAAGATCTCAGAAGATCTCGCAAACTCTTTTTCCAAATAGTCATAAGACAATCTCCACCTCGACTCGACATTCATACTTCGCCGCTCCACAAGTTAAAAAATACGGCCAAGGCATCGCCTGCCTCGTATCTCCAATGCTTCTACAGATAAAATTGTTGAAATCGATGCCTCGTATATCAGTTCTATGGCATCCTTAAACAAAAAGTTAACACCGTAATCCCCTGCAATAAATTGTTTGCTTTCATTCCTGCAGTATGGAATATTACATGCTTAAATTACAAGATTATTAAAAAGAAATACTTTCATTAGTATTATGTATTAATAAATTTCAAAGTGATTTATTGAACCGAAATTTCTAGTTCAAGACGATTGCAAGTCAAGAAAAATATATATTAGAAAAGATGTTGAAAATCGCCTCTAACATTCCTTCATAGATGGCAACTTTGTTAAGATTTTTGATTTTGAAATTAATACATTAAAGGTAGGTAAATAATTCAATTCCCGATTTTCCTCTGGGAATTCATTAATACAGTACTGGGCCCCACTATGAGTTTGAGCCCTTCGTTCAGGGTCCCGTCAGCCCCATCGGGCCCAAGTATTCATCCAGGAACTCTACCCAAGAACCCTTCAAGCATTAAATTCACCGCCCTCGAGCTTGCCGACAATTTGAGACAGGAGTCATCAATCCCAATGATCCATTTGTCGATCCCAAACCTAGTCTAGTAATCCCATCGCCACAATGGACAACCCATTTATTTCCACATCAACCCATAAATGCAGGAACTCTAGCATTTCCAACCTTCCTCAGAAATCCCTTGTATTATAAGGATATTCTTATTGAAACAAAATCAAATTCCCAAATAATGATAAATCCAAAATGCTTTTATCATTCTTTTCGACACCAATTAACATGCATCATTATTTCTCGCCAAATAGAAAGGGGGAGATCACCTCCCGATCTCATGCAACCTCTAGTCAAAATAACTAAACTTATTGTTATTATGATTATATGATGCATGACATCATGTTTTTTTATTCACCAAAATGAGTCAAATACCATTCGTGGTTTGTCCTGGGGCCTTCACCACAAGTTCAAGAGTCAATTCCCCTTCTGGTTCGTTAATTGGTGGCACAGTCATTCTTGAACTTGTGGTTCAGTCAAGTTCATTCTTAAACTTGTGGCACAGTCATTCATTCATTCATTGGTTCGTTCATTGGTGGCACAACCAAGTTCAACAAACCATTCTTGAACTTGTGGTCGAATCGACAAACCACTTAAACGACCTGTCAATTTCATTTTGGTGAATAAAAACATGATGCCATGCATCAATATAATCATAATAACAATAAGAGTTATTTTGACCAGAGAGTCAGCATGAGATTGTAGGGGTGATCTCCCCACTCATGTAGAGAAATAAACTGTTTAATATACAAAGAATGATAAAACATTTTGGATTTATCATTATTTGCATAAATTGGTTTAATGAATATTGATTCTGTTTCAATAAGAATATCCATATAATACACAAGGGATTTACAAGGAGCAAGAGGTTGGAAATGCCATCCAGGGGGAAAGAATCAGTGGTACAAGTCGATCTGGTCGGCCTTTATTTTTCATTGTGGGTTCAATGTGAAATAAATGGGTTGTCCATTTGTGAATGTATTCGGAATGAGGATTACTAGGATTTGTAGTCGCGGGTTTTGATCGATCGACAAATGGATCAACGGGATTGGTCGATTTGCTAATATCGAATCAGTATGGCTTAGCATAGTTCCAAGGATGTTGAATTTATTACCGGGTTTCAAGGATCTGGTTAATCGGGTGAGGAACCAGAGTTCCTCCGATGAATACTTGGGCCAAGAGGGCTTAATTCCTAACCACGCAGAGGACGATGCTCCTCTAAAACTCATAAAGGTTTGGACTGCATCAGATTAATGAATTCTCGAGGGAGAAAGTCGAATGAATTGTTACTACCTTTAATGTATTCAATTTCAAAATCAAAATGCTTAACAAAGATTGCCATCTATTAAGGAATGCTTAGAGGCCGATTTTCAACATCTTTTCTAATATATATTTTGTCGATTTGTAATCAATGCTAACTAGAAATTTCGTTCAATAAATCACTTTGAAATTTATTAATACATAATACTAATGAAAGTATTTCTTTTTAATAGTAAGATCGTAATTTAACTGTAATATTCCATGCACCTAATGAAAATGAACAATTTGTTCTCGGGATTTCGTGTTAACTTTTGTTTAAGGATGCCACCGAACCCGATATCCGAGGCGCCGCTTTCAATAATTTTATACGTCAAGCATCGAGATACCAAGACAGGCAATGCTCGATTTATTTTTTAACTCTGTTGGATGATGTGGTATGAATGTCACCCAAGGTGGAGAATTGTCTTGCAAACACCGGAAAAGAGGTTTACAGATCTTCCTTAGATTCTCAGAAACTTGCCAATATAATTAAGCGAGCCAAGAAATCTTCGCATTGGTTTTATCAAGTTATCTTATCGGAAACTTGTCACTGAAATGAATAGCCTCGCTCAATGGGTCGAACTTGTCCTCCAAGATATTAAGACCAAGAAACCTTATTCTAACCTCAAACAGCCGCATTGGAAGGAGAAAGAACTAGACCATTATCTTTAATCGCTCTCAAGGATGATTTCAAGTGTTTAATGTGTTCATCAATGGTCTTGAAAAATAAGAATATCGTCGATATGTATAAACAATAAAATGACCGAAAGGGTTTAATATGTCATCGAGAATATTTTGAAATTCACTGGAGCATTTTTCGTGCCAAATGTTCGGACGCTCCATTCAGAAGGGCCGAATGGAGTGGTGAATGATGTTTTGTACCTATCATCCGGATGAATGGCAATTTGCCGTGTTTCAACTTAAAGTCAAATTTTATCAATAATTTGGCATTATTTAATCTATTGATAAGGTCGCCTTTGTTGGGAAGGGATACCTAATCCACTCGAGAACCTTATTCAACGGCTTGTAATTAATGATCAGACGAGGTACTCCTCTCTTTTTCTCGCTTCATTGTTAATATGTAAAAGCAAGACAAGACCAAGGGGATTTATTGGGTTTAATTAAACCTTTATTAAGAAGATCATTAATCTCCTTCTTACATAACTCCATTTGTTTGCAGGATTCATCCTGAACAGTTCGCCTTAGTAGGAATTAAATGTTCTTTAAATTCCTTAGCGTAAGTAGGGAGCCTCGAGAAAAGATGCTTTTTTTCGATGCCAAAAGGCATTAGAGAATCAACAAAGGTTTTCTTTTAAATATGTTTTAATTCTCAATTTTTTCCCTAATTTCATTGTTTTGAAGTCGTTTTTCACTTTTGTACTTAATTTCTTCTTTCAAGAAATTCAAGTGGGTTGATTTACAATTTAATAAGTTTAATAATTTTGTAATGGATTCTTCTCGAATGAATCTTAAGTCTCATTTTGGGTTTAATAAGAAATTTAAATGTTATTTTCTTCCCTAAATGTCTACAACTTAAGCCTTCATTACTAGTAGTAAATGGATAGAGTAAATATATAAATGGTAACCCTAAAATTATTTTATCTTTAAGATTGCGAATTAAAACAAATGATGTTTTAAAGCACATATTATCTTGACAGATATGAACTTTAGGCAATTTATATTTTATTTCCATTCGACTACCATTAGCGGAATTAAGTTTTTCAATCGGTCTTCTTATAATATTTGGTCGATTAAACCTTCAGATATAGCTTAAATCGCAGACCAGATCAACCAGTAAGGTGAAGTCGATAGAGAAACCTTTATCAACAACTGTGTTAATCGAGACATACCATTTCAATGGTAATATCCTTAATTTTTTTAAGTAAGACCTTGTACAAATAGATCTCGGTTCATCTTTAGCACCAAACGATTCTCGTTCATCGTGTTTTTCATCACTAGACGTGGAATCGCTGACCAAGATCGTAATTCTTTTGTCATCAAAATCTTTTCTTAGATTATAAACTTCTAATTTTAAATTAGTAATTTCCTTTTGAGTTTATTTACTTTGATTTAATTTCGAAGAGAGTGACTTTAATCGGAGATTTAAATCTTTCCAATGTTTTATTAAGACTAAAATTAGTTTTCTTTAGCTTTTAATGAATTTGTCATTATCCTTATTGCCTTTGGTTAATAAATCTTTTTAACTGCTTAGTGTAATCGAGCCTTTTAGCTTAGATCGTTGATTTTACTAATTAGGTCAATTAACAAAGAACTTTCTTCATCATCTTTGTTAATCACATTAACTCTTTTATTGCAACAATGTTCATTGCAATTGTCAAAGACAAATAAGTGACTTCTTCTGGCCACTACTTCTAGATTCTTCATTATCGCTATTATTAGAGGAATAAGAGATATTAGAACCTTCATCATTACCACATATATAGTTCTCAATTCTCATAAGCTCTAATATATGTTTAATGGCCTTCACTGAGAGACATTTAATTGATTTAATTTTTGTTTTATTTTACATTCATTTTGTAATGACCCTTTTACCCACAATTGTGGCAAACAATTTTACTCTTATCGTATTTTTTGGACTTAGATTTTTATTATAATTTTATTTGTAGTTTTGGGTTTATTATAATAACCGCCTTGATTTTTATTTTTGTGATGATCTGCTTTTCTCCTATGATGTTTATTACTTTTATGAGAATCAATATGTTTATGCCCGTGCTTTCTTCTGAGGGAGCAACCGAGATAAACCATATTGTTCACGTAAAGTACCTAACTCATATTTAGCTTTCTTCTTGTCTTTACTAGCTTGTTTGGCTAACCTAAAATCAATGCACATTTTAAACTAATCTTTTTGAATATACCGATTATATCACCGTAGTTAGGTTATTATAATCAATATATCCTAAGTTTTTACTCAATTCTTCACTTAACCTTATGTGCAAATAATGAAGGTAAACCATCGACAAATTTCTCTTTCCGTAATGGTTTATTACCGCTATCGTTAATATAACTCTAGAAGTAAAACATCTTTGTACCATCTAAAGTCACTTAGAGTGGGACAAGTGAGATTACTTAATCGATCGTGAATTCTCTCAAGAATATTATCGGGGTGCCAACAAAATGTTTTATTATGGTAAATATTAGTGTATTTATCCATCCGCATGGACCAACTCCAACTTCTTCATCGAAGGTATCGGGTTGTCGCCCTCGCCTAACCGGACAAAGATGGTTTATTGATATTCTAGTATCTTCAAGTGAGATGTTTCTCCCACCAAGACCTAAGGATACCAAAGTGAATCCACTAGCTATTAATTCAACAATATCTGGCCGAGACAGCATTATTTAATTTAGTGATATAGGTATTTGCTACCATGTATATTTGATTTAACTTGTTTAAAATTTCTTGTTCACTAAAATCATCTATGCTCCATTCATAAATTTTATTAGATGAAATCGAGAACTGCTTATCTAGATTTCTCTCTAACCGTGAACCGAGGAGTAAGTCTAGTAATACCAATTCTCGTTATATTGGGTGTTTTTAATCGTTAATTTTTTAATTGATCATTGAAATCGGTATCAAGCATCATCGATTCATCCGAATGACTATCGTCCTCAATACGAAGTTTCTACTTGATCAATAATGGCAATTGTACCACTTGAACCGGGTTATTCGGGCTTTTTTATTTTTTGAATAACTTATCTATGATCGAACTAGAAAGTCATCATTAGTTGGTAGACCTAGTTTATTTCTATTTTCCGTAATTTAATTAAAGGATGTTCAATCTTTCAATCAAAGTTTTTAATAATAATTTCTTCAATTTTTCTTCGATCCTATCTAGTCGCTTTTCCAATCTTGCTAGATATTGATTACTAAAGTTTAACTCGTTCTATAATTTTTTTTATCATTATTATTGTCATCCAAATCTTAAATGGACCGGCAACAATCAAGCATTCTTACCGTAAATTAGGATGCTTTAAAAGGGGGTGACCGGAAGAGACTTTGACATCTATCTTCTTTAATCCATTGGTTTTAGTAATGACATTACACTTACTTTGATATTGTTCATACCAATCATAAAATGTAATGTTTAATTTTTCATTAACAATAAATCTTTTTCATCTATTGACTATCTTATCACGCTCCTTTTCAGTGGAGTGATTAGATCTAAATAAATATCTTTTTTCTTTATTAGATTTGGAATAAAAATCTGTTACCAAGTTGTCCTAATCTAATACGAACTCTTTTTTAAGAACTCTTAATTGATTGTCCCAATATATATATATATATATATATATACAAATTTTCGTGACTTCGTAAAAAGACATTTCAATATATTTAACAACATTTATCATCCTTATTATAATTCACAATATTAATCGACCAAGTCGTTCTCAGAAAGAGGGGCTTTCCAATAAGGATTTCTCCCTATCATGCCGTTAATTAGGTGACCAAACCTCTCTCGCGTAACTTCTAGACATCGTTAATATTGCAAATAATAATATTAATAACTTCTGTCATCTCAATTATTGATTTAATAATATATAAAATATCGACAATAATTGAATCAAATAACGTGAGATACTATGCAACAACCATCGAAAGCAATAATTGAACAAAACCGAGTGACTTCTCACGTAAGCATTAATAATCAAAACCGTGTGCTACTATGCAACCACGCCAGACATCGCATTTTTTAACACCGGGTGTTTCAACAGTTAACGGTAAAACTTCCACCGTTATTTTTATAAAAATATTTTTGTCGTTTTCTCAATCCGACAATAATTCCGTTGTGGGGTCCACCAATGATTGTGCCGTCGTACGAATATTCCCTGTTAAAATGAATATTCTCCGACCAATCGAATATTATATAACAACTTGCATACTTTGCAAAATTTATAAATATTACCCACAACTATAACATTATATCAAATTCATTCCATAATATTCAAAAAAATATTTCAAGAAATTTAAATTTTTATTCTGGGGTCTCACATGACGACCCAAGATGAGTGATATATACCTGTTTTGGGGGCGTCACAAAAAATATAAATAAATAAAATTCAAATACATTCATGTCCAATTTTTATATTCAATTTCTATGTCCACATAGAAGAGCTCATGCGAATAAAATAATCATTCTTCACATCAGATTCCCATGCCCCATACAAGACCTTGCGGTCGGTTCACATTGCGTCAAAGTCGTGAAAATTTGGAAGGCTTGCTCTTGCTCTTGCTCTTGCTCTCTTGCTCATAATCAGTATGACCAACAAGCATAGTTATCGAAATTGGACAATATGCTGAACTAGTCGAGATACTTAATTTAATCACATCAATGTTAAAACTTTTTAAACTTGATTTTAAAAATTAAAATGAGACTCTTTTTATATAACAGAGAGAGTAATATTTATACAAATTTCTTTTTTTATCTTCACAATTCTATTTTATATGAACATGAAAATTTTGTATTATAAAATTAATTTTATTGCATAACACTAGTCTCACAACTTAAACAAAACATTCAAAATTCTTGTAGGGACTAAGCTGTCATTTTACATTGTAATAAGTAAAATAAATGTAGCTTAAATTTAAATAATTAATATAAAAAGTTGAAAAAAAATTCTCAATAATTTCATTCATTTTAATTAACATAATAATTATTAATATAAATTTTTTTTGAAAGTGGCTATAATCACAAAATTTAATTAATATAAAACAATATATTCCTATGTTGCAAAAAACAATGTAAAAAACAATATATTCCTTTGTTGCCTATAATTAAACAACGTAGTTTAATTAATATTCCTCTGTTGCCTATAATTAAACAATATATTCTTCCGTTGCTAGGAGTGCTCATCGGTAAAAAATCGATCCGGTACTGAAAAAATCGAACTGGTACCGATCCGAAAAAAAATCGGTTTCGATTTTTTTAATTCGATTTTCGGTTATACCGCATGGTAATATATATAATTATTAAATAATTTTTTTTAATATATTAAAAAAAATTTAAAACTAAGAAATCATCTATATAAAGCAATTAATACATATTAATTATGTGACCAAAAAACAGTTATAAAAATTAATTTATGTCATTATTATTGTGTCATTAATATAGAATAATTACAAAAATCAGTGCCGACTTGATTGTTTAGCCCATCAAATAATTAATTACTAACCAGACAAATATTGGGATGGTCTAAATTAATAATAATGACATAAATTAATTTATGTCATTATTAATATAGATATGCACGGAAGAGGAGCACGTATCATGTATGTATACTGCTTTGCTCATCCAGTTGTTCATATAATATTACTTCTTTAGTTTATAATACAGAGTAACAGATATGCACTGAAGAGGAGCACCTCCTTTAATTAGTACCATTCGGTTTTTTGGTATTTTGGTTTTTTATCAAATGCAAAAAGGTAAATACCGGTACCGATACTGAAAAGTATAAAAAATCCGCAAAATTGGTACTGAAAAAAATTGATACTGTCGGTTTTGGTATCAATCAGTTTAATAAAAAATCGAATTTTTTGAACACCCCTACCGTTGCCTATAATTAAACAATGTAGTTTAATTAATATTCCTCCATTGCAAAAAACAACATAAGTAAAATAAATGTAGTTTATATTTAAATAATTAATATAAATTTTTTAAATAAAATTCTCAATAATTTCATTCATTTTAATTAACATAATAATTATTAATGTAAACTTTTTGAAAGTGCCTATAATCACAAAATTAATGTTTTTAATACTTAAATTAGTCACATCAATTTAAATTTTTAGTTTCAAACATGGGTCTAAAAATTAAAATAAGACTCTTTTAGTATAATAGAAATTAAGATTTTTGTAAGTTTCTTTTTATAATTTCACAAGTCTATCAAATATGAACATGAAATTTTTTTGTTCCATAAAAAGAGTCAATTTACAAAATAATTTTGTTGAATAACCATAGTCTCATTTCATTTTAATTAATATAAAAAGTTATTTAATGTAAATTATTTTGAAAATACTTCCAATAAAAAAATTATTTTTTTGATACTTATAATTGGGGTAAAATGCAAAGTCGACCACTGAACTTTTTTGATATTTGGGTATTGAGTCCCTTTCTTCCGGTCAACGCAAACTAAGCCTCTTTCTATTCGAAAATTTGAACTTTAAACCCCATGGTGTTGGTACATCTGACGCAGTATTTTATATTTTAATTTGACACGTGGCAGATGTGAAGTGGCTTCTTTAGAAATTTTTTCAAAAAAATATCTCTCCCTAAGCTTGAACTCAAAACCTCAAGTGAGAAACTTTAAGTAACTGACCACTAGGGCAACACATGTTATCTATTAAAACTTTGCAAGGACAAATCTTTATATCAAATCATTTCATTTTCCCCAAAAAAAATTAAAATACTACACAGTTACTACAATTTTAATATAATAATAATAATAATAATAGTAATAGTAATAATAATAATTATAATAATAGTAATAGTAATAGTAATAATAATAATAATAATAATAATAATAATAATAATAATAATAATAATAGTAGTAATATTAATAGTAATAATAATAATTATAATAATAATAATAATAATTCATAATAATAATAGTAATTTTAATATTAGTAATAATAATAATAATTACTAATAATAATAAAAATAATTATAATTATAATATTATTATAAATATAATAATAATAATAATAGTAATAGTAATAATAATATTTATAATAATAGTAATAATAATAATAATTATTATTATTATTATTATTATAATTCATAATAATATTAATAGTAATAATAAAAGTAATTATAATATTAGTAATAATAATAATAATTACTAATAATAATAATAAAAATAATTATAGTAATTATAATATTAGTAATAATAATAATAGTTACTAATAATAATGATGATAATAATAAAATTAATTATAGTAATAGTAATAATAATTATTATAATTATAATATTATAGTAATATTAATAATAATAAAATTATTATTGTACTAGACTATAATAACTTATTATGAATAAAATTAAATTTTCTCTATTTATTATCTTGAAATAATAAAAAGGAGTTAATTTGATATAATACTTTGGTTATGGGTTGAAATGTGAAAATTTTAAAGATATAAAATAAGCAAGTGGTTATGAAAAATAGTTAATTTTATTTGTTATGGGTGAAATGGAATATTCAAAATAAGCAAGTGGTTATAAAATATTAATTTTTTTTGTCGTTTGGTGGAATATTCTTGTTGTGGGGAATATTAAATGCGACAGTATGACCATTCGTGGGCCTCATATGTGAGAATAATTGTCGGATGAAGAAAATGACAAGTTTGAGTTTTTATAAATAATGGCGTAGTTATTACCGTTAATCTTGTTGGAATACGGTGGTTAAAATATAGTATGTACGGCGTGGTTGCTTGTGATAGCTTTGCGGTATTGCATAGTATTTTGAATTATTGATTCTTACGTGAAGAAGGCACTACTCAATAATTATTACTGATAATTACTTTTCAATATTTTATTTTATTGATTCAATAATTCTTTGCGTTGATATTTTATATTATTGTTGTTTCAATAATTGTCATTTACGATATTTTCCATTATCGGATCAATAATTCATATTATTTGAATAATATTATTAGATAACATTATTGGCAATGTCTAGAAAGTTACATCTAAGGAGAGGTTTGGTCACCTAATTGCGTGCGATAAGGAGAAATCCTTATCGGAAAGCCCCCTCTTTCACAGGAGCAGCTGGTTGTCATAATTGTGATTACGTAATATTATTTGTGAATAATTAATTATTGATTATATGATAAGAAAATATTTATTTTATGTGGATATAATTGATGGATATATTTATTTTTATCTTGATTATAAATGAAGGAATTAATGTTGAGGTGTTTTTTCGGAATGGAATGGAGGTATTAAAAATTAAATCTTTATTCTTGAGATATATTGCGTGAGTTATAATTTTTAATCGTAGTTGGATCGTTGTGATTTTTGGATATGTTATACATATATAAGTTGAGTATATGTCCTCAAATTTTGAACCATTAAAATGAGCGAATGATTTGTTATGAATTTTAAGAGGAATTGATTAGGAAATTAGGGTTATAATTGATTTTGGTGGAAAATTCTAGAATTGAGTGGGCCCCATTTGTGGTTGGTGAAAAAAATATACTGAATTTTATTTCAAATGTGGTGGGTGGCAATAGTAACAGGTAAAGCCATCGGTAGAAGGTCGAAATCTGCTTTGGTGGGCTAACATTTTCTATAAATAGAGGCTAAGTTAGAATTGAAAATCACACGAAACATAAGCTTTCTCTCTTTCTCTCTCTATATTATCGGCGTATTTTGTGAGTATTTAGATACTTTGAGAGTTCTTTATTAAATTACAAGTTTCATTCGATTATCACTTGACCTTTAATTCGGAAATCTTGATTCTTTGAGGTAAGGGATATTATTTTCTTCTTAAATGATATTATTTTCTTCAATATCATTATCTTTGAAATATTGGTTTGAATTTTTTAATCAAATTTGGAACTTTTTTTTGTGTGGGGTTACTATTCACGTATCGACACTATTCACGTATCTCGACACTTATTCACAAATCTGACCTTATTCACCAAAAATGATATTTTCTCTTTTGTCGTCCCGGATGTCTTTTATGGTTACTATCTTTGATTGTATCCATGTTTTGATCTTTATTCTACTTCACACTTGGTTATTATGGAGTATTATTGAATTTGGATAAACCGAAATACGAATCCCTAATATTTGCCCTTCTGTTTCACTGGATTCGTTCTCTAAAATATTTTTCATCATCCTCAGTCCTTAATGGTGATACTTAATGAATATCTTTGGCCTGTAGTGCAAAGATGTATGATTATCTGATGAATATCTTTGGCCCGTAGTGCAAAGATGAGCAGTGTTGAGATGAACATGACCATTTGGTGATACAAATGAATATCTTTGGCCGTAGTGCAAAGATGAATATTTGATGCAAGATGTATATTGATTGATATTACGGGGATAAAATATTGATGATGGACTTTTAAATTCATAGATGATAGTAGATTTGATTCTCTACTTAACTCTTATAATGAATTGTTGTTTTTCCATTGCTATGATTGTTGATCTAAAACTTGTTGTCTATTGTATTCTATCAGATTTTCCTGTTGAAGACTAAGGATAATTTGTTGTATATTATCTTAGTCATAATATTCTTTCTTGGGCTAGTTGAGCTCACCCTTTTCCTTTTTGTTCCATTTTTTCTTCTCGAAGCGAGAACATAGCGAGAACGGTCGAGGGTATAGAGTGATGGTCTAGTCGGTTGTTTTAGTTGTCCTCACTATTTTTGTAAAATAGTACATCAATAATTGTAATGAGGACTTTATTTGGGTGTGGATATTGTCTAGAAGACAATATTTGTATTTAAACTCACGGTATGTGTTGTCGTATTTTCACGACAATTGTAATAATAAAGTTGTAGTTGTTTTTTACGTACCATGTATTTGGCGACTAAGAATGGGTGTTGTATACCTATTTTGGGGGCGTCGTAGTTAGTATCGAGCTTAGGGATATGGTCTCTGGCGGAGATGGGGAATAGAACTAGGAGGGAGAGATGAGTAAATCCTTCGCTAGTGTGTCCTACTAAGCTTACTTGTTGGTCGGTCGTAATATAGGGATATTATGTGATATGTTAATTTGTTTAATTAACCCCTGTTTTATATGGATTTTAAGAATGGCATTTGAGAGCGTTAACAATGGAGTCTATGAGATTTGTGGAACAACCTTTGATTACCAACCAAGAGAGGCGTGCAACATGAAGGCAATATTCCTCTGTAAACAACACTACTGAGCAAGCGATGAATGATGCGATGTTTAGAAGCTTTTTTGTAGTTCATGCAAAATCGGGCGAGGGAGACTCGTGTACAAAATACGGGTGGAAATGATAGCAACGCTTGTGATGCATCACTGATAAAAGCGGTTCAAGGAGTTGGGACCACAGATTTACGGGAAAGCCGATCCGATTAAAGCGGAAAGCGTGGGTTAAGCAAATGACTAAGATATTCGATGTCTTGGGGCTGCGGAGGAACAAAAGGTTCCATTCGCCACCTTTATGTTCCGTGGTGAGGTGATTCTTGGTGGGAGTCTGTGAAGCGTACCCGACTGACCGCACTCAACATGTCTTGGGAAAAATTTGAAACTATTCAATGACAAGTACTTTCACGAAAGTATTCGTCATATGAAGGAGGTAGAGTTTATTAGACTGGAAGAACAACATGCGGTGTCCCGATACGAGGCGAAGTTAGCGGAGTTATCGAGTTTGCACCTCATTTGGTAGAAAATGAGGAGCGTATGTAGCGGATGTTTACGAGAGGTCTAAAACCGAGATTGACAATATCTTATCTCTCATAAATTTTCTTTATATTAGGATGTTGTAAGCAGGGCTCAATTATTAGGCGTGATAATGAGTATGTTCAATGAGGGGACCCAACGAGGGTCATACCGGTGGTGGCGATCATCGGGCGATGATAACGGCGAGGAGGAAAAATACGGACAAAAGCGGTAACCACTCGGGTGGTCATCGTGGCCATGACAATAGGAGAGGTGAGTCAGTGGAAATTTCAAAAGAGGAGATTCAACAATGGCGGAAAGACATCATGCACCGGCACCAACAACAAATTCTAGGGAGGAGAGCAATAGCTTGAGTTAGATCTTCTGAGATGCGGAGAGGAGGGACACATAAGTCCAAAATTTTTCTGACCTTCAAGGTGTGTTTCAATTATGGAAAAAGCGGTCACATAGCCCGATTTTGTCGATAGCGAAAGTCAAGTCCAAGCTGGGACGGCGGCACCAAAAGCGACTACGGACAAAAACAAAGTCGGTGGTTCAAGGAAGAGGCGTTTGTCGTGGTGGGCAAAAGCGAGAAACCCGAACGAGGTGATCATGGGTAAGCTAATCTTGAACTCTTGCGAAGTTTATACCTTACTAGATCTGGGTTCTACCCATTCTTTTATCTCTCTGCTTGTGCTCAAGCGTTTAAACTTGACTCAGGAGAAATTGGACTTTAACTTATCTGTTGAAACTCCGTTGGGTGAAACCTTCGTTACATCCATAGTTTATAAATCTTGCTTGATCCAAGTTGGCACAATCACATTACTGTTGATCTTATTTCTTTAAAGATACTTGCATTTGATGTGATTTTAGGGATTGATTGGTTAACCTACTCATCATGCCAAAATTGATTATTTTTTCGTAGGGTTGTTAGTTTTCATATTCCTAACCAACTTTTGTTATACAATTCAAAGCAACTAAACCACTAAAATCGGTCTTTATCATATCAAGCCATAAAGCTATTCGTTTATTTGAAAAGCGGATGTCAAGCTTTCTTAGCCCATATTATGGACTTGAACAAAAACACGTCGATTTGAATAATATTC
This sequence comes from Panax ginseng, assembly GCA_020205605.1. Taxonomy (NCBI): domain Eukaryota; kingdom Viridiplantae; phylum Streptophyta; class Magnoliopsida; order Apiales; family Araliaceae; genus Panax; species Panax ginseng. Next base: position 44,551,422 of record CM035131.1, read on the forward strand.
TGTTGTTAATGAATTTCTGGCGTATTTCTGAAGAACTTCTGGTACCCCAGGCGTGAAGTTGAATTCTTTATTGATCTTGAGCGGGTACAAAGCCCATTTCTAAAACCCCATATCGAATGGCTCTATTGAACTTGGGGAGTTAAAAGTCCAACTTCTGAGGAATTGTTAGACATCGGTTTCATTCGTCCTAGTACATCTCCTTGGGGTGCTCTGTTTTATTTGTAAAGAAGAAAGGCGGAGTATGCGACTTTGTATTGACTCTGAGAATTAAACCATGTCACCATCAAGAATAGGTATCCACTACCTCGCATTGATGACTGTTTGACCGGTTGCAAGAGCACAATTCTTTTCAAAGATCGATCTTCGATTTTGGATATCATCAATTTGAAGATTAAAAGCGAGGATATTCAAAGGCGCCTTGAGAACTCGATGCGGGCATTATGAATTCTTAGTCATGTCTTTTGGATTGACTAATGCTCCCTTTGCTTTCATGGATATGATGAACCGTGTATTCAAGGAATATTTAGATCGGTTTCGTTGTTGTCTTTATTGATGACATCCTCATCTATTCAAAAAGCCGTGAAGATCATGAGCACCATTTGAAATTTGGTACTTCAAAGACTTCGTGACAACAAGCTATATGCCAAGTTGAAGAAATGTGAGTTAAAGCAAGGAAGTAGCATTCCTTGGGCACGTGGTGTCAAAACATGGAGTATCTGTTGATCCGGCAAAGATTGAAGCAATCAAAGTTGGGAGCGACCTAAGTCGGTGTGGCAAAGTGCGTAGCTTTGGGCTTATTTGGTTATTATCGGAGATTCGTGGAAGGATTTTCTCGAATCGCTACTCAGATTAACTTCGGTGACTCGGAAAGATGCAAAAATTCGTATGGAGCGAGGAATGCGAGAAGAGTTTCAAGAGCTCGAGAGGAGACTCATTTTTATTCTATTACGACAATACCATCTGGTTCGGATGGATTTGTTATCTCTGTGATGCTTGAAGCAAAGGGTTAGGATGTGTTCTCATGCAACATGGGAAAGTCATAGCCTATGCCTCGCGACAACTCAAAAGAATATGAGAGGAATTATCCTACTCATGATCTGGAGTTGGCAGCAGTCGTTTTTGCGTTGAAAATCTGGAGACACTACCTATATGGGGAGAAAGTGGAGATTTATACGGATCATAAAAGCCTCAAATATTTCTTCACCCAAAAGGAACTCAACATGCAACAACGGCGTTGGCTCGAGTTGTTGAAAGATTATGACCATAGCATTCAATATCATCACTGGAAAAGCAAGCGTTGTAGGTGGCGCATTGAGTAGAAGATCATATATGCGATGCGAGTGCGATGTTGTTAACACAAAGACCCATTTTATCGACTTACAAAGGATGGAGATGGAGTTAAAGACTCGAGGACCCACATGATGATGGCAAATATATGAGTAGAACCGAACTTTAATCGATAAAGTTAAAAAGTTGCTCAAACCCGAGACCGGAGATGATGCGTATGAAAAGAAAGTGCAAGAAGGTGCTATTCGGAAGCAAGAATCGATGAAGAAGGAATACTTGAGTCAACTCCGGACTTTGCGTTCTAATGATTTTGACTTGAAGCACAGAATCATGATGGAGGCACACAACACACCATTTGCAATCCATCCTGGGAGTATCAAAATGTATCACGATCTTCGACATACATTTTGGTGGAGCAATATAAAGAAAGAGATCGCGGAGTTTATCTCGAGGTGTTTAACTTATCAACGTGTTAAGGCGGAGCATCAAGTGCCAAAGGGTCCATTGCAACCACTTGAGATTTTGAAATGGAAGTGGGAACACATTACCATGGATTTAGATTACTGGTCTTCCTAAGGTTTCTCAAGGCATAGATGCGATTTGGGTTATTGTTGATAGATTAACCAAGTATGCGCTCATTTCTTGCCTATCGTGAGACTTATTCCTTGAGCGTCTTGCTAGTATATGCGTAAATGAGATTGTGAGATTGCATGGCATGCCAGTATCCATTGTTTCGGATCGTGACCCAAGATTCACTTCACGATTTTGGGTTAGCATGCAGAAAGCTATGAGCACAAATTTACGATTCAGTTCGGCATACCATCCTCAAATGAATGGGAAATCAGAAAGGACTATTCAAACCCTTGAAGATCTATTAAGACTCTGTGTCCTAGATTTTAAAGGAAGTTGGGATAAGTACTTGCCTTTGGTGGAATTCTCTCTGACAACAGCGAGTTATCAAGCAAGTATAGGCATGGCTCCATTCGAGGCGTTATATGGGCGAAAGTGTCGTTCTCGATTATCTTTGGGGCGAGGTGGGAGAAATAACGTTGTTGGGACGAATTAATCGCATGACTACTAGAAAAAGATTCAAATGATCGTGCAGCGTATAAAGGCCTCACAAGATAGACAAAAGAGTTATGTTGATCTTCATCGAAAGGGCGTCGAGTTTAATATTGGAGATCATGTATTATTACGTATTGCTCCATGGAAGGATTTACAAGATTTGGGAAGAGAGAAAGCTCGATCCACGATTTGTTGGTCCATTTGAGATTCTTGACCGAATAGGAAATGTGGCCTATAGACTCGCATTACCTCAAGTATGTCTCGTGTTCATAATGTTTTTCACATATCTATGCTCAGTAAATATGTGAAAGACCCAAACCACATTATTGCGTTAGAACCGGGCGAGATAGTGAAGATTTAACGTCACGAGGGAGGTACTATCAAGATATTGGATAGGAAAGAGCATATCCTACGAACAAAGGTTATACCACAAGTCGAGGTTTTGTGGAGGAACCATGCTATTGAGGAAATGACTTGGGAGTTGGAATCGGAAATGAAAGCGAGGTACCCTCACCTTTTGAAACACCGGTATGTATCGTCAATTTCGAGGGACGAAATTTCATAAGGAGGGAGGTTGTAAGACCCCAACTTATTATGAATAAAATTAAATTTTCTCTATTTATTATCTTGAAATAATAAGGAGTTAATTTGATATAATACTTTGGTTATGGGTGAAATGTGCAAATTTTACAAAATAAGCAAGTGGTTATAAAATATTATTTTTTTTGTCGGGAATATTCGTTTGGTCGTGGAATATTCTTGTTTTGGGAATATTAAATGCGATGGTATGACCATTCATGGGCCTCATGTGAGAATAAATGTCGGATGAAGAAAACAACAAGTTTGAGTTTTTATAAATAGCGGCGTAGTTATTCACGAATTAATCTTTGTTGGAATACCGGTGGTTAAAATCTGATGTCTGGCGTGGTTGCCGAAGTAGCACGGTATTGTATAATATTTTTGAATTATTGATTCTTACGTAAAAAGGCACTACTCAATAATTATTACGATAATTACTTTTCAATATTTTATTTTATTGATTCAATAATTGTTGCGTTGATATTTTATATTATTGTTATTTCAATAATTGTATTTGCATGATATTTTCCATTATCAGATCAATAATTCATATTATTTGAATAATATTATTAGATAACATTATTGGCAATGTCTAGAAAGCTCTGTCTAAGGAGAGGTTTGGTCACCTAATTGAGCGCCAATAAGGAGAAATCCTTATCGGAAAGCCCGCTCTTTCCTGGGAGCGGCCTGGTTGTCATAATTGTGATTTTGTAATATTATTTGTGAATAATTAATTATTGATTATATGATAAGAAAATATTTATTTTAGGTGAATATAATTGATGGATATATTTATTTTATGTGGTTATAATTGAAGGAATTAATGTTGAGGTGTTTTTATCGGAATGGAGGTATTAAAAATTAAATCATTGTTCTTGAGATATATTGCGTGAGTTATAATTTTTAATCTGATCGTTGGATTGTTGTGATTTTTGGATATGTTATACATATATTAGTTGAGTATATGTCCACAAATTTTGAACCGTTAAAAATGAGCGAATGATTTGTTATGAATTTTAAGAGGTGGTACGATTAGGAAATTTGGGGTTATAATTGATTTTGGTGGAAAATTCTAGAATTGAGTGGGCCCCACTTGTGGTTGGTAAAAAAATGTGCTGAATTTTATTTCAAATGTGGTGGGTGGCAATAGTAGCGAGTAAAGCCATCGGTGGTGAGTCGAGTCAAGTGCTTGCTTGGTGGGCTAACATTTTCTATAAATAGAGGCTAAGTTAGAATTGAAAAAATCACACGAAACATAAGCTTTCTCTCTTTCTCTCTCTATATTATCGGCGTATTTTGTGAGTATTTAGATACTTTGAGAGTTGTTATTCGATTACAAGTTTCATTTAGCATCATATCAGACCTTTCATTAGGAAATCTTGATTCTTTGAGGTAAGGGATATTATTTTCTTCTTAAATGATATTATTTTCTTAATATCATTATCTTTGAGATATTGTTATGAATTTTTTTAATCAAATTTCTAACTTTTTGTCGGGAGTTACTATTCACGTATCGACACTATTCACGTATCGACTTTATTCACAAATCTGACATTATTCATAGAAAAATGATATTTTCTCTTTTTCGTCCCGGATGTCTTTTATGGTTACTATCTTTGATTGTATCCATGTTTTGATCTTTATTCTACTTCACACTTGGTTATTATGGAGTATTATTGAATTTGGATAAGCCGAAATCTGAATCCCTAATATTTGCCCATACATTTCCTTTGGATTCGTTTCTCTAAAATATTTTTCATCATCCTCGGTCCTTAATGGTGATACTTAATGAATATCTTTGGCTGTAGTGCAAAGATGTATGATTTACGATGAATATCTTTGGCGTAGTGCAAAGATGAGCAGTGTTGAGATGAACATGACCATTTGGTGATCTGAATGAATATCTTTGGCTCGTAGTGCAAAGATGAATATTTGATGCAAGATGTATATTGATTGATGTTCTGAGGATAAAATATTGATGATGGACTTTTAAATTCATAGATGATAGTAGATTTGATTCTCTACTTAACTCTTACAATAATGAATTGTTGTTTTCATTGCGATTGTTGATCTAAAACTTGTTGTCTATTGTATTCTATCAGATTTTTCCTGTTGAAGACTAAGGATAATTTGTTGTATATTATCTTAGTCATAATATTCTTTACTGGGCTAGTTGAGCTCACCCTTTTCCTTTTTGTTCCATTTTTCTTCTCTTAGGAAGCGAGAACATAGTAGGAACCAGTCGGGGTATAGAGTGATGGTCCTAGTCAGTTGTTTTTAGCGATCCTCACTATTTTTGTAAAATAGTACATCAATAATTATAATGAGGACTTTATTTGGGTGTGGATATTTCTAGAAGACAATATTTATTTATTTAAACTCACGGTATGTAAAGTTGTGTCGTTTTTTTATGTATTTGGCGACAATTGTAATAATAAAGTTGTAGTTGTTTTTTACGTACCATGTATTTGGCGACTTATAATTGAGAGAATGGGTGTTGTATACCTATTTTGGCCCTCCAAATCTCATGCTTGTGAGTTTTTTTTAGGGAGGAAGGGAAAGGATTTGAAGGTAAAAATTAATTTCATTTTTAGCTCAAAACTTTCCCCTCAAAAGTGGGAGGATTTAAATGAAAGTAGTATACACACAAGCCAGTCATGTTTGATGATAAAGCATATACTTTGTAACAATCTTATTCATTTATTAATAAAAAAGTATTAATTTATTAAAGGCTTTTAATTATCTACATGATGTTCGTTTATAATATGTGATAAACCCATAGTTTTAAGCAATGCTTTTAGATTAATGACGATGATCATTCTAATGAGATCTAAATTCTTAGAAAGCTTAAAACTAAAATAGTTCTCAATCGTTGGATTACTAAATTAGAGATTAGTGAATCTAGATAGATTGGTACATGCGTTGCTTGCTCATTGGATGAGAATGATTGATCTCATGATCGTTTGTGTGGAGACACTAAAACAAGTATGTAGGTACTTATTAGAGAATAAGTTCACTGAACGTGGCTCGCTAAGAAATACCTAATGGAGTTTTACTTGCCTGTCAATAGGAATTCCTATAGTGATAGTAGTACAAGTGATCCTTGAACTTGAGATCATCATAGTATCTTGTGTATGATGAGTTATACTTTGACTTATTTCTTAAGATCCTTAGGGTATATCAAAGGGTATGCTTGAGTATAATAAGTTGTACATGGAGATAATGTATGATCAATAAAGAATCTACCACTTCTAGTAAAAGAAGAGAAATGTCATATATGATTCGATAAATGACAACCCAGTAGTCCTTGGCCAAGGCAAAATGAAATTAGAATGGAGTTTCTAATTTGCATTATTTGGAGTTGTGCATTTAAGAGTCGAAATACATATAATTAAATAAAATAAGACTTGTGATAATTCCATGTTTTATATTTAATTGGGACATTGTATGGTGGAAGGATTGAATTGTCTGACAAGTAACTATTTACTCAAAGGTTCTTTTATGATTAATGTTAAAATCAATATTATACGAAAAGTCGATTTGATCGCTAGGAGGCTTATCCTATTGTAGAATAAATATTATTTATTTAAATAAATTAATAGTTTAATTTATTTATTTAAATAAGATTAGAATTATTCTAATTAATTTATTCACAACCTAGGTTTAATATAGACAACCTAAAGGGTCACACCATAAAAGGAATAATAATTATTTAAGAAGTTAATGGCATAATTATAATAATATATTAAGTGTATTTAATTTAATCTATGGTGATAGAATAAATTAAATAGCTTAATATTTATTATTTAATATTTTGGAAATATTAAATATATAAATTAATAAGAGGAGTCTTATTAATATTATTACAATTATTATTATTTTAATTTCTAAAGAGTTGGAAATTAATTTAATATTAGTACTCTCACTTATTCCTAATAAGATTAGGATGCTACATAATTAAAAGATTTTAATTAATTATTCCTAATAAGATTGGGAACATAATTAATTAAAGAATTTTAATTAATTAAAATAAAACCCAATTCCTTAATTGTTAAGGAGGGTTGCCCACATCTATAAATAAGAGGAGTCTTATTATAGGTGGGGTGGTTTTGACTTTTTCACAACAGACGTGATTCTAATTGTTAGAGAATACGCTCCTTTTTCTATGATAGATAGAAAAAACTAGAGTTTTGACAAACACCCATCTTCTTGAATCTTTTTTCTTATTTGCTGGATCATTTCTAGAGGTCAAACACTTGGGTGGCTAACGTTGATCAAAGGAAGGAATCAAACCCGGCGGATTTAAGTTGAACGCGAAAAAGATTGGAGGTGAACTTGTACCTGAGGAAACTCGATTCTTTAAGGGTATGATTATTGTTCTTCATATCTTTTAGTTTAATTAATAATTGTGCATAAAGGATAATTCGGATATATGGTTTGTAAAAATTTTAAACTCTAATTTTCCACGCTTTCGCTTATTTTGTGCAATTTGATTGCGTTCATGTATATTACAAATCTAACAGTGGCATCAGAGCCAAACCTTTATGCGAATTATTAATTGTTTTAATTTAATATGTATATTGATATGTGTTTAGAATAATTTAATTGGGCATAATTTTTTGTATAAAATTTATTTTTAAAAAAATAAAAATATCGCCAAATTCGTGGTTTCGATTATCCCGTTTTTTTTTCTTTTCGGAATCCGTGGCTGCTTTTTCAAAAGGTTAATCACGAAATCACGCAAATCATGGATTTTTCAAAAGCTGATGTTAACTTGTATATGATATATGCAAGTTGTTGATATCATGTACTAGTTTACTATATATGTATGATTAATATATATATTATCCTGTTTCAGGAGAATCATTCACAAGCTTAGGTGATTTAGTATATAATTGTACGGTTATTATATATATATATATATATATATATATATATATATGTTAACGCTTAAGATTTACGTAGCGTCCAATCACAAAATTCCTTCTCCGCGATGTGGATCACGGAGCTTAGGACTCTAGCCAGGGGATATCGGTGTGTAATTACCTGTTACAAGTTTAACAATGGAGGATAAGGGTCAAAATAGCCATTCTCATAATGATAAAAGGCCTCATATTTAGAGTCTTAGAATCCTCATCACCACCTTTAGTATTGGTAATTTATACTTGGGTCCAACGCCATCTCCTTAAAAGGTGCAAGGAGTTCAATCATCACCTTGCCTTGGAGTTACCTTATATGCACATGAATTGTGCGCAGAGAGCCTTTGTCGCGTGGGCCCAAAGGTCCTATAATCTAACACAGGCTTGACCCAAAGGACTCGAAGACCAGGCCGAACATCCACAAGACCGGGTTGGCTATATGGTCAGGAGGGCTCAAATCTCAGGCAGAACACCTCCACCACCTTCATGGGCCCGGCCCATCGGTCTCTCCGGCCCCTACTAGTATTGAATCTTGACCCCAATGGAGGTGTAAAAGCAGCTCTAACATTGCCCCAGGTCTCTAATCATAACATATTTATGATTGGAGACTTGAAAAATCGAGACTTGAGCAGTCGTGCAGATAATGATGAGCTATGCGTGGGCCGTCTGATCACTTCTTGATATTTGAAAAGCCAGACGCCTTTTCACTTTGGGCCCACCCCGGTATTTAATAGCCGCCTTGGGGTTCCGTCTTCGTACTCTTATAAAACTCCCTTCCCCCTCATTATCACTTTTCTTGACTCTTTGCTTTCAATTCTCCGTGGCGATTTAGGTAAGCTTATCTCTTACCCAATCTGCACCATTTTCCTCAACTGTACTGTCATTTGAGTGCTATTTTTGCTTATCTCCCTTCCAAAACTTCTTATTTGCATCACATTCTTTCTAAATGGCCAAATCCAGCACTATTCCGGCCACTGAGCCTATCACCGCTACCTCCACCGTCACCACCGGCGACCTTACAGAGGTCGTCTTTTGGGATGCCCTACTGAGCACCACTCCTTCGATCCTGCCTAGTCCGGTAGACGCCGAGGCTAGGATTCGAAATGCATACTATTCCTCGGAGGAGTTTTCTCACCTTCATACTCCTTCCACCATCACCCCCTCACAGATTTCTGACATCCGGTCTCTTTTTAAGATCCCTGAAGAATACCAACTTCGAGTGCCTATGCCCGATGAGAAGATGTTTTGGCGTCCCGAGGGCGAGTGGGTGGCCGTCCCCCTGTACGTTCTAAAGTATGGGGTTCGGTTCCCACTTCACGATTTCATTTCTTCTTTCTTGAGCTTTGTGGGAGTCGGGTTCGTGCATTTCGTCGTGAAACAGCGTACATCCCTTAGTCTCTTTCATAGCGCCGTCAATCGCCAAGAGGTGGATCTCAATCCGGGCTCGATCTATTCTTTTGCCACATTCACCGTTAGTGGTTGAAAGAGCCGGTCTTGGCAACTCAACAAACGCCCAACCGCTTGCCGCGTCCGATCAAGACCCTTCAAGCAACAAGGGTGGCATGAGCGAGTGGTTTTTGCGAGGCAGGCCTCAACTCCTTCCCCACAGGCCCATCCGGTAGACCGGTGGCTAAGATTTGAAGTTCAGAAGGCCGAAATGATGCCTTCAAGGCGTTCTACAAGCAATGGCAAAGGACCCGATGGAATCTGGGGGCTTCGATGAGCGAAGCTGGTTGTACAAAAACACGGTGTGAGTATCCTTACATTTTTCATTATTTTCCTCCTATTTTACGAAGCTTTCCATGCCTTAACCCATTTGTCCTGTGTGCATTGACTATTTTCAAGCAGAGGGCGTTGTCGCGCCATCATCCTGCCACCGTCACCCCGGGTTCATCAGGCCCCCGGTAATGAAAGCGATGCTCTGAGGAGGATCTGGTCCCGATCGTGACTGTCATTTGGGGTCCGCCGGGTCCCGAGCCCCAAACCACAAAGGGGCGGCGAAGATGGCCATGTGGAGAAGGCGGCTTCTTGAAAAAAGTCAAGAAGCCCTCAAGCCGAGCCATCAAAGCGCTTTACAAAAAGTCGCTCGCCTTCTTTGCCAGGCCGACTCTCTCCACCGCCCCCTCCGTCAGCAAAGGCGATCGAGGATTCGGGAGGACAGAAAGGTTCCTCTGAACCTCGATCAAAAAAGACCTCGGTTGTCGGAAGGTTCCGATCGGTGACAGCAGGTGAGATGGTGGTCCCGATGCGGGCCAGTTCGCCACTCCTTCTTCGGTCCCAGCTCTTCTCGGGGATCACCAGACCACTGTTGGCCCAGAGAGCCCGTCGAAGGTCTTCCCCTTTACCCTCTTGATCACTTCAAACTACACGGTGGCGATGGCCAGGTTTAAAGGTACTCTCCGTCGATTCTTGGTGGCCTATGTTCGAGCTCGAGACCGGTAATTCCTTTGTCAATCGATTCTTTGCTCTTAACTTTGACCTTTCCTTCTTATCTTGATGTATGTGTGTTTCTGCGAGCCAACACTATACTTGCGAGCCATCCTCCCTCGTAGATCCACAAAGAAAGAAGTTGACTTGGGGACGGAGGTGGAGTTCTTGGAAGGTGAAGTTAAAGTCTGTGATCGGACTGAAGAAGGAAGCAGGATTCTCATCTTTGAGACCCGGCCTTGGTGGCGGCGGCGGGGGGTCGGGTGAAGAGTGGAGCATGAAACAGTGCTCTTCTTGGCGAGAGAGGGTCGTTGCTCTCCAAGATGTCGAGGATCGGGAGAAGCGCTATGTGCGATATTACACACAAGTTCTCGAGATGATGCGACAAGATGATGTTTTTGATCAAGGAGAACAACAACTTGGCTGCTCTCTGTCAGCGCCTTTCAGAGAAGATAATCGAAGCCCGATTGACCAAGCCATCGTAAGTATGAGGAATCTGAAGCCTTGAGCGATAAGGTCATAGCCCAATTTGGTGAAGGGTATGAGACTCATCGGGGGAAAAGGCTAAAGCAAAGTTGATGGCTGCTTTGGGCTTGATGTCTCCATCCTTGACTCTTGGATGGTGAGTCGTGTATTTGAAGATGACCCTCTGTAGAGTAGATATGTAGGATTTGTAATAAAGAAAATTTTCTTTCTTCTCTTTTCTTTTGTACTTAGGCAGATAAATGGCGGTAGGGGTTTATAAAGTAGAAATTTTCTAAGTATAAATAAGATATACTCTTTGCCCATGAATGCTTATTATCGGTTTCACTTATGGTGATCTCGATCGATTATGTCCACCGAACCTTACGGTCGGATCGTCCTTAGGGTTTTTATCGATTTTAGAGGGTCAGCGGTTATACAGAGACTTATCTCGATCAGTGGTGTCTGCCCGAACCTCTTGATCGGATAGTGCTCGAGATCTGTACTTTAAGCATTTATTAAACTCTTGGTCAGTTATGCTCGGGACTTATCTCGATCATGGAGTTTTTTCGAAGCTCTTGATCGGATAGTGCCCGAAGCATGTCTGTTCAAGTAGTAACGAAATATATGAATATAGATGAGGTTAAACATTGACAGGAATGGGAACTTTCATTTATATCATTTGAATTGAAACGATTACATGGATAAAAACAAGAACGACATAACTATTACTGGTAAAATTTTCTAAGTCTTCCAGCATGCCATGTATTCTTTACCTCCGAACCGTCCATTGCTCGAAGCCGGTAGGTTCCTGGCTTCGGCACTCCTACCACCTCATAAGGCCCCTCCCAGTTGGGCATTAACTTGCCAGTGTTTTGGGGGGTTGATGCCTCCGACTCCCGGAGGACCAAATCTCCTATTGCAAACCTCCTTGTCTTCACCTTCTGATTATAGTGTCCGAGGTACATTTATTCTGGCGATAGATCGCCAACCTCATCATGGCGGAATCCCGAACTTCATCTAACAAATCTAAATTTGTTCTCAAACCCTCGTCATTATATAGCTCTTTATATTGGCTGACTCGAAGAGTCGGAGATCCGATCTCAACAGGAATGAGTGCATCGGTCCGTATGCCAACTGAATGGGAGTCTCGGTTGTAGTCCTTGGGGTAGTTCGTCGCCCACAAAGCAGATAGCAGATTCTTGAACCCGCTGAGCCCTTTAATGCATCTAATCTGCGTTTAATCCCATTGAGTAGGGTTCGATTGGTCACTTCCACTTGGCCGTTTGATTGAGGATGGGCAGCGAAGTCTTGCGATCTTTGGATCCCTAATTCTTTCAAAAAGCCTTCAAACTTAGATCCCCTAAGCTATGCGCCATTGTAAAGAGACCCTTTGCCATTGGGATCTAGAGCCGGTAGACTACCCTTCTTTAAAAACTTCAAACACTCACATTCGGTGATCTTTTTTGCGGTGGTTTGGCTTGACCCACTTCGTCATGTAATCAATAGCCACGATCACAAAGCTAACTTGTCCCTTAGCTTTTGGCAGAGGCCCCAGAATGTCGATTCCCCACACAGCAAAGGGGATCGGGGACAAGATGGAATATAGTTCCTCGGGGGTTGGTGCGGGATATTCTTTATTCGGTGGCACTTGGGACACCTCTAGCGAATTCCTTTGCTTGGTGTAGATAGTTGGCGATAATACCCTGCCTCAAAATCTTATCGCCCGGTGACTTTGCTCCCATGTGATCCCCACAGATTCCTCATCCATCTCCGAAAGCGTGTGATGCGCCTCTGAAGGAGTCAAGCATTTGAAGCGGTGGAGAGCTAAAAGGCCCTTGGTATAGATCTCCATCTATGAGGGTGAAGTTCGAACCGGTGTTTGACTTGCACGGCTAGATTCGGTCAGAAGGGAGGTCCCATCGACCAAGTATGAGATATAAGGTGTGAGCCGACAATTGGTAGGTCAAATCCAAGATTTACATCTTTGGGACCTTTGGGTTTTCAGAACCTCAAGTACTTTGATCCATTGAAAGAGCTTGCTTGATTGTTGCCGACCTTGCCGAGGCATCTACTTTATCGTATCTCTCGGCCGGTCCACCCCCGACAAGCTGTATGAAGTGAAGTACATAAGCTTATCCTTTAGCTCGACCAAATATTTGGTCATCCTTGCCCAAGGCCGTACTTTGCCTTAGATAAGCGCTTGACCACCGGTTGTGAATCACTTTGTAGATGATCAAGCCATTTGTACCTCACAAAAGCCGGACCAATCGTATCCCCTGCTAGGATGGCCTCATACTACTACGCCGTTATTTGTGGCCTTGAAACCAAACCGAATAGCTTCTTTGCACCTTGAACCCTTCGGGGCTTGTTAGGATGACCCTGCTCCCGCGACATCCATAGTTGACCGATCGAGTCACGTATAGAGTCCATGAGGTGCGGATTGGTTGTGTTTGACTACTATATTCGCCTCCGATTCGGTGAAGAACACTCAACTCTGAAGTCGACCGATATACGCCCTTTGATTGTCGTTCGGGGCGATACTCTATAACAACAAATTGTGTCGATTCCATTGCCCAAGCGGCTAACAGGCACGATACTTGGGCTTGTGCAAAATCTTCTTCAAAGGTTGGTGCGTGTAGACCACTATCAAGCAAACCACGGAAATAGTGCTGAGTTTCTGCTTAGCAATTATGAGGCGTAAGCAAATTTTTCGAGTTGGGTATCTCGTTTTCTGCGTCTCGGAGAACATGGGTGACATAGTACAAGAATTGCTTATCTCCCTCATCCCTTACCGGTGCGCCCCTACGCCATTGGGCTCATGACCAAGTATAAGTATAAAGGTTACGTGGGGATCGGTTTCATTAATAATGGTGCGAAACCAAATATCTTTTGATCTCTGGGCAGCGTCTTCGCATTACGAAGTCCCTTTGGAAACTCTTGTCATTTTTCGGGCCTTTGAGAGTGTAAAAAAAGGGTAGACATCTCTCGGTGACCTTGACATGAATCTCAGAAAGGCGACAATTGACCCATCATCCGTTGGACATCTTTATATGTCTTTGGAGATTTCATGTCTAAGATCATAGAGATTTTTCTGGATTGGCCTCGATTCCCGTTCTTGACCGGATATCCTAGGAATTTTCTGAACCCAATCAGAAGGTGCATTTGGTGGGTTTAGTCTCGATTTGTCTTTGCCTCACCGTTTGAAGCGATCTTCTAAGTCCTCCAGATGATCCGGTGACATGCTCTTGTGATCATATCGTCCACATACACTTCCATACGCCGCCGGTTGCTTTCGGAACACGAAGTTCATCATTCGTTGGTAGGTTGCTCCTGCGTTTAGTAGTCAGAAGGTCATCTTAGATATGCATATATATGGCAGATGAGTGATGAAGCTAGTCTTGAGGTATCCTCCTTGTGCATCGAGATTTGGTGATATCACGAGAAAGCGTCCATGAAACTCGACATTCCATACCCCGAAGTGGCATCGATTAATTTGGTCTATGTTGGGTAAAGGGTAGAAGTCTTTTAAGGCGAGGCCTTATTGAAGTGTGTAGTTGATGCACATCCTCCACTTCCCATTTTGTACGTACCAATACCACATTCATGACCATTCGGGATAGTCAATTTCAAAGATGAACCCACTTCTAATAATTTGGTAACCTCTTCGTCTATAATCTTACGTCTTTAAGGGCAAAGATCCTTCTTTTACGTATCTTTGGCTTCCTTTTGAATTCGGTATGAAGTTTATGTAATGCGATTGATTCACTTACACCGGGCATGTCACTAGGTTCCCAGGCGAAGATGTCGGCATACACCCGAAGTAATTCCACCAGACCCGTTCGCAGCTGTTCGGATAATCCCGGCCCGATCTTGACCAATTTGTCTGGATTTCCCGGTACCAACTCAACATCCTCTGTTTCTTCTCTTTGGTAGAGCCATGGGTTCGATCTTGCCTTAGTGAGCGGCTCGATCTCGATGGTCATAAATGCATTTTAACTACTTAACCCCGAGCTCTGAGGAAATCAAGGTATTAGATAACATCTTGAGCGATGTCGAGATCTCCGTTTACTTCCCTATCCAGATTCGATTGTCGGAAACTTGATTTTGAAGTGGGGTATAGATGTTACGCTTGCGGTGCCGATAAGGTGGGCCTTCCCAAAATGGCGTTGTGGCGAATCCACTTGTGACGACAAAAATTTTTACCATGATTTACATGCTTTGTGGTAGTCATAGAACTTATTTGATAACGTGATTGTGCCGTCACATGAACAGGGTCGCCATTTGAAGCCGTATATGAGGCCCTCTCCTCTAATTCTATCTTCTTTCCTCCCAGATTCATCCGTTGGTATGCATGTGTGTAGAGTATATCAGCAGAAGACCCGTTGTCGATCATCATCCTCTTCATGTCCCTTTGGCGGGCACTGGCCGTTATTACGGTGCCCGTCATGCGGTTCGATCATTACGTAGGGTAGTTGTAAATGCGAGAAGGAGATGGTCGTGCTGAATATGGCTTTGTCCTTTACGGGCGAGGACCCGAGCTAATGATAATCTGGCCGAGATGTCCATTCCTTTTCACCGCCGGATCCACCGCCCTACTGAGACACTTTGATATCACATCAATAACTCCTCGAGCTTGTGGGTTCGGTTCTTGTTGTGTTTGTCGGGTGGGCTCGGTGTTGTCTCTCTCTGGGGCTTCAGGCCCTTCTCGGCCAACTACGTCTTTGTACCAACTTCCCGATTACGGACATTCTTTTCTATTAAGTCTTTCAAGTTGGTGCAATCTTTTGTCGTGTGACCCCGAGCTACGGTGAGTACGCACAATACTTGTTCCGACCCTCTTCCACGGCCGGGATCGTTTGACATGGTTGAAAAAGGGCTTGCCGCATCTCTTCGATATCTTGGCCCGTCTGTATTGAGTGCGGTGTACACCTTGTTGACCCCTTTATTTGGGAAGGTGGCCTTCCTTGCCCCCCCCCGTTGTAGTTTTCTTGTAGCTATCAGGCCTCCCACGATTGTCGGACTTACGATAGCTCTGTTTGTCCCGATCTCGGTACTTCTCGTGGGATTGAGGTTTGAAGTTCCCCATCGCTTCCTCGATTGCTATGTGATCTTGACCCTATGGAAGGCCTCTGTCGGTCGGTAGGGGGTTGATCTTGAGTCCTTCATCGACTTCTTTGATTTTTAGATGTCAAGCCCGTTGTGAAGAATCCCAAAGCTTGTGGGGAATTGACTCACCTGCAAACCCCTGACCTCCGAAATCTCTTAACATCTTACCCCGAGCTCTCATCGATCTCTACACGACTGCATGAGGGATCTTTGTGATCTTCCCCGTCTCTTATTACTCCCAAGCCGTGCATGAAATTTTTCCCGAAGGTCTTTCCATGAATTTATCGATCCCGGCGCCAAGGTTCCCATCCATTCCGGGCGCTTTTCTTGAGGTATGTAGCAAACATGTGGCACTTGCATTTTTGCATCAGAGTGGCCATAATATGTCATCAACTTTATCATACCCATCGGAATGGTCGTAAGGGTCCCTGACCCGTCATAAGTCTCCATCGGGGCATCTTCCTTTTGGGGTCCATTATCTCTGATTAATATCGGAGAAGGGTGACCTATATATAGGTCGGTCGGCGCTCCGTCGGGCTCTTGACCAACAATAGCTTCTCAATTCAAGCAACTCTTGACGAGGGGTGGATTCTCCTTCGTGAGGGACAAATAGGGGTACATCCTTCTCACGTTCGGGAATCTCGTCTTTTCTCTCTCCTGCCCAGGCAAACCACAGTGCGCGGAGCGTCGTCCTGTTGGCCGGCTTCTTCTCCGCTCGGCAATCCCTCGAGCGACGACCGATACCTACTTCTCTCTCCTTTTGGCCCCTTCCCCGGGGTGGCCAAGGCCGGCTATGGTGCTGCGCCTCTTAGAGAGGGCCTCTCTTCTTCCTCACCGTAGCGTTGGCCATCTCTGCGATTCGAGCTCTTCCTCTTTGAAGGCGTAGGGTCATTATGGCATCTTTGTTTCTTTGCATCTTTTTCTGCGAGGATGAATTCTCTCGATCTCGACTACCACAGCTCGACTCTTTTTCGCGCCTCCGGTATTTCATGAATTAACCCGTCCATCCGGTGGCACAGTTCTTGGTATCTTTGGCTCTCATGGAAGAGTCTGCGTCGGGGAGGCCAGTGGCTCCATCGATAAATCTGGGTTACGGAGCCCGATCATCTTTCACCGATCCTCTCACACAGGTGGTGCGGTGTGTTTTAGCCTTTTCACGGTTGAGCGCATACTCCACACTCGCCATAGTTCTTTCCTTGAAAAGTGTTCGATTGTGATTGTTATTTAAACCTTTGCCCTCCTTCAGCACCAATGTTAGCGCCAGAGTTCATTGGTAGCGTCAATCACAGAATCCGCGCGCTAGAACACGCGATAACGGATCACCACGAAGCTTGGCGGCTTATGCTTGGCGGGGATAACTCGGTGTGAGAATGAGTCTGGTGAATTACAAGGTTTAACAATGGAGGATAAGTATTTAGTGCTCAAAATAGGTATTACCTCATAATGATAACCTAGGCCTCATATTTATAGTACTCACCACCTTAGAATCCTTCTCCCAGTCGGACTAGGACTCTAGTATATGGTAATTACCATAACTTGGGTCAACGCCATCTCCTTAAAAGGTGCAAGTAGAGTCCAATCTCATCACCACCTTTGGAGTTACCTTATATGCACATGAATAGGTGCGGGACTCTGCCTTGAGAGGAGCCCATTGTCTTGAGCCCAAAGCGGTCCTATAATCTAACACAGGCTTCGGCCCAAAGGACTCGAAGACCGAGCCGAACATCACAAGACCGAGGTTGGCTATGGTCCGGAGGGCTCAAATCTTGGGCGAACACCTCCACCACCTTCATGGGCTTGACATCGGTCTCTCCAAACCCTTACGGTATTGAATCTTGACCCAATGGAGGGTCGAAAAGCAAATAAAAGTTTATTTTAATATTAAAATAAAAAAAGTTTATTTTAATTTTAAAATTAGATTTCATGCTAACTAATTAGAGTTGAAATTGAATTTCATGTTTCCTTAAATAAATGAGTTTATTTAAATATGAAATAAGATTTCATATTATTCAAAATAAAAGAATTTATTTGTGAGTAGGAAAGAGAATTCATGTTTCCTTAAATAAAGGAGTTTATTTAAATATGGAATAAAATTTCATATTATTCAAAATAAAGGTGTTTATTTGTAAATAGGAAAGAGAATCCGTGTTTCCTTTAATAAAGGAGTTATTTTTTTTACTTGGAATTGAATTCCATAATTAATTAAAATAAATGAGTTTATTTTGATTAAAGATTTTGATTAAAATAAAATAGTTTATTTTATTCAAAATTGGATAAATTAAAACAAAAGAGGTTTATTTTGATTTAAATTTGGATTAAAATAAAAGAGTTTATTTTGATTCAAAATTAGATTTTATGCTAACTAAATTTGCCCATTAAATGATATCAATATATATATTGAATGTTTATTATATGAGATGAATGTTATTTATTGATGCATATGATGATGTGTATGATAATAAATGGGATTGATTATGGACTATTGACCAATGTGATTGGATTTTATTTTAGTTGGATGCATGAATGTATGGGTTTTATTAAATGGGGTCTGCGTACTTCGTCTTCTCTAATTTTTTCTTAATGTAAATTCTATCTTCCTCCTATGTACTTCCCCTTGACTGTTGATCAAGGTTTCTATTTATTTTAAATAGTTTTGTAATAGGAATACTTAGAATTAATTTTGAAGAATTGGAGATCAAGGAGCAAGGAGCGCGTGAAGACTCGTTTGTAATGGAGCCCGGGTTTAAATGTAATTGTTATATTTAAATTAATTTTTGCACCCCTAGGGTTTGATCTTTTGGCTCACTTGGTGGTTTTCTCATAATGGACGCCTCCTGATACGCAATAATTGATTGATGTATCTAAAAGAAAAAATCAGACCTTGTTGGACATGGTGCAATCCACAATAATTTTACCGACATTCCAGTATCCTTCTGGGATAACGTCCTAAAAATTGTTGCATATTTACGAAAAGGTAACCTCAAAATTCAGCCACAAGACTCCATAAAAGTTATGGACAGGAAGGATTCCTAATTTTAAGTAAGTTAAGATAAGGAGTTGTCCAGCTTATGTGAAAAGGTTTCAAAGGATAAGCTTGGAAAAAAATTTGACAAGTATAGATTTATGGGACATCCTAAAGTAAGTTTAGGTTATATGTTCTATAATCCTACTTAGCAAAAGGTGTTTGTTGCGAAAAACACGATGCCTTCTAAGATAAAGATGTTTATCATTGAAGGGGCTAGTGGGAGGATAATAGATCTGAAGAGTTCAAAAACCACAAAACACTATAAGTCAAATAAGAGAAACCTGTAGATAGACCTATTGTACCACAACTGAATCGTAAATCTGGAATAGTACCGAAGATACCTGGGAGGTATGGATTCATCATAGATGATGATGATGAGGTACGCATCATAGAAGATGATGATCCAGTTACATACGATGAGGTAAGAGTTGTAGACACTCAGAGAAATGGATTGAAACAAGCTTCTCAAATATGGAACATTTGTTTTGATGAGACAATCAAAAGAGTTTGATTTTATCAAAAACAAGAATGAACCTAGTGTGTACAAAAGGGTCAGTGGGAGCGTCATGAAATTTCTAATATTATATGTTGATCTACTACGAATAAGGAATGACATACCAATGCTACAATTAGTAAAGATAAAGTTGTCTAAACATTCCTCCATGAATGATTTGGGAAGAGTATCGTGATTGGGGATAAAATCTATATAGATAGATTTAAGAGGATGCTCGACTTAACCCAAGGAACGTATATTCATTTGATGCTAAAGTCGTTTAGCATGGCAGCTAAAGTCGTTTAGCATGGAAAACTCCAAGAGTTATCTCATATTGATGAGCCATGGAGTGTATCTCTCTTAATAGTCCCCATCGACTCATAAAAGAGAGATCGCATGAGTAACTATCATGTATGCAATGAAATGTACGAGACCTGATGTTAATCAGTCATATTCTGGAGAAGTTCAATATGAGTCAGTGAAAAACATCTTAAAGTACTTAACCAGCACTAAGGATGTGATCATATTCATGGTGGGTCTAAATTAAAACTAGCGGGCTTAACATACTCAAGTTTTTCAAACAGACCAAGACGACAAAAAAATCACTTTAAGGTAAAGTGTTATCTTGAACGGTGGTGCAGTGAATTGGAAAGGTTCCAAACAGCAAAGAGTTGCTGGTTTAGTGATAAAGACAAAGTATATAGTCGTAAATGAAGTCGCAAGTTGATTGTTTGGATGAAAAGTTCATTCTGTAACTAGGAATAGTTCCTAAGTCTCATCTTGGATCTAAACATGTGTTGTGGCACTTTTATTTGATTATAAGAATCATTGAAAGATGGGAAATCACTATAAAGATAGTGAACTCTCAAAAACAACATTACATATCCATTTACTGAAGCTTATCCAACAGCAGGATAATCGTCACTTAGAGAAGAAGAGTATGAGATACCATGGCGATTGGCTTTAGTGCAAGTGGGAGATTGAAAGTAGTATGCACACAAGCCAATCATGTTTGATGATAAAGCATATACTTTGTAACAATCTTATTCATTTATTAATAAAAAGTATTAAATTATTAAAGACTTTTAATTATCTACATGATGCTGTTTTATAATATATGATAAACCCATAGTTTTAAGCAATGCTTTTAGAATAATGATGATGATCATTCTAATGAGATCTAAATTCTTAGAAAGCTTAAAACTAAAATAGTTCCCAATCGTTGGATTACTAAATTAGGGATTAGTGAATCCAGATAGATTGGTACATACGTTGCTTGCTCATTTGATGATGATGATTGATCTCATGATCGTTTGTGTGGAGACACTAAAGAAAGTATGTAGGTGCTTATTAAAGAATAAGTTCACTGAACGTGGCTCGCTAAGGAATACCTAATGGAGTTTTACTTACCTGTCAATAAAAATTCCTGTAGTGATAGTAGTACAAGTGATCCTTGGACTTGAGATCTTCATAGTATCTTGTGTATGATGAGTTATACTTTGACTTATTCCTTAAGACCCTTAGGGTATATCAAAGGGTATGTGTGACGCCCCCAAAATAGGTATACATCACCCATCTTGAGTCGCCAAATACATGGTACAAAATTCAAATACAACTTAATTATACAACAGTCGTGTAAAATACGACAAAACATAATTTAAGAGTTTTAATAAGAATATTGTCATCTAGAAAATATCCACACTCAATGGAGTCCTCATTACATTTATTGTCACACTATTTAATAGAATAGTGAGGACTACTAATGCTATCATCTGGACCGTCACTCCGTTCCCCAACTAGTCCCGGCTACGTTCTCATTTCCTGAAGAGAACAGTGAAAGAAAGTGTGAGCTCAACTAGCCCAATAAGAAATATTATGACTAAGATAATGCAGAATAAATTATCATTAGTCTTCAACAATGTTAAACTGATAAAATACAATAGACATCAAGTTTAACTACAGCGGAATAAGCAATCCATTAGAAGAGTCAAGTAGAGCATGATATCTACTATCTTCTATGATTTAAAATGTTTTCATCAATTTTTATCGCTGAGACTCAGCTTAATAAATAAACCACATCATCGAGTCATCCTTGCACTACGGGCCAAGGATATTCATTAAATCATCAATGGTCATGACTATACCGAATAATCCATGGTCATAATCATACCAAAAACTGTCCATCAATGCACTACAGGCCACTGAGGACTTTCACCACGACATTCATCACATTATGGTCATGATTATACCGAATAATCCCTAGTCATAATCATACCAAGTCCATCTATGCACGTAAGCCAAAGATGACTTTCATCACAATATAAGCATGAGGATGATGACAATGACATAATTATTCAATAAAATATGTTCAAGGATAAATTTTAAAGATTTATAATTTAATTTATCCAGAAATCAATAACGTCCAAATTGTCAACATGATACTTCTTTGTGGAGTAAAATTTAAGAATGCTCGGAAGAATATTTCCATGAAAGATCTTTGGAAAAGCATGAATATCCGGGATATTCTACTAATTTCATGGAGCATAGAAGACAAAACTTTAACCAACTGAGTATAATAGAATATATGAAACTGCATATGGATTTTTGCCCGCCATGCGGTAATCCACGTAGACATATCATTTCCATAATTTAATAAGGAATGAATACGAAGGATCATTCACCATGCATGTGATAATCCACATAGATAGGTTATTCCAACAGAATAATAAAGAATGGAGCCAGGTCATGCGTAATCCACACAGATAGGATATTCCAACAGAATAATAAAGAATGGAATAACAGAAGAATTCACCATGCATGCGATAAATCGCACACAGGTTATTCCAACAGAATAATAAAGAATGGAACCAGGTCTAGCGTAATCTGCACAGACGTGCATGCCCGATGTCCTCCGATTGCCTCTTAATGCACATCAGTCCCTAAAATAGCCATTTTAGGCCTTGATACCGACCTCAAATCTCAAAACATAACGAATGAAAGATTTAGGTCAACTCGTTATCTTTTCGAATAATCTTGAATCACCTCAATCGGAGTTCGTATGAAAAAGTTATGCCCAATTTACTAAAGGACGTCCGGACAGATTTTGGCTTAACACTTGACCAGCGCCTAGACGCCCAAATTTGGCCTTGGGCAAGCGCCTAGGCGCCCAAGAACATATTCTAAGCGCCGAGCCTAGTGCCTAGGCACTCGACCTTTGGCACTTAACTCCAATTTTCCATATTTTGCAACTTTTGACACATATACTTCAAATCTTCATAACTTCTTCATCCGTTATCGAAATTAGTCCGTTTTTGAGGCTATGGAAAGCTTGTAACATGATCTACAAAACCCCCATGATTTCATAATTTTTTAGATTCATTAATTATTCCGAAATTTGGCTCTAAAGTCCCCCAAGATTAAGTTTTTACTAACAACGATACGTGAAAAATGTTATGAACACGCAACATACTTGGCGGTAAAACGAGTCTATAGGCCACAGTTCCTACTCGATCGAGGATTTTAAATGGCCAATTTAATCGAGGGTTGAGATTTCCTCTCTTCGTCGATTCTTACGTCTAGAATAACGCCTTCTTGAACCTTTTTCTTCACATTCATCAGATTCGAGTGTGTAGCTTAAGCGGCTTTAACTTTATCGATTAAAGTCGATTCTACTCGTATATTTGTTATCTTCACGTGGGTCCCTAGAGTCTTTAACTCTATGTTCATCATTTGTAAATTATACAAAATGGGTTTTTGTGTTAACAACATCGCACTCATAAACGCATACGATCTTCTACTCAACGCGTCAGCTACCACGTTCTCTCTTCCACGATGATATTAAATGGTATAGTCGTAATCTTCAACAGCTCGAGCCAACGTCTTTGGCGCATAATACGTTCGTTCTAGATGAAGAAATATTTAAGGGTTTTAGAAATGGGTTTTGTACTGAGGTCAATACAAAATTCGATTTCACGCTCTAGGGGTAAGCTAGGAAGTTCTTCAAGAATACGTCAGGAAATTTATTAACGATAGAAATATCATTTAAAAACTGTGACTCTCATCCAAGACTTGGATAGCACATGAAATGAAGGTTTCTCCTAACGGAGTTTCAACCAATAAGTCAAAGTCTAACTTCTTTGGGGTAAAATTTAAACGTTGAACGCAAGCAAGAGAGATAAAAGAATGGGTTGAACCGATATCTAATAAGGTATAGACTTCGCAAGAATTTATAATTAACTAACCCGTGATAACTTCGTTCGGGTTACTCACTTTTTGAGAAGTCACGAAAAACACTCTTCCTGAAACCACCGACTTTGTTTTGTTCGTATCCGCCTTTGGTGCCACCGTCCTAGCTGGACTTGACTTTGGTGCACGACAAAATCGGGCTAGGTGACCTTCTTTTCCACAATTGTAACATGTTTTCGACTGCTGCGTATAGTTTGGACTGATGTGTCCCTCCCCTCCGTATTTGTAACATACGACCGACGGTCGTTCTCCTTCCTTAACAACAGGTGCTGGTGTTGCTGTCTTTCCATTATTATTGAACCTTCTCTTCTTGAAATTTCCACTCCTATTATCTTGGCCATGATTACCACCGAAGTGGTTACCATTCTTGGCATGATAATTTTCCCCATGATGGTTATCATTGTTCCGATGGCCATTGCCACCGGTATGATTATTATCGTGTTGTTGGTCGTTATCTTTTGGTTGTGCTGACTCATTATCACGCTCCAATAACTGAGCCATATTCACTACATCTAAATATAAATAAAGTTTGTGAGAAATGAGGTATTGACATATATCGGGTTTCAAACCTCTTAGAAACATTCGCGTCATTCGCTCCTCATTATCGACCAAATGGGATGCAAACCGGGATAGCTCCGCAAATTTAGCCTTGTATTGCGACACGGTCATATTGTTTTGCTCCAACTTGATAAACTCCACTTCTTTCATGTGATGAATACTTTCAGGAAAGTACTTGTCGTTGAACAACTCTTGGAACTTCTCCCAAGACATCTTGAGTGCGTCAGGCTGGGTACGTTTTATAGATTCCCACTAGTAATCTGCCTCTTCACGCAACATAAAGGTGGCAAAGGGAACCTTTTGCTCCTCGAAGCATCTCAAGACATCAAATATCTTGGCGATCTGTTTTAACCACGTCTCCGCCTTAAGTGGTTCTGGCTTTCCCAAAAACTCTGACGGTCCCTGTGTCCTTGAATCGCTTAATGATGACCGGTAGTGGGTCACGGTGAAAATCGCATTTTGAACAGAGTCTCTCACTTACGATGTTGCATGAATTGCATAAAGCCTCTGAACATCCCATCGTTCACCATTTCATCAGTGTTATTATTTACATGAGGATTATTGTCTTCCTGTTGCACATGGTATTGATCGTTGGTGACTCAACGGTCTCATGTGCTTCATTGCTTATCCCAATATTTTCGGATGCCATTTTCAAATACTGCCACAAAACAAGGGTTAATTAACACATCACATATTATCCCTATACTCTGACTGACCAATTAAATACCAAATAAACTTAGGTAGGTCATACTAGCGAAGGAATTCCCCGTATCTCCCCTCCTAGTTCTTATCTCACATCTCAGTCAGGGATCATATCCCTAAGCTTTGATACCAACTGTGACGCCCCCAAAATAGGTATACATACATCACCCATCTTGAGTCGCCAAATACATGGTACAAAATTCAAATACAACTTAATTATACAACAGTCGTGTAAAATACGACAAAACATAATTTAAGAGTTTTAATAAGAATATATATTGTCATCTAGACAATATCCACACTCAATAGAGTCCTCATTACGTTTATTGTCACACTATTTAACAGAATAGTGAGGACTACTAATGCTATCATCCGGACCAATCAATCCGTTCCCCGACTAGTCCCGCTTACATTCTCATTTCAAGAGAAACGGTGAAAGAAAGGGTGAGCTCAACTAGCCCGAAGAAGAAATATTATGACTAAGATAATGCGAATAAATTATCATTAGTCTTCAACAATGTTAAAGCGATAAAATACAATAGACATCAAGTTTAACTACAGCGGAATAAGAAATCCATTAGAAGAGTCAAGTAGAGCATGATATCTACTATCTTCTATGATTTAAAATGTTTTCATCAATTTTTATCGCTGAGACTAAGCTTAATAAATAAACCACATCATCGAGTAATCCTTGCACTACGGGCCAAGGATATTCATTAAATCATCAATGGTCATGACTATACCGAATAATCCATGGTCATAATCATACCAAAAACTGTCCATCAATGCACTACAGGCCACTGAGGACTTTCACCACGACATTCATCACATTACGGTCATGATTATACCGAATAATCCCTAGTCATAATTATACCAAGTCCATCTATGCACGTAAGCTAAAGATGACTTTCATCACAATATAAGCATGAGGATGATGACAATGACATAATTATTCAATAAAATATGTTCAAGGATAAATTTTAAAGATTTATAATTTAATTTATCCAGAAATCAATAACGTCCAAATTGTCAACATGATACTTCTTTGTGGAGTAAAATTTAAGAATGCTCAGAAGAATATTTCCATGAAAAGATACTGGATGAAACGCAAATATCCAGGATATTCTACTAATTTCATGGAGCATAGAAGACAAAACTTTAACCAACTGAGTATAATAGAATATATGAAACTGCATATGGATTTTTGCCCGCCATGCGGTAATCCACGTAGACATATCATTTCCATAATTTAATAAGGAATGAATACAAAGGATCATTCACCATGCATTCGGTAATCCACATAAACAGGTTATTCCAACAGAATAATAAAGAATAGAATAAAAGAAGAATTCACCATGCATGCAATAGACCGCACAGACAGGTTATTCCCAACAGAATAATAAAGAATGGAGCCAGGTCATGCGTAATCCGCATACATGAGGATATTCCAATGAATAATAAAGAATGGAGCTGTGTCATGCGAATCCGCATGCACGAGGATATTCCAACAGAATAATAAAGAACGGAATAACAACAAAATTCACCAGGCATGCGATAGACCGCACAGACAGGTTATTCCAATAGAATAATAAAGAATGAAATAATAGAAGAATTTCACCTTGTATGCGGTGCAGATAGACGAGTTATTCCAACATAATAATAAAGAATGGAATAATGTGAAGCTCTCTTCATGAATACGAAAGAAATAATACCCCTTACCTTAGAAAGAAACTAGATACTGGAGTAGAGAGGTAGCAGACTTCTCTTCTTCTTTCTCTCTATAATTTTTCTCTATAATAATTGCTCTATAGCTTTAGTGAATTGGTGAGAAATGAAGGAAGAATGAGCTTCTATTTATAGGAAAATATAGTTTCGATAATTGCACGTTTTGGGACTCAAAATATTACAGTACAATACCTCCAACTTTTCTTTCATTTTTAATTTAGTCCTGCAAGTATTATCAAACTTGCACCACCTCCCCTATTAGTAAATAATGTAAATCAATAGTTCAATTATATGAATCAATAGTTATAATAATGTGAAAATACGAATTACAATATAGTACCTCCATCTATACCTCCATTTTTAACTTAGTCATGCAAGTATTATCAATCTTGCACCAACTCCCCTAATAGTACATGAATGTGATTCAATAGTACACACATGTGAACAAATAGTTATATAAGCATGTGAATTAATAGCAATTAATTGCTAATTTATCCGATTAATTACCCGACTGGTCAGTATAACTTCAAGACATCAATTAATATTGAAATAAATGTCGATTTCCACTAACACTAATAATTCCAACACAATGGAACTATCAATTTCATCTTTAATCAACACGAAATTATTCATCATTAATATTATAACTCACAATATTTAACAACCAGGTCGTTCCCAGGAAAGAGGGGGCTTTCCAGATAAGGATTTCTCCTTATTGGTGCGCAATTAGATGACCAAACCTCTCCTCGATGAACTTCTGACATTGTAAATATTACAATTTAATAATATGAATAACTTTGTCGCCTCAATTATTGATTTAATAATATATCATATTATGCGGATGATACTTATGACAATAATCGAATCAATAATATGAGAGATATGATGCATCAATCATCGTAGCAATAATTGAGTATAAGCGAGTGACTTTTCACGTAAGCATCAATAATCAATCTTGTGTGCTATTATGCAACCACGCCAGACATCGTACTTTTTACTATTGGGTAGTTCAACGGTTTTAACGGTAACACTTTCGCCGTTATTTTTAATAAAAGATAATTCTGTCATTTTCTTAGTACCACAATACTTCCGTTGTGGGGTCCACCAATAATTGTCTTGGTCGTGCATTTAATATTCCTCGTTAAAACGAATATTCTCCGACCAATCGAATATTATATAACCATTTGCTTACTTTGCAAAATTTGTAAATATTACCCACAACTATAACATTATATCAAATTCAGACCATAATATTTATAAAAAAAAATCCAGAAATTTAAATCTTTATTCATAAAATCTGAGGTCTCACAGTATGCTTGGGTATAATAAGTTGAACATGGACATAATGTATGATCAATAAAGAATCTACCGCTTCTAGTAAAAGAAGAGAAATGTCCTATGTGATTCGATAAATGACAACCCAGTAGTCCTTGGCCAAGGTAGAATGAAATTAAAAAGGAGTTTCTAATATGCATTATTTGGAGTTGTGCATTTAAGAGTTGAAATACATATAATTAAATAAAATAAGACTTGACAGTAATTCCATGTCTTATATTTAATTTGGACATTATATGGTAGAAAGATTGAATTGTACGGTAACTATTTATTCAAAGGTTCTTTTATGATTAATGTTGAAATCTATATTATCTGGAAAGTCGTTGATCGCTAGGGAGGCTTATCCCTATTGTAGAATAAATATTATTTATTTAAATAAATTAATAGTTTAATTTATTTATTTAAATAAGATTAGAATTGTTCTAATTGATTTATTCACAATCGGTTTAATATGGAGAACCTAAAGGGTCACACTATAAATGGAAGAATAATTATTTAAGAAGTTAATGGCATAATCGTAATAATATGTTAAGTGTATTTAATTTAATCTATGGTGATAGAATAAATTAAATAGCATAATATTTATTATTTAATATTTTGAAAATATTAAATATATAAATTAATAAGAGGAGTCTTATTAATATTATTACAATTATTATTATTTTAATTTCTAAAGAGTTGGAAATTAATTTAATATTAGTACTCTCACTTATTCCTAATAAGATTAGGAGGCTACATAATTAAAAGATTTTAATTAATTATTCCTAATAAGATTGGGAACATAATTAATTAAAGGATTTTAATTAATTAAAATAAAACTCAATTCCTTAATTGTTAAGGATGGTTGCCCACATCTATAAATAAGAGGATTTCAATAATTGCACGTTTTGGGGTTCAAAATATTACAGTATAATACCTTCCTCTTTTCCTTTATTTTTAATTTAGTCCTGCAAGTATTATCAAACTTGCACCACCTCCCCTAATAGTAAATCGTGTGAATTAATAGTAAATCATGTTAATCAATAGTTCTAGACATGTGAAAATACGAATTACAGTATAGTACCTCCATCTATACCTCCATCTTTAACTTAGTCATGCAAGTATTATCAATCTTGCACCAACTCCCTAGTAAATGAATGTGAATCAATAGTACACACATGTTAACACATAGTTATAAGCATGTAAATTAATAGCAATTAATTGCTCATTTATCCGATTAATTACCCGACTGGTCAGTATAACTTCAAGACATCAATTAATATCGAAATAAATGTCGATTTCCACTAATACTAATAATTCCAACACAATGGAACTATCAATTTCATCTTTAATCAACACGAACTTATTCATCATTAATATTATAACTCACAATATTTAACAACCGTGTCGTTCTCCGAGAAAGAGGGGCTTTCGATAAGGATTTCTCCTTATTGGCGCATGCAATTAGGTGACCAAACCTCTCCTCGATGTAACTTCTAGACATTGTCAATATTGCAAATAATAATATGAATAACTTTGTCGTCTCAATTATTGATTTAATAATATAACATATTATATGTATGATGATTTGTGACAATAATTGAATCAATAATATGAGAGAGATATGATGCAACAATTATCGTAGCAATAATTGAGTATAACCGAGTGACTTCTTACGTAAGCATCAATAATCAATAGGTGTGCTAATATGCAACCACGCGTATTCATCGCATTTTTTACTACTAGGATAGTTCAACAGTTTTAACGGTAACACTTTCGCCGTTATTTTTATAAAAAGATAATTTTGTCATTTTCTAAATACGACAATACTTCCGTTGTGGGGTCCACCAATGATTGTGCCGTAGTACGAATATTCCCCGATAAAAAGAATATTCCCCGACCAAACAAATATTTTATAACAACTTGCATACTTTGCAAAAATTTTCACATATCACCCTTAACTTTAACCTTTTATCAATTTAACCATTTACGAAATAAAATAATAATCATAAGAAAATTGAATACTTTCATTTCATAAAATTTGGGGTCTTACATCTAGTGCCTTGGGATTGCCTCATTAAAACCTTGCAAAGGAAAACCCAGTGGGAAAAAACCTTAGCGAAGGAAAAAGAGTACAATCAGCACATATCCTTTTTACTCCCCTTCATAAGTACATAGAATTTCCATTGTTCATGGTAAAAATATCATTAAGTCGAAGCATGCCAATATTGTGCACCATCTTCTTCAAAATCATAGTTGGTAATGACTTAATGAGTCTATCAACCAAATTATCACATGATTATATATGCTTGATATCAATATCGCCATTCTTTTGGGGATCATGTGTATAAAATAATTTTGGTGCAGTATGCTTAGTTCTATCACCCATGATATAACATCCTCTAATTTGAGTGATACAAGCGACATTATCTTCATATAATATCGTTGGACTATTTATGATTGATGATAATCCACAATTCACACAAATATGTTGAATTACTGATCTCAACCAAATGCATTCACAACTTACATCATAAATTGTGATAATCTCTGCATCAACAGATCCAACTAACTGTGGTTTTAATCTATATTACTTCTAAGTTAACTGCAAATGCTATATCAGGTCATGAGAAATTTTGCAATATATATCAAAGCACTAATTGTACAAAGATATGGTACTTCAGGACCAAGAATTATGGTACTTCAGGACCAAGAGTTTCTTCATTATTTTCTTGTGGTCAAAACGGATCTTTCTTGATATCAAGTGACCAATCTATTATTGGAGTACTTAAAGGATTAACATTATCCATGTAAAGTTACTTCAGGACTTTTCCTGTGTATGTTGATTGATGGACAAGAATTCCATAGCTCAATTTATAGGCCAAGACAAAAATTTGTCTTACCAATATCTTTCATCTCAAATTTGTTATTTTTGTCAACTCTTCTAGAGCAAGATCTTTCATCAATAAATACAGCAATAATAACAAATCCATATTATGATCTTTTGATAAAAATGCATGCACAAATTGAATTATTCTCAAATCCTTCTTTCAAAAGATATCTACTCGGGCTATTATACCACAATATGCATCTGGATTTCTTTAACCCATATAAAGATCTTTGTAGCTTAAAATACATACTTTGAGATGTAGAATTATATGTTTTAGGCATTTTATATCCTTCAGGGATTTTCATGTATATATGATCATTATCTAATGATCCATACAGATATGTTGTAACAACATTCATTAATCGCATATCCAAATTTTCTTTTGCTACCAAGCTAATTAAAAATCTGAATGTAATTGCGTCCATTACAGGAGCATATGTTTCTCCATAATTAATACTAGGTCTCTGCGAGAATCCTTGTGCTACAAGTCGCGCTTTGTACCATATAATTTTATTTTTCTTATTTCGTACAAATACCCGTTTGTATTCAATAGGCATCACACCTTTAGGTGTTCGGACTACAGGTCCAAAAACTTCACGTTTACTTTGTGAATTTAGTTCTACTTGAATCGCCTCTTTCCACTTGGGCCAAATATTTCTACGTTGAACATTCATCAACAATTTGTGGTTCATATTCATGATCATTACTTCTGGTAATATCAAGAATAACTTTATATAAAAATATGTTGTCGACAACAATTTTATTTCTATCCAATATATCTATCTCCTGTATATACATAATGTATCGAGATCTTGTTATTTTCAGGTATCTGATCCTCTTCAAGGGATAACTCATCCTGTTCAGGAGATAACTCTTCAAGAGTTTTATTTACAGGAGATTTTTGTTCATAAGTTTTGGATAGATCAATAAATTTTGTAGCATGTTTCATGGGTATAGCCTCTTTATAGGCTGCAACTTGTTTTTCTTGTACTTTCTTCTTCTGGAAAATTTTATCTTTAACACCGATCATTCTTCCATGTTTCAAGTGTGACTTTGATTCAATTTGCTGATGTATTAACTGATTGTCCTAAAGGAACTTCAATCTCTTCTAGAGTATTAGCAGCTAAAATGTGAGATATCACACTTTTCTTATTATCGGTGAATAATTCTGGTAATTGATTTGCAATTCATTGCAAATGAATAATCCTTTGAACTTCTAGTTCATATTGATTTGTATGAGAATCATGAGTAAATAACGTTGAAACATTCCAATTAATCTTCCATCGTGCTTCAGGCAACGATCTCACGTCGTGCTTTAGGCAATGAAACATTCCAATTAATCTCCCGTCGTGATTCAGGCAATGATCTAACGTCGTGCTTCAGGCAACGACTTTTCTCCCCCTAATGGTGGGAAGATTGTTTCATTAATGGGAGTTTTCAATAATTCAACGCAATATTATTGATCCTGGATGATTAATATGATCATGCCAAATCATAAAAACCTTTTGGATCTGAACACTTCTGGTGTATTATACACTTCTGGTGTATTACAACATTTATTTCAACTATTCTCATTTTAGTATAATATATCCCAGAAGAGAAAATATACATCTTTTCTAATATGAGCTTTTGGCCCAATAATATTGAAGTAATATAAAGAAATTTTTCACTGCCTTCAATAAAATAGCATGCCCCCAAACAGAGACATGAAGTTTTGTTCTCATGAGCAATGGTCTTGCAAT
The DNA here is from genome assembly GCA_020205605.1 of Panax ginseng. NCBI lineage: Eukaryota > Viridiplantae > Streptophyta > Magnoliopsida > Apiales > Araliaceae > Panax > Panax ginseng. The sequence continues at coordinate 44,583,964 of CM035131.1, forward strand.
TAACTGGAGGCGTTTAATAAATGATTCAGCAAGACCATTCTGAGTATGAACATGGGCAACATGATGTCCATTATTTATCCCAAGTGACATGCAATAATCATTAAATGTTTGGGATGTAAATTCACCAGCATTGTCAAGACAAATAGTCTTGATTGTATGATCCAAAAATTGTGCTCGTAATCTAATAATTTGAGCAAGTAATCTCGCAAACGCTAGGTTGCGAGCTGATAATAAGCACACATGTGACCATCTTGTAGATGCATCTATTAAAACCATAAAATATTTAAATGGTCCACTTGGTGGGTGAATAGGCGCACAAATATCTCATTGAATACGTTTTAGAAACTTTGGAGATTCAATCCCAATTTTAGTTGGTGATGGTCTAATGACCAATTTTCCTTGAGAACAAGCAGCACATGAGAATTCCTTAAATTGAAGAATCTTCTGGTTCTTCAATGGATGACCATTATAACGTATATCTTTAAAGCTGAGCAAATTTCTGCTTGCCTCAGAAGAATATAAAGAATCATCAAGGAAACCATAGATATCAAAATTAGTTATATCCACTCCATTTGAAAAGTCAAAATAATTCATGGGATCTTCAGGATCATTATGAACAATAAAGTTTATTTCAATTCTATTTCCTTTTCTTTTATGGAGTCTTGGTACAAATCTATATACCAAATGTTTAGGAGTACGATAGGTACATTCCTTTTATATATTGATTGTTCCTTTCACGTCTACTACCACAACCACAATCATAATTTCCTCTATGATTATCAAATGAGGTTCCATTCACTTCAGAAAATGTAATAGAATCGGTCGAGCGAGATTGTTGGTTTTTCAGCAAAAACTCATTATTTTGTACAACTACTAGAAGACATAATTTCACTTCTGGAAACATAGTTTCCTTTATCACTTCAGGAAATATTTTGTAAACTTACGCTCTCGATATTGCTACTGCAGGAGCATATTCAAGGCATGAAATATAATAAATATTTTCTCTAACATATCTTCATCACTATTTTTCACTCAAGACTTTTAAAATCTTGCAACTTCAGGTGCAACCAATTATAATGAGCTTTTAAAATCTTTCCTTTAAATTATTTCATAAGACAAGTGAGTCTTTTACTGTAATGTACTCAACTTTTAATTTTTCATGGAGATGATAGCGAATAAAAATCATTAATTTTGCATCCTGCAGGGATGCATGATTGTCAACTATAATTGTATCTCCAAGGTTCTTTGCCTTTATATGAATCTCATCAAGATTCCATTACAAATAATTCTTGCTCGATATAAATCAAGGGCAACAAATTCAAATTTATAAGATTTGAATATTAAATAACTAAATATATTCCCATCAAATTAAATAATTATATATGTTCAGTTTTAATTGTAATGAAATAATTTATAGAAATACAGTAAAACACGAAACTAAATTTGTCCACTAAAAATAATAAACCAATACTACTAAGCATATTTGTCATTGTAACTTCATACACAAATTTATCAAAAGTTTATTAGAAATATATCAAATATGCTATCATGCATGCCAAAAGGAAATATATCAAAAATCATTAGAAATATATCAAATATGCTACCATGCATGCCAAAAGGAAATATATCAAAAATCATTATAAATATATCAAAAAAAAATTTAAAGATTGTTTTAGTACGGAAACTAGAAAGTACCATTTTTGAAGATTATATCTTTTAGTTGTTATCTGTTGAGATATGAAAATATCTAAAAATGTAATCATCATGTATTTTATCGGATCCCTTTTGATTTATTTAGATTGGAAGAAATGTAAAATTACAATACACTTTTATAAAAACAAACACTGCACAATAATTGAGGTTAGATATTACGCCGTATAACAACAAAACAATTTGAGGGTGGTGTGATGATGACTTACATATGAGTATGACAGTCATTAGCATGCTAGAACCAAGAACAACAAACTCTAATAATAGTTTATGAATGGAATAACATGCAGTATGTTATACTAAAAAAATTTGTGTATCCATATATATATAATAGATAAATATACCTTCTCCTTTGTTAACGCCTGATTTTGTACGCCTGACGAAATCACCAAAACAACAGGCCAAAATAGCGTCAACGGTTGATGGAGTAATTGTTGTGAAATCAAACTCACGAAATACACTCACATAAACATAAATAAAGAAATATAAAGTATGAACACAAGAATTTACGTGAAAACCCAACTGGGGAAAAATCACAGGGAGAGAGAGTAATCCACTATAATAATATTGGGAGTACAAGTTGTGTATTTGTGTTGTATCTCTTGTGTGTGTGTCTCTCCCAAATCCTAGCTTGTAGCCGTATATATAGAAGTCACCTTCATCCGCATCCAACTAGGAGAATGACTCCTTTTGTAGAATCACCTTATAACTACTGAATCCAATTAAGAGTAGGAGTCCTAATTAAACCTCATTATCCCACCAAATAAGAAAACACAATCCTATTTTAATAAGACTCTCCACTGTCACAATAAATACATATGGGCCATCACCAGATCCGGACCATTAAATAGACTGGGTTGCACCATGGCTAGACCCAAATAATCACATCCCAACATTGCCCCCCAGTCTCTTATTTATAAGGAACTTAAAATAAGAGAGTATACAAATTTTGTCACACCCAAACACCATACGCCAAACAAAAACTTGTGACTCTCAATATTTTCGCCCCACTCCTCAATTCATTTCTAAGATATACATAAAGATCCGCAACCCACGACCCATGTGCCATGTGCCACGAGCCACGAACCACGAGCCACATACTTTGAGACACGAGCCACGTGCTTTGAGCTATGAACCACGAGCAACAAGCCAAAGTGCTTCGAGCCACGAGCTTCGTGCTTTGAGCTACGAGCCACGTGCTTTGAGCCACGAGCCACGAGAAACGAACCAAGTGCTTCGAGCCATGAGCTTCATGCTTTGAGTCGCGAGCCACGTTCTTTTAGCCGCGAGCTATGTACTTTGAGTCACATGACACGAGCCACGAGGGTTTAAAACATGTCTTGGCTAGATCTTCTCCTTTTCAATTTTCCTTTTTCTTCTTGTAAGATCTCGGCTTTTTTCAGAATGCTTAGAATCTTCGATTGCTCAAGTTCGGTATTGCTCAACAGGAAGTACGTCATTTGCCTGACTAATTTCAACTGTAGTCTCCACACTGGCATGCAATACTCCACTTTCCTGTTGTTCACTTCTTAATTCTGGCTAAGTCAAAGACTTTAGACCTGACATCATACACAGTTGTTTATCATTACTTTTATTTAAAAGCAAGTACATGGGCTTTACCCTAAGCCTGAGCACACAAGGCAACCATCGGCATTAATAAGCATACAAGGCATGAGTTTTATAATATTAATCATGTTAATGATGAAGCACATTCTATACAAATTGGTATTCATCATATTAATTGATCTGTTTATGCTAAATTGTAGCATTATCATTACTCCACATGTATAATAATTGACAAAAAGTCATATATTCCACTACTATTCTTTTTCATAGGTTGAGACTTGAGCAGATCCGTATATAATAATTGACGAAAAGTCATGAATTTCTTTGGTATATATATATATATATATATATATATATATATATATATATATATATATATATATATAATATTTTTTCAGTAAATAAAAAAAGAATCACTTATCTTCTTCGGTGAATCGGTAATTTTAAATCGACACTAGAATAAATGTCTTGGTTCCCACAGACGGCCTCAAGTTCCACATTTCCCCCTTTTTTCTGGTCATAACATAACAATCTAAATATGGGGAAGTTGAATGACTATTCAGATTCTATTACAACAAAAAGATGAGGTTATCTAGCTGGGAGAAGCCTATAGAATTAATAAAAGCAATTGAGGTGAGTTGTTGTCCAGGTGCTTACATATATCTTTGACATTCATTCTGTATCTATTCCTCCAGATTGTGGGTAACAACATATGGATTTAATTCCATTGATTTTCTTCTGTGCAATGTTCGTTTCTCAATTGCTCATTCTTAGGTGTGTTATTTCTAATGCAGGTTTGGTGATGGAAGACCTTTCTATTTCTTCAAAGTGGGCCGTTTTTACTATTACGATTATGTAATTTTTTGCTAGTTTTTTGTAATGGAAAAATAGAATGCCTGAGAATTAATTCTAAAAATGGTTGTTTTTGTTGTTATAATTTCCTTTTTGCTATTGGGTTTATATTGAAATATAGAATTTAACATATTTGGTCACTTTTAAACACATCCTATTTTTATCATAGGAAATGTCAATTGGCATGTCACAACCAGACATATAAAACAAAAAGTATATGAAATCATAAAACTGGAAAGCCAAGGAGTAAAATAGAGAATAGAACAGATAAATAAAGAATAATAATATCTGAAAATATATAAATACAAAATCCCAACTACATATATAAAAATACATGTATAAATACATGAAATTAGTAATATTTGTTTGATATATTTGAATGATATTGTACTAATGTTATTTTTAACGAACGAAATTTTCAAAATATTTTGCAGGTTGTATTGATTCTTGACTTGCTCAATTTAAAATCTTTACTTCTCCAGTTAGAAAAGGTACTACTTATTGGTATATTTTATTTTTTATTCTTATTTTTTATCTTAAATTTTTGTTTGAGAACATAGGTTTGACAAGAGTAGCAATATTATTGAAGAAAGGAGGGAACTAGTAAAAATGTAGTAGGATTTAGGTTTGTGATAGGCATAGGAGAGGGCTAATTTTATAGGTTTTGAATATTTAGGGAATATATATATATATATATATATATATATATATGTATGTAGTATATTATATATTATATTAAATATACGTAATATACATATATATATATATATATATATATATATATATATATATGCATATGTTATATATTATATAAAATATAAAATATGTTACGTATGTTTAATGATTGGTTTTATGGGTTGACCAATATACGAGTAATGTCTAATTTTAAACTTTGTTTGGAATATAGTAATTTGTTTAATTGTTCCTGCTTGAATGTGATTGCTTCGTTGGTGGTTATTGATTAAACTACCAAGAATCATGTTTTAGGGTTATTGTGCTATTGAATATAGCATAATTTGTTTGGAATATAGTAATTTGTTTAATTGTTCCTGCTTGAATGTGATTGCTTCGTTTGTTATGCTGTATTTAATATTCTATTTTATTTTATACTTTTGTTGAAAGAATATTTTAGACTTGGGCACCTTTTTGAATATGTATTGATATCTTTTTATATGTCTTTATATGGTTGTGTCAAGTGAAAATTTTGTAATGTAGTGATTGGGTTATGGGTTGATCAATATATGAGTAATGTGTAATTATAAATTTTGTTTGAAATATAGTATTTTGTTTGATTGTTCCTGCTTAAAATGTTTCGTTGGTGGTTATTGATTTAACTACCAAGAATCATGTTTTAGGATTATTGTGATATTGATTTTCAATGAGTTTTCCGTGTATTTATTTAGTATATTTGTTATGCTGCATTTAATATTATATTTTATTTTATACTTTTCTTGAAAGATAATTTTACACTTGTGTCAAGTGATAATTTTGTAGTGTAGTGAGTAGTTTATGGGTTAACCAATATTTGAGTAATGTATAATTCTAAATTTTGTTTGGAATATAGTAATTTGTTTGATTGTTCCTGCTTGAATATGATGTTTCGTTGGTGGTTATTGATTAAACTACCCAAGAATTATGTTCTAAGGTAATTGTGATATTGATTTTGAATGAATTTTTGTGTATCTATTTAGTGTATTTGTTATATTGTATTTAATATTCTATTTTATTTTTTATACTTTTGTTGAAAGATAATTTTACACTAGGTCATCCTTTTGAATATTTTTTGATATTTTGTATGTCAAGTGAGAATTTTGTAGTGTTGAAAGTACTTTTAATGTAATGCATAAAGTGTGGCTTGGACGTTGAATGAACTTTTAAAATTAGATCAATATTGGTATTTGCAACCAAGAACAAATTTTGACATCAAAGGTATTATTGAAATTAGTAATATTTATTTGATAAGTTTGAATAATATTGTACTAATGCTATTTTTAACGAACGAGATTTTCAAAATATTTTGCAGGTTATATTGATTCTTAGCAGGCTTGCTCAATTTAAAAGTCTATACTTCTCCGGTTACAAAAGGTATTATTTATTGGTATATTTTATTTTTTATTCTTATTTTTTTATCTTAAATTTCTGTTTGAAAACACATGTTTAACAAGAGTAGTAACATTATTGGAGAAAGGAGGGAAGTAGTAAAAATGTAGTAGGATTTAGATTGTGATAGGCCTAAGAGAGGGCTAATTTTATAGGTTCTGAATATTTAGGGAAGATATATAAATATATATATTATATTTTTTTATATTATTATATTTGTAATATACATATATGTATACAAGTATATCATATATATATATATATATATATATATATATATATATATATATATATATATATATATACTGTCATATCATATATTATATAAAATATGTTACATTTATTTAATGATTTGTTTATGGGTTGACCAATATATGAGTATTGTGTAATTTTCTAAACTTTGTTTGGAATATATTAATTTGTTTAATTGTTCATGCTTGAATGTGATACTTCATTTGTGGTTATTGATTAAACTATCAAGAATCATATTTTAGGATTATTGTGATATTGATTTTGAATGAGTTTTCCGTGTGTTTATTTAGTGTATTTGTTATGTTGTATTTAATATTCTATTATATTTTATACTTTTCTTGAAAGATAATTTTACACTTGGTCACTCTTTTGAATATATTGATATCTTTTTGTACGTCTTTATATGGTTGTGCAAATTAAAAATTTTGTAATGTTGAAATTACTATTAATGTAAAGCATAAAGTGTGGTTTGGAATGGTTGAGTTAATTTTTATAACGTATAGAACTCACAACTATGTAAGCAGAAGATGAGTAAATTTTGGATGAATATTGTTATTTGCAGCCATGAACAAATTTCGGCATCAAAGTTATTATTAAAATTAATAATATTTGTCTAATATGTTTGAATGATATTGTACTAATGCTATTTTTAACGAACAAAATTTTCTAAATATTTTGCAGGTTGTATTGATTTTTAGTAGGCTTGCTCAATTTAAAAGTCTTTACTTCTCCGGTTAGAAAATGTACTACTTATTAGTATATTTTATTTTTTAATTCTTATTTTTTATCTTAAATTTTTGTTTGAGAACACAAGTTTCACAAGAGTAACAACATTATTGTTGAAAGGAGGGAAGTAGTATAAATGTAGTAAGATTTAGGTTTTGTGATAGGTGTAGGAGAGGGCTAATTTTATAGGTTTTGAATATTTAGGGAAGAGGTATAGATATTATATTATTTTATATTATTATATTATTATGTATGTAATAAAAGTATATGTATATGTATATAAGTATATCTATATATGTAGTATATTATATATACGTAATATACATATATATATATATATATATATATATATATATATATATATTATATATTATATAAAATTTGTTACGTATATTTAATGATTGGTTTTATGGGTTCACCAATATACGAGTAATGTATAATTTTAAAATTTGTTTAATCGTTCCTGCTTAAATGTGATTGCTTCGTTGGTGGTTAAATTTGTATTGTTGAAATTACTATTAATGTAAGCAGAAGATGGGTAAAATATGAGAGATTGGTTCAACCATAGAAGGAAGGAAAGCTATTAATCAAAACCAATAATTGGGATAACAAAGTCCAACAAACCTTTCAATTTTTTATTTTTTTTTGCTAATTTGGAGATTTGAACTTGAGACCTAGAGTTCCACTCGAGTCAAAGACTTTCGTTATCAATCTTTTATTTGCTTCCACTACATCCTTATTTTCCTTGAATTTAATTAAACCAAAACACTTCAATATTCTATTTTTTTTTGTATGAATCAGAATTCCTTCCAAAGTCCCCTACCTCCATAGAAATCCTACTCGGTAGATTGGACACGAATAAAGTTCTTCTTTTGGCTAAAAACTTCTGATTCTCCATTCTTTACCCATAATTGATTACTACTTTACTTCTAATATATTGGTCGCTTCCAATTTTTTGTAAACTTGTAAATTTTTTTTTTTATTAAAACGAAATTATTTTAATACACAGACAAAAAAAAAGTTATGAGCCATTAAATCTCGTTTTTAATGTACTGTTAATCTCACAGCAAAACTCTAGCAAAATCCTCCTAAAGAAATCCTTATAGTGGATCGGAATCCTTGGAAGTTGGGCTTTCTTCACAAATTTCTCCCTCCTCGAGGACTTCTACACTTGCTTTGCTTTTGTTTAAAAACCTGAAATTTCTCTCTCCAACTCATTTTTCTGTTGGTGACCTGAATATCTTCAATACAGCTTCAAATCTTCATTCTTGACATATTTTCTCTAATTTGATACTCATTCTAATATCGGATCTATACCCCCGGCGACACAAGTCAACAGTATTCAGTTGTCTCAGGGGCTGTTTGTTTACTTTTAAATGAATCTAAATTTGAACGAATAAGTCATTAAAACAGTTTGTTCAACAATTTATTAATTCTGAATGTTCATCCAAAAATTTATAATTGTATGAGTAAGAAGCAGTACCGAATAATATTTTTACTTACATTCTTTCATAGACAATTAAAATTTACATTCAATATTCACCTATTTTACTATTGTAAACAAATTTTGCCATGCACAAATTATTTTTTATTTTTGTTTAACAAAAATTTGAATAACCAATTTAATAAATGTTGTTGTAGTTTTTTGTTTTGATTTTATGTATTATAGAATGTTATTAATATTTTCTAGTGTTTTATTCCTAAAATTAAAATTTTAATAGTACACTTCATCAAAAATTGTTCAAAAGTTTATATTTAATTTTTCTTAGATAACATTGTTTATTTATAATTATATAATAAATTTGTTCCTAATAGCCCAAAATGTTAAAATAGGATAATAAACATATTCAGATATTTTAGACGGACCAAACACATTATTTTATTTCGTATTCAAATTTTCTACTCCATTCAACTCATTCAAATTTTGTTTATACATTCTGAACCTTTCATTCAGTTTATCGAATATCACCTTAATTTTCTTACATATCGGTCCTGACAACATAACTCACATCTTGAGACATCCTGATGAGAAAGTGAAATATCATTTTTGGGTTTGTGTTCATAATAATCTGAAAATAATTTGAAATGTATTTTTTTTTCCGACCCAAGTTTCACCTACTAATGAAAATAATTAACTTGCTACAAAAAGTTCTTGACCACCTTATTTCATTAGAATGCCTTCTCTTTAATTTTGCCAAAATCAAATAAAAAAATGGTGGGGCTCATTGGTATCATTTGGGATCCAATATATATATATTTCATTCAGTGGACGAGAGAATACATTATAAATAAATTCAATATAAGAAAAAATTTTAAAAATAAAAGACTTAATATTTTTTTTAGAGGCAAAAAGAGTTGCCCGAGTTTTTATCAAATAACTTATAGCCTCTTTGCGAAAAAGAGGCAAAATAGAGCTTCTTAGATCATTAAATTATCTGAGGCTCTTAATTATAGATGTATACCTGGTATTAAATCTTGTAATGCCTGGTGAGTTGGACTTGACTTCTGCCCTGTAATAAATTTAATTATATTTTTTACTAATGAAAACAACCCAACTAAAGGAAACTGATTTTAATTATAAACACACATGCATAAACAATGAACAGAAACAAACTGAAATGAAACTGTCCAAAAAACAATTAACAATTGTCTGATCATAAATGGAACAAGCAAGCACAATTTACTAAACTAGGAGCAGAAGTAATCCACCTACCTTTTTGGGACCTCAATGCTGATAAACACTTGTGGTTCGTTTTAAATTTTTAATTAAAGCAAGGAAAATGATTTATATGTCGACCAATTTCATCATGTCCATCGTAGATCAAACAAGCTATCTAACATCGACATAAATTTACCGTCATATACAACAACACTCTTGAAATAAAAGCACTGACATTGTCATTAGGAAAATTAATTAAATATGTACTTGCTTTAACATTAATCCATCGTTTAACAAACCCAGTAAAGGAGACCTATCAAGTTTCAACTTTCAAGTAGAAAAAGTCACCAGTTCATAACAATTTGTTCTCAATAGTTTTGATTTACATACACATTAGGTTCATAGACATTTGGCATACCAAGGACCACATCTTTTTCTCTTTTCTTGGATTAGTCAAAACAAGGACCACATGTAACAGTTGAAAACTCCAAAAAGAATATTTAAAAAATAAACTTCCATTTTCTGTTCAATTTACAGAATCTTATGAGTGTCAAAGAGGGAATGGGGAGAGACAAAATGCTCAAATAGTCGAATTCAGTAGACCATTAGCACAATAAATATAAACTTTAGTTTGCACAGAATGTATAGGAAAGCTTGTATTATGCGTTGTCAACTAAAATATAATCATGTGCTGTGCTCAATTTTAACAAATAAAATATAACATCACATATATATATTACTACTAAGAGTATTTCATGGCAATAGTGGTGTTAGAAACATCCTTAATTTCTAAGCATGTCCTTGAGCATCTAAGTTAAGTAGCCCATGTCTTACGCCGTTTTATGAGACATGTGCAAGAATCTTAACGACGAGTTAGACCATGTATGACCCTGATGTCAACGAAAGATTTTTATAACCCACACATGTATGTACATACTGAATCCAAATCAGATCAAAGGAATGCCATAGTTCCGGAAACTACACTGAACTCAATCATTGTATGTATTATAATCATACCCTAGGACTTTTTACAATCACAGTTTTTTTTTCCTCTGATGATTCTTTGGCAATGAACCAAAGAAGACCATTGCCGGAAAATATGAAGGCACAAAAATTAACAATTTAATAAATATAAGCTAAAAATGTAAAGAAACAAGTGAGTTACAAGAACAGAAAAACGACATCTTTCTGTGGTTTATCTTTATATTTCACTGATCTCACCTTCCCTGCATACACCCACATCCAATACCATACTTTTTCTCTTTTGACTCCAATAGCCGACAACAGTTTCTCCTTGGAGACTATCAATAAAGGATCAAAACAAACACAATGAGAGACACATATTACAAGTATTTAATGAACAAAAGAGAAATATATGTTTTTGAAAACGCTACTATAAAATGCCTCGTGTGTGCAGATCACTCTAAAGTTTTTAGGGTCTTAAAGATAGCTATAGAGTATACACATCTCCAAAAATCATTTCTTTCCATTTTAAAAGGCAAAGGCCAGGAAACAACCAAGATCGCTAATAAGCATGTTATGGTCACGTTGTAAAGTCACGTTAGTCTTTCGCAGCAGAAATTGTGTTCTGTTGTGAGAGTAATAGCATATGTTTGATGGAAATAGTTGAGAATCGAAGTACAATGGGAGGTAAATTAGTGCTTACCCTGTCCCATAGATGTGGATCAGGTCTCTTATACACCACTACTCTATCAACTTCGGCAGGAGATGCCATCTTCCATTTGCATGCGGGATGAGGAACTCGATGCTGATCATATATGCTTACTGTTTGATTTGTGATAGAATTTAATCTTGCCCTTGACAAATAGAACACAAAGGGTCTCTGACAGGGGTTTCGAGCAACTGGGCGTGTGTTGAAAGCATACGCAGTGTAATCTGCTCTCCTATACCAATTTAAGAATGTCCTCGAAGGCATTTCTATCTCACGAGGAGATAAGACTCCTCGAAAAATTTGAATGGCAAATCCCCAGGATACTGAAATGGTCCAAGTCTTATTTTTTTCATAACAAATGGATTGTTGTATGAGACCTGCCGAATCAAGCTTCATTGGTATTTTTAACCGCTGCAGAGCTTCCACCCGAGTCACATTTGGGAATATTGGCTCCACCACATCAAGGTGGTGCAAAGTCACCAATGGCGTCACTGGATGGGCCGCAAGAAGTCCAAATAAGTTCCCATAAACATCATACTGGATAACCATCCACAAAGAAGGCAAGAAGAGATTCCCAGTAAGAGTTCAGTAACAACTTTCCACAACTATAATTAAATATTTACTAAATCTTCATCTGAAAGAAAAATTAAAAATGAAGCACATTGCCCCACCACTTTTTGATTTTTGACTATCACTATTCATTCTACATTATTGATGTTGTGTATAGCAACCTACATTTAGCAAATCTGGACCTACATATCATAGGATGATTGACCGAGGAACCCACCAGTCCCAACTCAACAGTACCTACCATAACTTATTTCCTTTGGAAAAATATCAATTTGAGGTAATCAACCAGACACTAGAAAGATCCAAACTTCAAAGCCCAACGACTATTTACTGTCAAAAGTAAATAAATTGATTAATTATCATCTTCAGTCACGGGCAAACAGGTTGCTCCATACTTACTAATGTACCCTACATATAGCATACAAAAAGCCCATTCTACTATTACCACCAATTCAATGGAAAAGAAACTCATAGTACAATACATCACATTTAAAGCAAAGGCAACAAGATTTTACTGCATTCTGATTCATAAATAAAACTACCAAGATAACAGATAGTCCCATAAGCATTGTCGGCAAACCCCTAAAATTAAACAATCATATTGGGAAAAAAAAAAGAAGTAAAAAAACCATCCAAACAGAAAAACATCAAGAACAAGGATAGGAAGAAATAGACCTGGTGAAAACCGAGTTCTTTAGTGAGTGGGACACCGAGTTCAGCCATACAAGCCTGCATTCTATCATCAGAACCATACAATCCAGGATACCTCTGAATACACTTATCTTGCATTTTCTCAAGAGCCTTTGCCAATGGGTAACTAATAGCAAAACCCCCACCCCCATAAGCCATCCCATATGAGAAAAATATATTCTGCAAATGACTTTCAGATAAGCTCCCAATATAATAATACTGATTATGATCATACTTATTCAAAATTCTCACTAAATTCTCTGTCACAAAAACTGTATCATCATCTCCCATTACAAACCACCTCTCACATTCTCCATCCCCAACCGGAGAGTCTCTGATACTATCCGGGATATCCGAATCGCAGACCTGTGCCCCTGCCGGTTCTTGTAGGCGAACCGGGATGTGTTGCCGGAGATTTTCACCGGGGGCAAGCCCTCATCTTTCTGGGTTTTAATAGGATTATCTAGCCAAACGATTCCCCTCATTTTTTCAGGCTTCCACCACAGCTTAATGTAGTTTTTTCGCTCCTCCCAGAGCTTGGCCGAAGCTGCAATGCCGAAAACAATGTCATTGAGCTCAGTTTTCCGGCCGGATTCTGGGGTTTTAGCTAATTCAGTCTGACTGGGAATCAAAGAATTTGATAAAATTGTTAAATTGGATTTTGAGGGGTAGAAAGATAGGCTTTTGTGATTCATTGCGGGGAAGATTTCATCATCACAAGAGCGGGAGTTTGCTACAAGCTTCAGAGTGTAAACAAAATACGTGGCGGAAACAAATAGGACTAGCCAAAACATTAGCTTTGGTAAAGCTCTGGTTTGTGAATTAGTGACAGAAATTGGTGTGTCTGATGGGTTTCTCATTTGTTCCCAAATGAGTTTTTCAGTATCTTTTTGGGAAACTTTCATAGCTTCTTTCAAAAGAATGGAGATTTCAAGGAAATTAATTGATTGTTCCTAAATGGGTTTTGGGTTGTAGGTTGTTTTTGATATAAAGATTCAATCGTTTTAGAGTTTTTAACAGATTTGGGTGAAACCCATTAGATCTGGGGTTGGGGGTTTTAAGAATTTACAGTAAATGAACAAAAAAAAACTAAAGAAAATTTTCAAAGTACATTTAGAAAATCCAAGAAAATAGTCTAGTAGGGGAATTAGACTCACAAAAGGGGTGAAGTTTTAGAGGAGAGAGAAAGAAGTGGAGGAAGAAGGAGATCATGCATTGGTGCCAGAACCCAAGTTGCACACTCCCCTTTGCACAAAAGACTTTCATAATACTACTGTGGTATACACATATATTATGTATGCATTGTGATACTTGGAGGTGAGTCCCGTGAGGGTCTATAGTGGATTTCTTGATTTGTTAAGGATGCATGAGAGAGAGAAACAAAATCAAATGATATTAATGGGATGGTTTCAGAATCCGGATGGATTAACCCTTTTAGTAATTTCTCTGGTCCAGTTAGTAACTAGAAAAGGTTAAAAATGATGTTTTTCTTTTTCAGTAGCGTTTGCAGCTATAGCATTTATAAATTTTGAACTTTCAAATAAATTTTATTATTTTTGGTGCGTTGCAATTAATTTTCAAATAATATATTTATAAGTTAAATAAATTTTATTTAAAATAAATTACTATTAGACCAATAATTTTTTTAATGTAACCAAACATACACATGTTTTAACCATTGCTTACCAAAATATAATTGTAGTACATTGTGAATATATATTTTTTTCTTATATTTATTACATATTATCAGAATAAATAAAAATTTAAATTTTTTAATATTATTAAAATAATTATAAAATGTCATTAAATATTAAAATATTATGGGTTTTTTTTATTGACGTCAAAGGTATTAAAAGATCAGTAGTATGTACCAATATACGTTACTAATTGCAATAATTAATTACAACAAGCTTGCATAAAGAAAGAATATAAGCATCACATAAAAGATAATAATAAATTCTCACAAAATTTGAGATGTGAAGATCAGAACTCAATAAAGACCATGAGGCTTAGTACTTAATACTACCATTTTGACTACTTTATAGTACTACTACTATCAAATTATCAGTTAACTTTGTATTAGTACAAATCAAGCATTTAGTAGATTAGCCAAAATAAAACAAAATTTTATCAGAAGTTGCTGCTGGCTGCTGGGTTATAGTAAGAAATAATTATCCCTTATATAAATTAATCTATATTACTCCCTCTCTCCCACCCAAAAAAAAATATTACTTTTGTTACCGATTATAAGATTAATATTACTTTAAAATATTTTCAAGTTTAAAATTAAGATAATTAATTAAAATTATAATATAATAAATCTAACAATGAGTAGAATATAAGATGGAAATCACTTGGTATTGTGTATGAAATTGTTATAATTAATTAAGAATTAAGATTTATTAGTTCATTTACAATATTAGAGGAATATGTTTTCTGTGATATATTCATGATCTATTTAGCTGTTAATAATAATAATAATAATAATACCAAGTGATTACTCTTTCACTTGTGTTTGGTGATAATTTCACAACACTCATGTGTCTTTAACTAATTAGTCGGCTACCAACAATTTGAATATCCAAGCTAAACGAATCACTTGATCAAACTTCAAGCTAGGCTATTGTCCTTTTTAGATTATGTATCAAGCCTAGTTGTGAAGTTAGACGACTTCCAATTCACCTCCATTTTCAGACTACACTTGTAAAAAATAGTTATAGTTGGTTTTGGGTTATAAAAAAGTAATTATGGGTCAATTAAAAATTAAAATTATATAAACTAATTTATAATATTGTTAAAATGATTTAGACCCGTATGATTATGAGTTAAACCTAATTAACCATATTTTAATCTCTTTAACAATTAAATTAAATATATTAAATTGCAGTACATAACATCATTTGCATGATATTTGCCATTCCCAAATTGCAACATCTGTTCTACCTAATTAATGTGCTCATCCATTACTCCAATTTTTTAGGTTTGCAGATCTTTTTAAAGTTAAATTGACCATTTTAAAACTAATCTTTTTACTTTTTTCTCTTAAATTTTGAGACATAATCTCTTATTTAACACTAATTAATTCTAAAATTAAATAAAAGACATAAAAAACATTTATAGTGGGGGATTAGAAATTTGGGGATAGAGGATTTGACTTAAAAATCAAAATTTTATATTATCGCTACTTAATTATTATATCTTAAAATCACTACTTTTTAATCATACATTAATATTTTGATTTTATAATCCCATAAATCACTACAAATCTAAATTGTTCTGATAATGTTAACTATTCCAATATTATCATTACTAATTTACTTATTATTTCCTAAAATCACTACTTTTTAATCCCAAATTAATATTTTGAATTTATAATCCCCTAAATCACTACAAATCTAAATTGTTTTGGTAATGTCAACTGTTTTGATATTATCCTTTCTAATTTAATTATTATCTCCTAAAATCACTACTTTATGATATTATCATTACTCTCGTTATTTCACCTAATTTTCTCCCTATAAATACAACATAATATTATACCATTTATAATTATATTACAACAAAATATTATACAATTTAAAACATTTAAAATAAAATTAAAATAACAAATAATATCAATCATTACTTACTATGTTGATTTTATAATCACCAAAATTCACTACTTTTCTACACATAATTTTTATATCCTAAAATCACTATTTTTCTAATATTATACCATTCATTATATCATTATGTATGGTATAATATTATAAAAAACGATATATAACAAAATAACAAAATTACTACCTACCTAAACTATCTTTGATATTATCATTACTAAGTAAATTATATTACAACATAATATTATACCATTTATAATTATATTACAATATAATATTATATAGTTTATAAAATTTAAAATAAAATTAAAATAACAAATAATATCACTCATAACTTACTATGTAGATTTTATAATCCCCTAAATCACTACTTTTTCAATCTATACAGTTTTTATTTTATCGTTACTTAATTATTATCTCCTAAAATCACTACTTTTTAATCCCACATTAATATTTTGATTTTATAATCTCATAAATCACTAAAAATCTAAACTGTTCTGATAATGTTAACTGCTCTAATATTATCATTACTAACTTAATTATTATCTCTTAAAATCACTATTTTTTTAATCTCAAATTAATATTTTGAATTTATAATCCCTTAAATGACTACAAATCTAAATTATTTTGATAATGTCAATTGTTCTGATATTATCCCTTCTAATTTAATTACTATCTCCTAAAATCACTACTTTGTGATATTATCATTATTGAGCTATTATCATTACTCTCCATTATTTAACCTAATTTTTTTTCTATAAATACAACATAATATTATACCATTTATAATTATATTACAACATAATATTATACAGTTTAAAATATTTAAAATAACAAATAATATCAATCATAACTTACTATGCTTGTAAGACCACAATTTTTATGAATAAAGATGAATTTTTCTCTAAATATCATTTTTGAATATTAAGGTGTGAATTTGTTATAATATTATAGTTGTGGGTAATATTTTCAAATTTTGCAAAGTATGCAAGTTGTCATAAAATATTTGATTGGTCGGGGAATATTCGTTTTAACAGGAAATATTCATACAAAGGAACAATCATAGGTGGATCCCACAACGAAAATTATTGTCGGAGTTAGAAAACGACAGAAATAACTTTTTATAAAAATAACGACGAAAGTTTAACCGTTAACTGTTGAAATACCCGATGATAAAGTACAGTAATACGCGTGGTTGCATAGTAGCACACGGTATTGATTATTGATGCTTACGTGAGAAGCCACTCAGTTTTATTCAATTATTGCAACAGAAATTGCTGCATAGTATCTCACGTTATTGATTCAATTATTATTACAATATTTTATATTATTAAATCAATAATTGAGATGACAAGTTATTCATATTATTATTTGCATTATTGACAATGTCTAGAAAGTTCTGTCGAGGAAAGGGGTTTGGTCACCTAATTGCGCGTCAATAGGGAGAAATCCTTATCGGAATTCCCCCTCTTTCCTAGGAATGATCTGGTTGTTAATATTGCAAGTTATATTATTGATGAATAAATGTTGTTACAAATATTGAAGAGATTTTTATGAAGTATTTATTGTAAGTTTGACGTATTATTTGGATCCCCACTTACTCATTTTTCAAAAGTTATATATATATATATATATATATATATATATATATATATTATAAGTTTTGTTTTATTAGATTATAAATAGAATATATTATATTTTATTTAAAGTTTTTTCGTTTTATTAGAATATTTTATTATCGCGATAATGAATAGTAAAATCAAATTTTTAGGAAAATCGGTAGATTGCAAGTACTTGTGATTTTTTTCCTCACATGCGTCTCGTGATTTTTCCTAAATAGTATCCTTCCATTCTCCTATAAATAGGATGCTTAGTTTAGAATTGAAAATCACACCAGAATCAGAGAATTCTTCTTCTGTAAGAACCCGAATTTTTAGAAAATATTAAAATAAGAATTTAGTAGATAAAATTCTTAAAACATGAGATGGGTTCGAACAAGAATATATATGTGATACGAGGTATGTATTATTGTGTTACATAGAGTAATATGAGCTATGTAATAAGTGATGTTGTGTTTAATAAATATATATAATTATTATATATTTATTATAAATTGTATAGATGAATTAGTAAAGAAGATGTGTAGAAATTTATCTATTGATATTAAATAATTTATGTGAAATTATTTTATCATAGTAAGTTGGTCACATTAAATATCTTTGATAATCACCAAATTTTTGAGTATATGTACGAGTAAGTATCAAGTCTAAGGTAGCGTAACCATACATTTAATGGTAGATGTATAGGAGCTGGGCTAAACGATTCCTCCAGAGAGCGGAGTTATATACGAATTAGTAACCGATCTAACTCACTGTGAAAACAATGTAGACGAGATGGAAACTAATTTGTTGGTTGTTTGTGGAAAATGTTAGGAATAAGCATGTGAATGATATTCCTATTTATATATTATTTGATTATGATATACACATGAATGAATATGCAAGTATGCTTGCATTAAGAAAAGCTGTAAAGTCCTCTGATAGATTATAGAAACATATGTACAAGGACTTAGAATGAATTGATCAAATATGTTAGGTTGATCCTACATAAGCAAAACAGCTTTGTAAAGTCCTTAAAAATAAATGATGTATAGGGACTATAAACATAGTTAGATCAAGCATGTTAGGTTGATCGAATGATGTAATAGATAGAAGCATTCGATCGTCCGAACCTTTGCACGAAAAATCGTGAGTCCGCCGAGGAGAGTCGAGGATAACTCGAGAGCTATCGAGGCGAATTGTAGTCTGCAAGATAGTAGATCTTGGAGTTAAATGACCGCCCGGGAGGCGAGGAAGGATCGTAGTGTGTCGAGTAAAGCTTCCTCGAGTCGTAGTCTCTCGAGGAAGTCATATTGAGAATCATAGACACGCACGCCTACGAGCCGACCGAGCATCTGCCGAAGCCAAGTCAAGAATTATAGACTACACTCGGAGTCGTAGAGTCTACTAATGTCAAAGCCAAGTCAAGAATCGTAGACTACACTCAGAGTCGTAGAGTCTACTGATCGTATCAAAGGCAGAGATCGTAGTCGAGCAAGATCAGATGAAGACAACAAGCACAACGACAGAAATTGTAGTGTCAAGATCTGATCTCAGAGTCGTAGTGTCTGCACAGCCAAAGCTGAATCGTAGAGTGCAGAACTAAGACCTCAATAAATGTGCTCACAAAGCCAAGGAAGAATCATAGAGCAAACACGATTCTCAACAATTGAGCACTCCCAGAATATCCAAAGGAATGAAGCCTCTGGTTGGTACTGCAAAGATACATCTCACCTAAAGGAAGAAGCAGAGAGAGCACTCAACGAATGACATGCAAGCTAATAGAAAATCTAAGCATCAACCCAATCGGCATCCAGTTGAGTTGTGAAGCCATTCAAGATGAAGTCTTCCACAAAATGATCATAAGAAGACTTGATGGTGGTGAGGAAAGTCGACATATGCGAAGAATTTATCAAGTGGAAAGATGACAACGATCTTGGAAGTAACCGGGATCGTAGTGTTTGCCAAACGAAGAAGGAAGGCGATGGAGTATACACAAAGATATCTTGATGCGCATCGAAGAACAAGGCTAAAGTGATTAAGCATTGGGTCAATCCATTGATGATAAGTGAGCGAGGAGATTACAAGAGAAAGCGAAATGGACCGCCACACAATCTGAAGTGTCTTGTTATTCGAGAGGGGGCGAGCAAGGAGTCAAGCCATCGATATCGAGAAGCAGTTAAGGCAAATAGAAGTGTCAAAGCTTTGACGAAAGAAGGAAGAGTTGTTCTTCACTAGAGATCAAGTGAACACTCTTCAAGATCGTAGTGTTGACTCTACATGTCAATAAGCATCAGTCAATAAGACACTATGATCAGGTCCAAGAAGAAGCGCATCAGAATCATAGAGTTCGAACAACTAAGGATTGAAGCATTGGCAACAGTTCAATCTGAAGGTTGGCATTCGGACAAAAGCTTATTGATAGCATCGATGCAAGGACAACCTCTGAACAAGAAATCAGAAGGGGGAAATAAAGTCGTCGACCTGCCCGAGACATCAAAGTAAAATATCTGACGGGGTAGGTGAAATAGTAGACTGCAGTGTCAGAAAGTTAGAAAAAGATGTCATATCACATCTGCAGTCTGCACCAAATAACTAGAGACCTGTGAAGCCATTTGAATAGCTTTCAACAGCTACTTTCCAACGGGAAGATTAGAAAGAAATATAAATTAACAGAGCCTCAAAGATCAAGAGTTGTTGATGATTGCTAAGTTATAGAATCATTGAGTTGTTGGGGATACTATTGTTGACTCTACGAGTTCCACTAAAGATCAACAAAATAAGTCTCAGTGACAGTGAGACTACCAAGGTGGAAGTGAAGCAGCTTTGAAGAAGGACTTAAATGGATTAGAGCTTCACTCAACAAAGATGAGAATGCCATTGAAGATGGCAGCCAAGCTGAGAGTCGAGAAGGCCAAAGAGATAGCAATCAGAAAAGTGGCAAAGTACAAAGAAGATCAGGAGAGCCACTCTACGAATCACCATGAACCTAAAGCTGAAACTGAACAAGTGCAGAACCATGTCTGCAAAATATTCAAGAAGGGTTCAGGGATTGCTAAGTGCCAGACGAAGTCTACAAAAGCTCAGGGACTTAGCAAATCCAGATGGTGGTGGTGCACAGCTGACATCAGATGAAGATGAGCATAAAAGAGTAAAGATCAGCTGCACCAAAGAAGATGTGGTCCAGACTCAAAGCAGAATGCAAAGAGGACCACACCAAGCTGCTAAGTACAAAAGATGTTCGGAGCTTAATGACATCTTAGCAGCTCAGCACCACCACCACCAACAACAACTACAACAATAAAGAAGCCGAGAACTGAGGGTCCTTGTCGGAAGGACTAAATGAAGTTCCAACTCTCATTGGCTTGAAGAGTTCCTAGGGAACTAGAGGAGTTCAAGACCTGCCGGCCTTGAAGATTTCTTAGTGAATGAAGTCCAAAAAGGTCATTGGACTTGAAGGAATCTTAGAGATTCTGTGGTCTTCGCCTTCCTTAGTAAAAATCCTGCTAGTTGAAAGCGGGAAGAGTGGATTAGGAGCTTGAGTCTCTCGAACCACTTAAAACCCCTTGTGTCTTTTACTTTATGTCATTTACTTTATGTACATTAATCGCTATAAGCTG
Organism: Panax ginseng; assembly: GCA_020205605.1. NCBI lineage: Eukaryota > Viridiplantae > Streptophyta > Magnoliopsida > Apiales > Araliaceae > Panax > Panax ginseng. The sequence continues at coordinate 44,605,578 of CM035131.1, forward strand.
CTATGTATGTTTTAACTTCTTACTATTGAATTAACTCTACTATGAACAATGTATATACGATTATGAATATATCAATGAAGGGATCTTTTACTTATTATTCCACGTGCTTGAAAAGATTCCTATGTTTGTCATATGCTAATTCATGAGCAATACAAAATAAATGAGAAAAGTATTTGAAACGAAAAAGGATCTATTCAACCCCCCCTTCTAGATCTATATTGTGCCTACTGGGAACTAACAATTGGTATCAGAGCAGGTTCTCATGCTATATTCAAAAGCTAATCGCTTTGAGTCTGATCCTAGGCACAAACATTGTTCTAAACTTAGTTTAGTAGTAAGTCACTCGTTATATGCAGATGAGCTCACATGTTGGAAATATTGTGTACAGGTAAATGTGCATATACATCTGAAGCTGCTCAGATTGGTCCATATTCTTGATTACCATATCAACAAGACCAATCCTTGCTCACGGTCAATCTTGCAGTCTGAAGACCAGGCTAGAAAGCTCAAGAGACATCAACAGAAAAGAATCAAACATCCATTAGCCTGAAAAGATGAAAAGGCCATACATGCTAAGTAATGCTTATCCAGAGAAGAAAGAAGAACTTCTCAAATATGTGTCTGGCCAACTTGCAACTGGATGTAAACCTTGTGAACTCAAGGATGTCAAAGAACTAAAGATGTTGATACTCTCTTAGCTTGCATCTTCAAGACCACGACTAATTGATTGAAGGTCAACTGGAGCAGCTAGTTGTCAGGAGAAATTGAGAAATTATGCACATCAATGCCTAAACTCAGTATATCTTAGATAAATGAATGTTAAGAAACTGACAGTAAAAAGGTACGGTTCCTCATATATAAATATGTACATCATGATTGCACCTTCTTATGAACTATAACAGTATTCTTTCAAGGAATCATATTTTACCTAAAAAGGTGAAGAGAGAAAGTACACTGAGGGTGAAAACTCAAATGCTTATAAACTTTCTCTCCATCCAAGTTTTAGGTTGAAGATGACATCTTGAAAGAAATCTGAAATGGGTCATAATAGCATCACAGGTTAAAATAATTTAATGTGAAGTAATCTTTGCTTATGGGTTAGTACGTATGTACAACCTATGGTCTAAGTGTTTAATAACACACAGAGTATGATCAGTTCTACAAGAGCATCTTGAAGATTCGTAGAAACTGATCACCTCCATGAATCAACCATATACAAATAAATCATAGAGTTAATTCTCACTCTATGAACATTTAAATCCTGTGAACATAACCTAGCAAATGATGAAACCATCATAGAAAGAGTGTGTTTTATTAAAACAACAAATCTTACACACACTCATCATCATGCATCTCAAAATGCATTATCTAAATTAGTTACATGCATGAATATGACTGTTGGTGATAAATATAATGATTATCCAAATATATGAGAGCAGGGGTTTAGAAAACTAACTAGCGGGACCCATCTAACCATGGGTACCAAGAATAGAAATTTATCACTGCGGTACTTGGTCTATCGACCACACTAAGGAATGCTAAAGCAAAAGACTTCAGTCAAGAAGAGTCAACCAGCAGAAGGCTTAGGACTGTTCAGAAATAATTCTGATAAAACTCTTATATGTCAAAGCCTGTCCTTGAAGACCCGCTGAACTAATCTAAATGAAGCTCAAATGGTTGCTAACCTTTATATGAAAGCAGGCCACTCAACCAAAGATGAAAAAGGGTCTTAGATGCTTAAGCATGCAAAGCTTGTCCTCAAGAAAGCTCACATCAGAGGATCATCGAGCATCAAATATAAGGAACTCATTATGGGAGCAGAACTCCACAAGTACAAGCTGACAAGGAAAACTATGTTCGTAGTGCTGTCACAGGATCGTAGAATGATCAACCCGGAAGATACTCATTTCTACATTATAAGAAGATTTAATGACTTCAGTCAGAAGAAGATATGCAGAGATGCTTCCTAATGTACATGTAGAAAAAGGAATCACACCTCACTGAAAAGACATCATCTACCATGGGGGAGCAATGATCTGTTCAGGAACAACAACACTGAAATATTCTATGAAGCAATGTACCAGCTACAGAGTCCCAAAACTTTGTAGCTGATGAACCAAATGAAGATCCATAGTCAGTAGAAATGTCTCAAAACGTACTACTGATAACCTATCAGCCACCCAACTCAAAATCGTGGAGTGCCTACGATCAAACATCTGATCGTAGTGTAAGAGCATGAGGACACCACGATAACAACAAATGTAATTGTCTAAAGTTGGTAAAGGACCTCCCCACTAGAAAAGGTCAAATTAGATATCAGTGCAAACTACTCTTAAAGTACTTCATCTGGAAAGCGCCTCAGGGATAAAACTGACCCTTAGCTCACTCTAAAAGGTTGGCCCTTCCTGAGCTACCTTAACCCAAAAGAACTGCTTGATTAAGTTCATCTCAAGGACCAAGACAATCAACGATCGCAGAGTCGAGGTTAAGAGAACTCAACGATCGTGATGTAACCTCAACGATTGTGGTACAACCTTAGCGATCGTAGAAACAGACTCGACGATCGCAGTCTTACAGGAGGCTACTCTTAACTAATGAGGAGCTTGGAAAAATAGGACAATTGCTCAACCATTCTGATTGTGAGGAGATAAGTTCGAATGCTGGTTGGAAAGATGTCTTGCTAAAGAGAAGTGCCCAAGGCTTCATAAAGCACATCAGTGGCTGAACCATGTGGGTTCAAAATGAGAAGTAATGCCAAAAACCATTCACTGCAACATCTCTCAAAAGTTAATCGTTGAGTCAACAAAGGAAAACATAGAGTCCATAGCTGCCTTATCATGTTACTCTACGAACTCAAGATGTCAACGGTCAATCCACGTCAATCAAACGTCTACTCTTCTAAAAGAGACATCTAACTAAAAATTTAATGGGGAGTTATAGCTCGTTACTTGGCATTGTGCAACTAATGGCTAGTTGACACATCACAGCGTATGCAGATTTAGAAGGAATTTCCATAAAGATAAATTCAAAATTTTCAAACAGTTACCTGGAGCTATCGAACCTCTTTCCCTACCATTTTCAAACCTTAGAATCCTCTTCAAAGCTTAAATCAATTAAACATCAAGAACCCAAAATCACAATCAGCTATCTCTCAAAAATCTCTCTGAATCATAAGCCCTCATCTCTCGAACCTCTCAAATGGCAGAATGACGAGTCATAACTGGAATCCAACTCGGCTTCACAAAGTTTGAAAAATCAGAGACGAAGTTCAAGGACATACTTGAGCTCGTGAAGAAAGCTGGGTTCTCTGAGTGCTTGGAGGCCGACACTCCAGTCTATACTGAGCTAGTGAAGTAGTTCTAGTCAAATGCTTCAACGAGTTCTGGGCTACTGACCACTAAAGTGAAAGGATCTAGTCTGAAGATAAGAGCATCAGACATCAATCAATGTCTAGGGTTTTCTAATCAAGGTCTGATAAATCTGGATGAAGTCGATATTGAAGAAGGCAAGAGACTAATGCGGTACCAAAAAAACCCTAGCCTGAAGGACATGAAGAAGAAGGAGTTTCCTGAGGAATTCGAGTTCCTTGCTGAGATAATTGGAAAATGTATATTATGCAAGGATATTGCACATGACACTGTACTCGACCAACAGTTGAAGATTATGTCTGCGATAGTTCTGAAGAAGCAAAGGACCATCACTCCATTCCTCGACTCGTCCCAGCTATATTCTCATTTCCTGAAGAGAACAATGAAAGAAAGGGTGATCTCAACTAGCCCAGTAAGAAATATTATGACTAAGATAATGCAGAATAAATTATCCTTAGCCTTCAACAGTATAACAACTGATAGAATACAATAGACAACAAGTTTTAGATCAACAACTGCAGCGGAAATAAGCAATCCATTAGAAGAGTCAAGTAGAGTATAAAATCTACTATCTTCTATGATTTAAAAAGTTTTTCATCAAATTTATCGCTGAGACTCAGCTTAATAAATAAAATTGAATCATCCCTGCACCATGGCCGAGGATATTCATGTAATCATCAATGGTCATGACTATACCAAATAATCCCTGGTCATAATCATACCAACAACTGTCCATCAATGAACTACAGGCCAATGAGGACTTTTACCATATCATTCATTACATTACGGTCATGATTATACCGAATAATCCCTGGTTATAATCATACCAAGTCCATCTATGCACGTAAGCCAAAGATAACTTTCATCACAATATAAACATGAGGATTGAGAGGAAAGCTCAATCCTCGATTCATTTTCCCATTTATAATCCTCAAACGAGTAGGAACTGTGGCCTATAGACTCGCCTTACCGCCAAGTATGTCTCGTGTTCATAACGTTTTCCACATATCTATGTTACGTAAATATGTGAAAGACCCAAGCCATATTATTAAATTAGAACCAGACGAGATAGAGGAAGATTTAACGTATGAAGAATTACCTGATAAAATCTTACATAAAAAGGATCATATTCTGCGCTCCACGGTTATACTTCATGTCAAAGATTTGTACAGAAACCACGATGTGGAAGAAATGACCTGGGAGTTAGAATCTGAGATGAAGTCAAAATATCCTCACCTCTTCGATATACCAGGTACGTATCCCAATTTCGAGGATGAAATTTCATAAGAAGGGGAGGTTGTAAGACCCCAACTTTTATGAATAAAGATTAATTTCTCTCGAAATATATTTTTGAATATTATGGTGTGGATATAATATAATGTTATAGGTAATATTTACAAATTTTGCAAAGTAAGCAAGTGGTTATATAATATTCGATTGGTCGGGGAATATTCATTTTAACAGGGAATATTCATATGACGGCACAATCATTGGTGGACCCCACAATGGAAGTATTGTCATAGTTAAAAAATGACATAATTATCTTTTTATAAAAATAACGGCGGAAGTTTTACCGTTAATTTGTTGAACTACCCAGTAGTAAAAAGTAAAGATGTCTGGCGTGGTTGCATAGTAGCACACCGGTATTGATTATTGATGCTTACATGAGAAGTCACTCGGTTATACTCAATTATTACTACTGATAATTGCTTTGCATCATATCTCTCATATTATTGATTCGATTATTGTCACAAGAAGATCTCGCATAATATGATATATTATTAAATCAATAATTGAGACGACAAAGTTATTCATATTATTAAATTGCAATATTTACAATGTCTAGAAGTTCTGTCAAGGAGATGTTTTGTCATCTAATTGCACGCCAATAAGGAGAAATCCTTATCGGAAAGCTCCCTCTTTCCTGGGAACGACCTGGTTGTTAAATATCATGAGTTATAATATTAATGACGAATAAGTTCGTGTTGATTAAAGATGAAATTGATAGTTCCATTGTGTTAAAATTATTAGTGTTAGTGGAAATCGACATTTATTTCGATATTAATTGATGTATGGAAGTTATACTGACCAGTCGGGTAATTAATCGGATAAATGAGCAATTAATTGCTATTAATTCACATGGTTATAACTATTTGTTCATATATATGTACTATTGATTCATATTCTTGTACTATTATGGGAGTTGGTGAAAGATTGATAATACTTGCATGGCTAAATTAAAAATGGAGGTATAGATGAAGGTACTATACTGTAATTAGTTTTTTCACATGATTATACTATTGAGTTACATAATTTTACTATTGATTCACATGATTTACTATTAGGGGAGGTGGTGCAAGTTTGATAATACTTGCAGGACTAAATTAAAAATGAAGAAAAAGAGGGAGGTATTATACTATAATATTTCAAGCCCCAAAACGTACAATTATCAAAACTATATCTTCCTATAAATAGAAGCTCATTCTTCCTTTATTATAGAGAGAAATTATAAAGATAAAGAAGAAGAGAAGTCTGCTACCTTACCTCATATTCCAAAGATCGGTCTTCTTCTTTTGAGGTAAGGGGTATTATTCTTTCGTATTCATGAAGAGAGTTATTTTCTTTCAATACTCGTAAGGGTTGTTATTCCATTCTTTATTATTATGTTGGAATAACCTGTCTATGAGAAGTACCGCATACATAGTGAAATTCTTACGTTATTCCATTCTTTATATTCTGGTTGGAATAACCTTATGCATGCGATCTATCGCATGCCCGGTGAATTCATTGTTATTCCATTCGTTATTATACATTGGAATATCATATACGTGTGGATTACGCATGACCTGGTTCCATTCTTTATTATTACATTGGAATATCCCGCATGCATGCGATTACGCATGACTGGTTCCATTTTTTTATTATTCTGTTGGGAATAACATGCATGCGGTCTATCGCATGCATGGTGAATTCTTTTATTATTCCATTCTTTATTATTCTGTTGAAATGATCTGTCAACGTGGATTACCGCATGGCGGGCGAAAATCTATTTGCAGTTTCATATATTCTATTATACTCAGTTGGTTAACGTTTTGGCTTCTATACTCTATGAAATTAGTGGAATATCCTTGATATTTGCGCTCCATCCAGTATCTTTTTATGGAAATATTCTTCTGAGCATTCTTGAATTTTACTCCTCAAAGCAATATCTTGTTGACAATTTGGACGTAATTGATTTTAGGATAAATTAACTTATAAATCTTTAAAATTTATTCTTGAACTTGTTTTATTGAATTATTATGTCATTGTCATCATCCTCATGCTTATATTGTGATGAAAGTCATCTTTGGCTTACGTGCATAGATGGACTTGGTATGATTATGACTAGGGATCATTCGGTATAATCATGACCTATAATGTTATAAATGATGTGGTAAAAGTCCTCAGTGGCCTGTAGTGCATTGATGGACAGTTTTTTGTATGATTATGATAAGGGATTATTCGTTATAGTCATGACCATTAATGATTTAATGAATATCCTTGGCCCGTAGTGCAGGGATGACTCGATGATGTGGTTTATTTATTAAGCTGAGTCTCAGCGATAAAAATTGATGAAAACATTTTAAATCATAGAAGATAGTAGATATCATGCTCTACTTAACTCTTCTAATGGATTGCTTATTAAGTGCTTGATTAAACTTGATGTCTATTGTATTTTATCAGTTTAACATTGTTGAAGACTAATGATAATTTATTCTGCATTATCTTTGTCATAATATTTCTTACTAGGCTAGTTGAGCTCACCCTTTTGCTTTCATTGTTCTCTTCAGGAAATGAGAACGTAGCCGGGACTAGTTGGGGAATGGAGTGATGGTCCGAGATGGTGTATTAGTAGTCCTCACTATTCTATAAAATAGTGTGACAATAAATTTAATGAGGACTCTATTTGAGAGTGGATATTGTCTAGAAGGCAACATTCCTGTTATAACTCTTAGCTATGTTTTGTCGTATATTACACGAGTGTTGTATAATTAAGTTTGTATTTGTATTCTGTACCATGTATTTGGCGACTCAAGATGGGTGATGTATACCTATTTTGGGGGCGTCACAATTATTCTGTTGGAATATCCTGTCTGTGCAGATTACGCATGACCTGGTTCCATTCTTTATTATTCTGTTAGAATAACATGTCTATGTGGATTACCGCATGCATGGTGAATGATCTTTCATATTCATTCTTTATTAAATTGTGGAAATGATCTGTCTACGTGGATTACCGCATGGCGGGTGAAAATCCATTTGCAGTTTTGTATATTCTATTATACTTGTATGAGATATCATTTCTTTTGTACTCGTTATGAAATATCATTTTCTTTGGTATTTTTTCTTTTACGTGTTATTATTCACGGGTTACTATTCTCCCGGTTACTATTCACTTTGGTATTATTCACTCGGGTATTCGGGGCACTTTTCGTGCCGGAGAACTATTCATGAGTTACTATTCCTAAGTTACTATTCATGAGTTACTATTCACCCAATTACTATTCACTCTAGTATCATTCACTCGGGTATTCGGGACACTTTTGGTGTCGGGGTACTATTCACGGGGTACTATTCTCAAGTCTTATTCACGGGTACTATTCACCCAAAAAATATATTTCTTTTCCTCATTCAAATTATTTTTGGTATATGAATATTATTCTTGAATTTTACTCTACAAAGCAGTATCATGTTGACAATTTGGACGTTATTGATTTCTGGATAAATTAAATTATAAATCTTTAAAATTTATCCTTGAACTTATTTTATTGAATTATTATGTCATTGTCATTGTCATCATCCCCATGCTTATATTGTGATTAAAGTCATCTTTGGCTTACGTGAATAGATGGACTTGGTATGATTATGACCAGGGATTATTCGGTATAATCATGACTGTAATGTAACGAATGATGTGGTAAAACTCCCCATTGGCCTGTAGTTCATTGATGGACAGTTGTTGGTATGATTATGACCAGGGATTATTCGGTATAATCATGACCATTGATGATTACATGAATATCCTTGGCATGGTAGTGCGGGGATGATTCTATTTTATTTATTAAGTCGAGTCTCGTGATAAAGTTGATGAAAAACTTTTTAAATCATAGAAGATAGTAGATTTTATGCTCTACTTGACTCTTCTAATGGATTGCTTATTTCATTGCAGATTGTTGATCTAAAACTTGTTGTCTATTGTATTCTATCGGTAGTTATCTTTGTTGAAGGCTAAGGATAATTTATTCTACATTATCTTAGTCATAATATTTTTCTTGGGCTAGTTGAGCTTACCCTTTCTTTCATTGTTTTCTCTTGTGAAATGAGAATATATTTGGACGAGTCGGGGAATGGAGTGATGGTCCAAGATAAATGGCTTTAGTAGTCCTCACTATTCTACAGAATAATGTGATAATAATTATAATGAGGACACCATTGAGTGTGGATGTAAGACCCCAGTTTTTATGAATAAAGATGATTTTTTTATAATTATCATTTTTAAATATTATGGAATGAATTTGTTATAATGTTATAGTTGTGGGTAGTATTTATAAATTCTGCAAAGTATGCAAGTTGTTATATTATATTCAATTGGTCGGGGAATATTCGTTTTAGTAGGGAATATTCGTACAATGGCGCAATCATTGGTGGACCCCACAACAGAATTATTGTCGAATTGAGAAAACGACAAAAATATTTTTATGAAAATAATGGTGGAAGTTTTACGAATTAATCTTGTTGAACTACTTTCTTAGTAAAAAGTACGATGTCTGGCGTGGTTGCAATAGTAGCACACGGTATTGATTATTGATGCTTACGTGAGAAGTCACTCAGTTATACTCAATTATTGCTACAGTAATTGTTGCATCATATCTCTCATATTATTAATTCGATTATTGTCACAATATCATCTACATTATATGATATATTATTAAATCAATAATTGAGACGACAAAGTTATTCATATTATTAAATTGCAATATTTACAATGTCTAGAAGTTCTTCCAAGGAGAGGTTTGGTCACCTAATTGCGCGCCAATAGGGAGAAACCCTTATTGGAAAGTCCCCTATTTCCTGGGAATGACCTAGTTGTTAAATATTATGAGTTATAATATTAATGATGAATAAGTCCGTGTTGATTAAAGATGAATTTGATAGTTCCATTGTGTTGGGATTATTAGTGTTAGTGGAAATCGACATCTATTCCGATGATAATTGATGTCTGAGGGTTATATTTATAAATCAGGGAATTTATCGGATAAATGAGCAGTTAATTGCTACTAATTCACATGCTTATATAACTATTTGTTCACATGTGTGTACTATTGAATCACATTTTTATACTATTAGGGGAGTTGGTGCAAGATTGATAATACTTGCATGATTAAATTAAAGATTGAGGTACTATACCGTATTTCGTATTTTCACATGATTATAACTATTGATTCACATGATTGAACTATTGATTCACATTATTTACTATTAGGGGAGGTGGTGCAAGTTTGATAATACTTGCAGGACTAAATTAAAAATGAAGAAAAAGAGGAAGGTATTATACTGTAATATTTCGAGCCCCAAAACGTGCAATTATCGAAACTATATTTTTCTATAAATAGAAGATCATTCTTCCTTCATTTCTCGCCAATTCACTAAAGCTATAGAGCAATTATTATAGAGAGAAATTTATAGAGAGAAGCTATAGAGAGAAAATCTATAGAAGAAGAGAAGCCTGCTACCTCACTATTCCAGTATCCAGTTTCTTCTGAGGTAAGGGGTATTATTCCGTTCGTAGTCATGAAGAGAACTTCTGTTATTCCATTCTTTATTATTCTGTTGGAATAACCTGTATACGCGGGCGACCCTATACTTGGTGAAATTCTTCTGTTATTCTATTCTTTATTATTCTGTTGGAATAACCTATATACGCGGGCTACCCTATACTTGGTGAAATTCTTACGTTATTCCATTCTTTATTGTTCATTGGAATATCCATGTCATGCATTTTACATGGGACTGGGTTCCGTCTTTATTATTCATTGGAATATCTGCGTCTCATGTGTTTTATGCTGGGACCTGGTTCCGTCTTTATTATTCTCATTGGAATATCTTGTGCATGCATTTTACTGTGGGACTGGTTAAAATCTTTATTATTCTCGTTGGAATAACTCGCTTTTAAGGGCTATCATCGCATGCCCGATGATTTCTTTTGTTATTCCATTCTTTATTATACTCGGTTGGTTAAAGTTTTAACTTCTATACTCCATGAAATTAGTGGAATATCCTTGATATTTTGCGCTTCATCCAAGATCTTTTCATGAAAATATTCTTTCCGAGCATTCTTGAATTTTACTCTACAAAGAAGTATCATGTTGACAATTTGGACGTTATTAGTTCTTGGTTAAATTAATTTTTGAACTTGTTTTATTGAATTCTTATATCATTGTCATCATCCTCATGTTTATATTATGTTGAAAGTCATATGTGCTTTGTAGTGCATAGATGGACTTGGTATGATTATGACCGAGGATTATTCGGTATAATCATAATAGTAATGTTACAAATGATGTGGTAAAAGTCCTCGTTGGCTCGTGTAGTGCATTGATGGACGATTGTTGGCATAATCATGACTATTGATGAATACACGAATATCCTTGGCCCGTAGTGCATGGATGGATAATTTGTGGTCGTGGCCCTAATGAATATCCTTGGTCGTAAATGCGGGGGATGATGTGGATTATTTATTGTTGAGTCTCGTGATAAAATGATGAAAAACCTTTTAAATCATAAAAGATAGTAGATTTTATTCTCTACTTGACTCTTTTAATGGATTACTTGTTCATTGCAGTTAAACTTGATGTCTATTGTATTTTATCGGTTTAACATTGTTGAAGGCTAATGATAATTTATCCCGCTTTATCTTAGTTATAATACTTCTTCATTGGGCTAGTTGAGCTCACCCTTTCTTTCTTTCTTTATTCTCTTGAAATGAGAATATAATTTGAACGAGTCGAGGAAAGCGGAGTAGCGGTATCGTGATATGGTAGTATTAGTAGTCCTCACTATTATTACGTGAAATAGTGTGATAATAAATGTATTGAGGACTTATTTTGAGTTTGTATACGGCCTGCAGAAGACAATGATTGTATTAAAACTCACATTTCATGTTGTATATTTAAGTTTGTATCCGAATTTTGTACCATGTATTTGACAACTCAGAATAGGTGATGTATACCTATTTTGGGGCGTTTACAGTGGATATTGTCTAGATGATAATATTCTTGTTTAAACTCTCAGCTATGTTTTGTCGTATTTTGCACGACTGTTGTATAATTAAGTTGTATTTGAATTTATGTACCATGTATCTGGCGACTCAAGATGGGTGATGTATACCTATTTTGGGGGTGTCACAGTTGGTATCAAAGCTTAGGGATATGATCCCTGGCTGAGATGTGAGACAATAACTAGGAGGGAGAGGCAGGGAATTTCTTCTTGAAGATGACCTACCTAAGTTTATTTGGTATTTAATTGGTCGATCAGAGTATAGGGATAATATGTGATATGTCAATTAACCCTTGTTTTGTGACAGTGTTTGAAAATGGCATCTAAAAATATTGAGATCAACAATGAAGCACATGAGACCGTTGAGTCACCAACGATCAATACCCAGGATAATTTGCAACATGAAGACAATAATCCTCAGGTAAATAACAACACCGATGAAATGATGAACTATGGGATATTCAGAGGCTTTATGCAATTCATGCAACATCAGACGAGAGAGACACATGTTCATAATGCAGGTGGAAACAATGGCAACCCACAGCTGGTCACTGCTAAGCAGTTCAAGGAGTTGGGACCATCGGAGTTTTTGGGAAAGCCAGAACCACTTAAGGCGAAGACGTGGATAAAGCAAATTACCAAGATATTTGATGTCTTGGGATGCTCCGAGGAGCAAAAGGTACCCTTTGCCACCTTTATGTTGCGTGAAGAGGCAGATTACTGGTGAAAATCTATAAAATATACCCAGCCTGATGCACTCAAGATGTCTTGGGAGAAGTTCTAAGAGCTGTTCAACGACAATTACTTTCCCGAAAGTATTCGTCACATGAAGGAGGTGGAATTCATCAAGTTGGAGCAAAACAATATGACCGTGTCGCAATACGAGGCTAAATTTACGGAGTTATCCCAGTTTGCATCCCATTTGGTTGATAATGAGGAGCGAATAACGCGAATGTTTCTAAGAGGTTTGAAACCCGATATACGTCAATACCTCATTTCTCACAAACTTTGTTTATATTCAGATGTAGTAAATAGGGCTCAGTTATTGGAGCGCGATAATGAGCCAAATAGAACCAAAGGATAACGAAAGCAACAACACGATAATAATAATCTTGGGTGGCAACGACCATCGAACAATGATAACTATCGTGGGGGAAATTATCATGCTAAGAATGGTAACCACTTCGGTGGTAATCATGGCCAAGATAATAGTAGTGGAAATTTCAAGAAGAGAAGGTTCAACAACGATGGAAAGATAGCAGCACTAACACCCATTTTTAAGGAAGGAGAATGACCACCAATTGTATACTTCAAATGCAGAGTGGATGTAATAACCCGAGATTTTCTATATAAAATAAATAAGAAATTTTGCGTATAATTTTTTTATTTATTTAATGACGAGAATAAGTGTCTAGTAATGTGAACGATAAATATGAATATATTTATTACTTGAAAAATTAGAAATAATTTTGGAATTATTAATTACTACAAATTATATTTTTATGGTAATTAATTTACGTAGGCAGAAATGTTTTTATTAATTATTTTCCATGATAACATGATTGGAAATAATATATGAAGTGATAATTAGAATTTATATAATATATATTTTATTATATGAATTGTTCGAGAATATTTAAATCAAGTATTTTAACTTGATATGCGAAAGAAAAAAAATCGAGATATGAGATCCAAACCACGAATTGGGATTATGATCAAGAGATGAGAATAATAATATTATATTATTGTTATAATGATTTTCTGAAGACAATAATTATGTCTTGTGTGTATGTGACGAGATAATATTGAATGAATGACGGTCAATTAGGTCATAAAGCATATTACTTAGTGCTATGAAACCCTAATTATTAAACTCGGTTATGAGATATGACCGAGTAGTGGATCGTATTATATGAAGTTATTCTTGTGTATAAGAATATCGGTAATTAGAAGAAAACCCTAATTACTATTTTTTACCGATAATTAGGACAAACCACTAATTATTATAACCTTAATCGGTTGAAGTTAGAGATTGTAATGGCTGTGTTAGAACATACACGAGATAATTAGAGAATCCTAATGGTCAATTAGAAACCCTAATTGATGGCGTTAAGAAACCCCTAATTAGAAAACCCTAATTTTTCAATCAAAACCCTAATTTAAAATTATTGGGTTTAATTACGATGTTATTGTATAAATGTTTTAATTTACCAAAGGATAGAAAGTAATTGGTAAATGATAAGAATTACCATCTAGTGATTAAATATTACATTTAATTGCCATGTACAAGAATGCCCATGAAATTATATGTGAAATTACCAAAATACCCTTTTAGTGTATTATTAGTTATATTATTTATGGAATTTTAAAATCTAAAGTGATAAACCCTAATGGTTATGGATAATGTCTATAATGCCCTTCATGGTAGACATGAGAAGTCTAAACTACCCTTGTGCATTATTAAAGGAAGAAACCAATTATTAGTGTGGAAATGACTAAAATGCCCTTTTTGTCCATTTAGTGTATTATTAGTGTATTATTGGAGGAATCTAGCAACAAAGCATGGCAAACATACTTACCCTACCAATTAAGCATCCAAGACTCAATTATGCAGATTCAATCAACCATTGAGTAGCATCCAATGCATCTAACTTGGTTTATATATAGATTGGAGAGAGATAATATATTTTGTACACTAAAATTCATCCAACTCCCATCCTTAAGCTTCTCTCTCTAAAACCTACGAATTATTGTAGCATATTAGTCCCTAAACAAAGCCCAACCATCACAAACAACAAATCAGAAGCATCAAGAAGCCAGAAATCAAAAATCAAGCTTGAAAAGGTAGGAAATCCTAAATTCTAGAAATCCTTCGATTCGATGTTAATTGATGCAATTGATTGTTTAAAGTAGTGTAATAGAGAGTCTATTAATGTTACGGGTTGTAAAATCATGAACCCATAACATCAAAGTGCAAGAATTTGAAGATTTGAGCAAGTTGGAAAAGCAAGATTACGTGATTTTTGGGCAAATGTCAAGACTTATATCTCTCGTGATTATTTCTTGTTTTTGTTGTTTAAAAGTTGTTAGTTATAGCTTGTTATGTGGTCTTTAAACTCCAAAAGGAATCAGGTCTATATCTATTTTAGATCGGGATTTATAAGCGGTCAAAATGGGTTGACCCCAAGCATTGACCAAATTGCTTTTTCAAACCCAAAAAATATTCTAAGTGTCAGTAAATTTTTTGGCAAATGTCAGACCTTATATCTCGGTCATCTTTAATGTGTTTTGTGTTCTAAAGGTTGATATGTGTAGCTTGTTATGTGGTATTTAACCTCCAAAAAGAATCAGGTCCATATATATTACGGATCAAGAGTTATTTAAGGTCAAAGTGGGTTGATAAAGATGACTGAAAAAATTCAGGCGACCGTAATTTTCTAAGTGTTAATTTTTCTGACAAGGTTTGACCATACTTTATCTGCATGATTTATTGTTTTTATGATGATTTTAAGTGTTATAGTTTTATTCCTACATGTTGTCTACACACTGGAATTGATAGATCACATAAAAGTTACACGATCATCAAGTTATAGAGGTCCAAAGTAGGCACCTCGAACTGTTCTTCGTGAAGAACAACTTTGGTAGCTACTTTGATGACTGATTTATCCCAGATATGATGTTTGTTTAGAGGTTATGATTGTTGGATCTTATATTCTTGTATTTCCTCTACAAGACCCAATTTATAGATTGTCCAAATTCGTTAAGATGAGAGAGTTATTCACGGTCAAAGTAGGCCACTCGGTTCTGCCTTATGAAGATCTGGGTAGGCTCAAGAACACCTATAGCGACACTTCTGTCACTATAGGGGCCTTTAGCGACAGTTTTAATTATTTTAATTTCTGATTTTCTGAAAAATGATTTAAAAATTAGAAAAATTAGATTTTAATTATTAAAAATACCAAATAAATTATGAAAAATTATTTTAAAGTCTGAAAAATAGTTGTTAATTATTTTGAGTATATTTCATAAATATTTAATATTTTTGGAATATAAAAGGTATTTATTTATTTAATTATAATATTAAATAAATTATTTAAAAATAGTTTTAATTCATGAAAAATCATGAAAAATTATATTATGGTATAAGAAAATATTTTAAGTTATTTCCCATGACTTTTAATATTTTGTGATGAATTTCATTAATTAATTATATATTAAAGATATTAAAGTTATTTAATGATTATATTAAATAATTTAGTTTAAAAATGATTTTAATATTATAAAAATCATTTTAAATGAAATTAAGGTATTTAAAAATATTTTAAGTTATAAAATATAACTTTTAATATTTAAAGGATAATTTCATTAATAATTTAATATTAATGATATTAAGATAATATTAATGATATTTAGTTTATTTAATAATTATTATTAAATAAATAGTTTAAAAATGGTTTTATTTATTTAAAAATCATTTAAAGAGGATATTAAGGATTTAAAAAATATTTTAAGTTATAATTAATGACTTTTAATATTTGGATGAATAGTACATTAATATTTATATATTAATGGTGATTATTTAAAAATGATTTTAATTGTTTTAAAAATCATTTAAGGGTAATATAAATGTTTTAAAAATAGTTTGAGTTATTATAAATAACTTTTATATTTTGGCAATGGTTTCATTAATAGTTTAATATAAATTAATTATTAATGATAATGGAATATTTAATGTTTAAATCATTTAATTATGATTAGATGTTTGAAAGTTATAAATTACCAAACTAGTGACTTGAGAACCGATTATGAAGTTATGAAGTTTTGAGGAACACCTATAGTAATGCTTATATCACTATAGGCGGTGAGTAATGATTTGAAATATTTTAAATTTTTCAATTTACGGAAAATTCGAAAATGATTAAAAATAAAATGTTTGATATTTCTGAGATGTTGAGGTATAGGATAAGAGTCTTAGACTAAATTATTTGCCGATAAAGCTATCGATGCATGCGACAAATTATCGAGACCCTATAATAGAAAGAAAAGACTTACAGAAGAGCATGGGTGAGATATTTGAAAAATGTATAAAAGTATAGAATAGAAAGTATGATCTTTGCGATTATGTGATGGCGTGATTAGACTATGTCTTTCAGTAATTGACAAAGATTATGTGTTATGATATATTGTTCTAATCGAAGCGAATGATCTACTTATTGATAGGTTGTGATAAAGAGATAAAACCTAAGTTGAGATTTGTAATCAAACCAAATCGCAAGTATCTTACCTTTGCATTTCCTTTATGCAATGGACATGAGTAAGAAGTTTTGTAATTATTCTATTTCGTATATAGATTATATGCGCTTTGATTATCAACATGTTAGCTCGGATATATATTACATTAAGTTGATTTCTAAATGGTTATACAAGTGTCCCCACTTGGATAATCATGGCATTTATTCACATGTTGATACACCTTTGTCAATTACCGTATATATATATATGTTGAATTACATATTATTGTTGAAAGCAAGATTAAAACCTTTGGGTTTGGAACTGTGCATGTATGAACATCCCGATAATGGGAAAATTTTTATGCGCTTGGTATGGATGAAAAGGGGTGAGCGATGAATTTCGTTCAAGTTATGTAGTATTGATCAATCTGAGGTACAATCGTGATCGATCACCCTGCGTGCCGTAAGTTATGATTTGGTTCTGGATGAATTTCGCTAAACCTTTTCAAAAATGAAAAACAATGTTCATAGTATGTTTCTTAAACCCTATTCATGGGTGGAGCCTAATTTCAAGAAATTGAAAGAGAGTTGTTATGTGAATCTTTTATCAAGTGCAGATTACTTCACAACTTTTGATTCGTTGTAGAAGTGTTATGTAAAGAGAATACTTATATTCTTTCACTTATATATATAATTTTATTACTTCTTTGGGCACTCAAATGCTCATCCTTGCTTAAATTAAATGTTTTTCAAGATGACGATCGACATTGAAGGCTCAGACGCGAACAAGGAAAAGAAAAGCTATTGAATGAGATTTAGTATGAGTTAATGGTTATAGTTAGTAAGACAATGGAATCTATTGTCGGATATTGTGAGAATGTATTTGAAGGTCACATACGGGAAGTAAACTTTGATGTATGTAAATTAAGTTGAATGTATTATTATTTAGTATTATTCAGCTTAAAGAAATGGTATCGTGGAGAACCGAGTTCGGGTTGCAAGTACCTGGATTTGGGGTCGCCACAGTGGAGGAACATATCAGTCCAAGCTACACGATGTAATCCAAAACATGTTACAAATGTGGAAAAGAAGGTCACCTAGCCTGATTTTGTCATGCACCAAAGTCAAGTCCAGCTGGGACGGTGGCACTAAAGGCGGATACGGACAAAACAAAGTCGGTGGTCTCAGGAAGAGCATTTTTCGTGACTTCTCAAAAAGCGAGTAACCCGAACGAAGTTAGCACGGGTTAGTTAATTATAAATTCTTGCGAAGTCTATACCTTATTAGATACCGGTTCTACCCATTCTTTTATCTTTCTTTCTTGCGCTCAACGTTTAAATTTGACTCCGGAGAGATTAGACTTTGACTTATCAGTTGAAACTCTGTTAGGAGAAACTTTCGTTACCTCTACTATTTATAAGTCTTGTTTGATTCAAATCGGCACTTTCATGTTACCTATCGATCTTATCTCTTTGAAAATACTTGCCTTTGATGCGATTTTAGGAATCGATTGGTTAACTACTCATCAAGCTTTTTGTAAGGTTGTTAGCTTTCATATTCCTAACCAACCTGTTATGCGAATTCAAGCAACCAAACCACTAAAGTTAATCACTGTTATATTAAGCCATAAGTAAAGAGCCTTGAGCCTTTCGCTGGTGACTTCCTTGTGTGGAATGCCCCAAAGCCGAACTTTTCGTAGGGGACGTTGTGAATAACGGTGGCAAGTTAATAGGTATCAATGTGATGTACTATCCCAAGTCTTGGATGAGAGTCACAGTTTTGAATGATATTTCTATTGTTAATAAATTTCCTTGCGTATTCCTGAAGAACTTCCTAGTCTACCCTCAGAGCGTGAAATCGAATTTTGTATTGACCACAGTACAAAACCCATTTCTAAAATCCTTAAATATTTCTTCACCTAGAACGAACGTATTATGCGCCAAAGACGTTGACTCGAGCTGTTGAAGATTACGACCATAGCATTCAATATCATCGTAGAAGAGCGAACGTGGTAGCTAATGCGTTGAGTAGAAGATCATATGCGTTTACGAGTGCGATGTTGTTACCACAAAAAACCCATTTCATATAACTTACAAATGATGAAGATAGAGTTAAAGACTCTAGAGTCCCACGTGAAGATAACAAATATACGATTAGAATCGACTTTAATCGATAAAGTTAAAGCCGCTCAAACTACACACCTGGAGCTAATGAATATGAAGAAGAAGGTTCAAGAAGACGCTATTCTAAAAGCAAGAGTCGATGAATAGAGGAAATCTCAACCCTCGATTTAATTGGCCCATTTGAAATCCTCGATCGAGTAGGAACTGTGGCCTATAGACTCGTTTTATCACCAAGTATATCGCGTGTTCATAACGTTTTTCACGTATCGATGTTACATAAATATGTGGATGACCCAAACCACATTATTGAATTGGAATTAGACGAGATAACAGAAGATTTAACGTATGATGAGATACATGTTAAAATCTTGGATAAGAAGGATCATATTCGACACTCAAAGGTTATGCCTCAAGAGTTAGAATCTGAAATGAAGTCAAGGTATCCTCATCTCTTCGGCATACCAGGTACGTACGTAAATTTCGAGGGCAAAATTTCATAAGGAGGGGAGATTGTGAGGCCCCAAATTTTATGAATAAAGATTTAAATTTCTCAAAATATTTTTTTGAATATTATGGTGTGGATTTGATATAATGTTATAGTTGTGGGTAACATTTATAAATTTTACAAAGTAAGCAAGTTGTTTTATAATATTCGATTGGTCGGAGAATATTCGTTTTAACAGGGAATATTCGAACGAAAACACAATCATTGGTGGACCCCACAACGAAAGTATTGTCGTAGTTAGAAAACGACAGAATTATCATTTTATAAAAATAATGGCAAAAGTGTTACCCTTAAAACTGTTGAACTACCCGGTAGTAAAAGTACAGTAATACGCGTGGTTGCATAGTAGCACACGGTATTAATTATTGATGCTTACGTAAGAAGTCACTCAATTATACTCAATTATTGCTACAGTAATTGCTGCATCATATCTCTCATATTATTGATTCAATTATTATCACAGTATAATCTGTATAATATGTTATATTATTAAATCAATAATTGAGATGGCAAAGTTATTCATATTATTATTTGCAATATTGACAATGTCTAGAAGTTCTGTCAAGGAGAGGTTTGGTCACCTAATTGCGTGCCAATAAGGAGAAATCCTTATCGAAAAGCCCCCTCTTTCCTGGGAATGACCTGTTTGTTAAATATTGTGAGTTATAATATTAATGATGAATAAGTTCGTGTTGATTAAAGATGAAATTGATAGTTTCATTGTGTGGGAATTATTAGTGTTAGTGAAAATTGACATTTATTTCGATAATAATTGATGTTTGGAGGTTATATTGACCAATCAGGTAATTAATGGGATAAATGAGCAATTAATTGCTATTAATTCACATGATTATAACTATTTGTTCACATGTGTGTACTATTGATTCACATTCATTTACTATTAGGGGAGTTGGTGCAAGATTGATAATACTTGCATGACTAAGTTAAAAATAGAGGTATAGATGGAGGTACTATACTGCAATTCATATTGTCACATGTCTAGAACTATTAATTCATATGATTTAGTATAGATTCACATGATTTACTATTAGGGGAGATGGTGCAAGTTTGATAATACTTGCAGGACTAAATTAAAAATGAAGGAAAAGAGGAAGGTATTATACTGTAATATTTCGATCCCCAAAACGTGCAATTATCGAAACTATATTTTTCTATAAATAAAAGCTCATTCTTCCTTCATTTCTCACCAATTCACTAAAGCTATAGAGCAATTATTATAGAGAGAAATATATAGAGAAGAAGAAGAGAAGTCTGCTACCTCCTTTATTCCAAATATCCAAGTCTTCTTTTGGGGTAAGGGTATTATTTCTTTTCGTATTCATGAAGAGAGCTAATTTTATTCCATTCCTTATTATTACATTGGAATAACTTTGATCTCATGGACTCTGTAGTATACATGGTGAAATTCTTATGTTATTCTATTCTTTATTATTATGTTGGAATAACTTGTCCCTATACAAAGTACCGCATATCTGTGGTGAAATTCTTACATTATTCTATTCTTTATTACATTGGAACAACTTTATGCATGCGATCTATCGCGATGCTGGTGAATTCTTACATTATTCCATTTTTATTATTTTGTTGGAATATCCTTTCGTGCGGATTACACATGACTGATTCCGATTTCTTTATTATTACATTGGAATATCCTTGTATGCGGATTATGCATGACCCGGTTCCATTCTTTATTATTCTATTGGAATAACTTTTTATACATGTGGATTATCAGATGCATGGTGAATGATCCTTCGTATTCATTCTTTATTAAATTATGGAAATGATGCATTCACGTGGATTCTGCGTGATAAGCGGTGAAAATCCATTTGCAGTTTTCGTATATTCTATTATACTTGTATGAGATATCATTTCTTTTGTACTCAATCATGAAATATCATTTTCTTTGGTATTTTTTCTTTTACTGAGTTACTATTCATGGGTTACTATTTACCCGATTATTATTCACTCTGGTATTATTCACTTTTAGTATTCGGGGCACTTTTTTGTTTGGAGTACTATTCACGAGTTACTATTCATGAGTTCTTATTCACCCAATTACTATTCACTCTAAAGTATCATTCCTTTTCGGTATTCGGGACATTTTTCGTGTTGGGAGACTATTCACGGGGTACTATTCTCGAAGTACTATTCACGGTATTCACCCAAAAAATATATTTCTTTTCTGTCCAAATTATTTTTGGTACATAAATATTATTCTTGAATTTTACTCTACAAAGTAGTATCATGTTGACAATTTGGATGTGACAACACGATATTTTCTATATAAATAAATCATAAATTTTGCGTATAATTTTTTTTTTATTTATTAAAATAAATATGAATGATATGTGTCAAGGTAATGTGTAATTATTATTATATGTGTGATAAATAAAATTTATTTATTACATTAAGTATTGCAAATAAATTTATTTTAGAATTTATTGATAATTATTAATTATATTTTTATACTAATTAATTTTATAGTAAAAATGTTTTTAATGTTTATTTTCCAAGGAAATAGGATAATTATATTATTTTATATGATATGATTATAGAATTTTATAATACTTATTTTATTATATGAAATTATTTGAGAATAGTTAAGTTAATTATTTTAACTTAATTATTAAGGTTATATATGAAAGATAAATGGGATATGGAATCAAACCCTAATTTTGGGTTTTGATCAAGGAATGAGAATAATAATATTATATTATTATTTGTCGGTGTTATAGATAAGTATGGTTATGCGTGTAATGTTAATGTGTGGAACAGTTTTATTATATTACAACTAAACCCTAATAATATTTTTATAAACCCTAAATACTAGTCTAATAAACCCTAATTTTGGTTACGAGATAAGGAATAATGATAATAATATTATTATATTATAATATTTTGAATTTTTAGATTGGTTATATATATATATATATATATATATATATATATATATATCTTGTATGTGGATTTGACAATGGTTGGTCAATTATGATGAATAATGGTGCGATATTTAAAAACCTAGCATAAATTGATTTAATCTCGTTTTTCAAATTAAATGGGAATTTAAGATTTTTATAAAAATTAAGATATATGATATATGTTGTGTGTTACTTCATGGTATGCTAATTAGGAAACCCTAATTATTAAATTTAAAACCTAGTTTATATTTGTATTTTCTAGATATTAGAAAACCCTAAACTATGAATGAAAACCCTAATCAAAACCTAAATAGGAGGTTTGATCTCATCAAGAAATTGTGTTACTATGATTAATAACACGTGTGATAGACTTTAATTGCTAATTAAAATAAATCTAATTAGTAAATTAAAACCCTAAAACCTAGAACCCTAAATTAATTTCTAGAAACCCTAATTATATTATGGAAACCCTAATTTTTGGTATTATAAACCCTAATTGCTTTATTAGCAAAGTTAATTATGATTAAGGGTAATAAACCCTAATATCCATGTATAAGGTCATTACAAACTTACTTTAATTAACAAAGTTATTATTTTCAAAATTTTAGAAACTAAAATAATTTTATTTTCTTTATAAACCCTAGTTGCTAAATCCTAATTTTGGAAATCCTAGAATTTTGCTAACTTGGCTCAAACCCTAAAACCTAAGGGTTTACAAGGATTACATGGTTGCCCTTAAAATTACAAACTAAATGACCATTATACCCCTAGTTGTATTATTTAGGCTAAATATTAGGTTTTGACATTTAGGTTGAGTTGTTAACCAACTCATACTAACTCCAACAACTCTCTTGACTTTAATAATGACAAAGAACAAGCTACTAATCTCCAACCAATACATGCATCCATGTTGTCTATATAAGGATTGAGATAGAGAAAAAGTGATTTTGTTAGCCAATTTTATTCAATACTCAACCAACTCTCATTTTCTCTCAAACCAACGAAATTTGTTGCTAAATCAGTCCCTTTATAGAGCCCCACATCCTCCATAATCCAATCACAAACAACTTGGAGAGCAAAAATCAAAAATCAAGGCATAAAGGTATAAAAACCCTAATTTTCGAAATCCTTTGATTTGATGTTAATTGTTGAAATTGATTTGTTAAATATGTGTAATAAGGAGTGTATTAATGTTCTGGGTTGTTAGATTCATGACCCATAACATCAAAGTGCTCAAAATCAAAGTTTTTCCAACTTTTAAAAAAAAACGAAATCTGTTATTTTTAGGCAAATGTCAGGCCTTATATCTCTGTGATTATTTAGTCTTTTTGGTGTTTGTAAGTTGTTATATGTAGTATGTAATATGCTCTTTAAGGTACAAAAAGAATCAAGTTCATATCTGTTATATATCAAGAGTTATTCATGGTCAAAACCCGTTGACCGAAACTGCTCAAGAACACGAACCCAGAATTTTATGAACAATTTAAAGTGAACTTTTTGGGATATTTCCGATTAGATATGTTGTTTTTATATGTATATTATGTATTATAGTTGTAGTCCTACATGAGTTCTACACACTGGAATTGATAGATCACACAAACATTACATGGATTGCAAGTTATAGAGGTCCAAAGTAGGCACCTCGATTCATTCTTTCATGAAGAAACGACTCGTGACTATTTTGATGGCCAATATCTCCCGGATCGATGTTTTAAGACATGATTGTTGTTGGTAATTATAGTCTTACATGAGCACTACAAGAATCAATTTATAGATTGTGCAAATTCGTTCGGATGAGAGAGTTATACTCCAAAAGTAGCCTCTCGATCATCAACTTGCCTTATGAAATCTGGGTTGGTGAAGAACACCATTAGCGATTGTTTACATCGCCTAAACCCTATAATGACGGTTTTGTATTATTTTTAATTTACGTATTTTAGAAAATGATTAAAAATTAGAAAAAATAGATTTTAATTATTATAAATACTGAAATAAATTTCGAAAAATTATTTTAAAGTCCGAAAAATAGTTTTTAATTATTTTGGGCATATTTGAAAATATTTAATATTTTGGAATGTAAGAAGTATTTAATTTATTTAATTACAATATTGGATAAATTATTTAAAAATAGTTTTAATTCATGAAAAATCATGAAAAATTATATTATTGTGTTAGAAAATATTTTGAGTTATTTTTGGTAACTTTTAATATTTTGTGATAATTTTCATTAATAAATTAATATTAATGATATTAGATTTATTTGATTATTAAATTAAATAAATAAGATAAAAAAGATTTTAATGATTTAAAAATCATTTTTAAATGAAAATAAAGTATTTAAAAATATTTTAAGTTATAAAATATAACTTTTAATATTTAATGGTTAATTTCATTAATTAATGATTAATAATTATATTAAAGTTATTTAATATTTGTATTAAATAATTTAGTTTAAAATGATTTTAATATTTTAATAATCATTTTAAATGAAGATAAAATGTTTAAAGATATTTTAAGTTATTAAATATAACTTTTAATATTTAAAGGATAATTTCATTAATAAATTAATATTAATGATATTTATTTAATGATTAATGATATTAAATTTATTTAATAATTATATTAAATAAATAGTTTTAAAATAGTTTTATTAATTTAAAAATCATTTAAAAGGGATAAAAATGAATTAAAAATATTTTAAGTTATAATTAATGACTTTTAATATTTGGATAAATAGTTCATTAATATTTAAATATTAATGGTAATTATTTAATAATGATTTTAAATGTTTTAAAAATCATTTAAGGGTAATATAAATACTTTAAAAATATTTTAGTTATTATAAATAATTTGAATATTTTGGCAATGGTTTCATTAATAATTTAATATTGATTAAATATTAATGATTATAGAATTATTTATTATTTTAATCATTTAATAATGATTACGATATTTCAAAATTATGATAAATGGTAATAATTGTTTAAAAAATTATTACAAGGCCATGAAAGATAGTCATGTTGATGTGTAAGTTATCTAATCGGATATGTAATTACTGTATAGAGTCATAGACTCGATGATTACCCGATAAAGTTGTCGGTAGACCGACATATTTCAGAAATTGTTCTGGATTTAGATAGATTGACTTGATAAGTGAATTATTTGTGATTCAATGGTGTTAAAATTATGTGATAAGGTGATTAGGTTTATGTATTTGTTTTGCAATAGGCGTGTGTATGTGTATACGTTATGATATACTAATCGGTAAAATGATTTGATTAATGATAGGTCGTGATAGAAATGATAAATCTAAGTTGCGTGAAGTGTAAGTAAGTAGCGATCGAGCAAGTATCCTAACTTTGCATTTTCTTTTATGCGATGGACAAGTGTAAGAATGTTTCAAAATTATATTATTATTAATGTATGATTGTTAAAGCTATATTATATAAGCCCATTGATTATCAACATGTTAGTATATGATAATTGAGATAAATATATTACATTCGTTAATTTCTATAAATGATTATACAAGTGTCCCCACTTGGATAATCATTATATTAATCGCATGTTGATACACCTTTGATATACATATATATGTTGAATTATATAAGACCTTTGTTATGAAAACCCGCGAAATGAACATCCCGATAATAGGGGAAAATTTTTATCTTATTACTTACGGACAAAGGATGAACGATAATATCGTTACAGCAATGTAGTATTGATCAATCTGAGGGCCCATGGACTGTATACACCCTCGGGCAAGTAAGCAATGCTGGGGTTTCTGGATGAATTTCTGTTTAACCTTTTGAAAATGAAAATAATGTTCATGATATATCACGAAACCTTATAAATAGACAATACAGTTTCAAAAAACTTGAGCGAGGGTTGTTATGCTATTATTATTGGTATGCAGATTACTTCACAACTCTTGTTCGTTGTAGAAGAATATTATAAAGAAAACATTTAAATTCTTCAAATTTTATATATATATAATACTTCTTTGGGCACTCAAATGCTCATCATTGCTTAATTTAAATGTTTTCATTTAAGTATGAAAAGCTAGAAGGCTCGGCCAGAACAAGTAAAAAGGAAAGAAAACAGAATATGTTATTGGTATCATTTGTAATAGATAGATTGTATTAAGATATTGATATGTATTATATATCATGTAAAGAATGTAGTAAAGGTTGCGTACTTGGGATTAGACTCTGATAAATGTAAGTTAAGTTTATAATTTATATTATTGTTATTATTATTAGTATTATTCCGCTCATAGAAATGGTATCGTAAAGTACCGAGTTTGGGTTTCAAGTATCCGGATTCGGGGATTCTACATTGGACGTTATTGATTTCTGGATAATTTAAATTATAAATCTTTAAAATTTATCCTTGAACTTGTTTTATTGAATTATTATGTCATTGTCATCATCCTCATGATTATATTGTGATTAAAGTCATCTTTGGCTTACGTGCATAGATGGACTTGGTATGATTATGACCGAGGATTATTCGGTATAATCATGACCGTAATGTAACGAATGATGTGGTAAAAGTCCTCATTGGCCCGTAGTTCATTGATGGGACGGTTGTTGGTATGATTATGACCGAGGATTATTCGGTATAATCATGACCATTGATGATTACATGAATATCCTTGGTAGTAGTGCGAGGATGATTCGATTTTATTTATTAAGTCGAGTCTCGTGATAAAGTTGATGAAAAACTTTTTAAATCATAGAAGATAGTAGATTTTATGCTCTACTTGACTCTTCTAATGGATTGCTTATTTTCATTGCAGATTGTTGATCTAAAACTTGTTGTCTATTGTATTCTATCGTAGTTATATTGTTGAAGGCTAAGGATAATTTATTACGCATTATCTTAGTAATAATATTTTTCTTGGGCTAGTTGAGCTCACCCTTTCTTTCATTGTTCTCTTGAAATGAGAATATATTTGGGACGAGTCGAGTCGTGGAATGGAGTGATGGTCCGGGATAAATGGCTTTATTAGTCCTCACTATTCTACGAAATAATTTGATAATAATTGTAATAAGGACACCATTAAGTGTGGATATTGTCTAGATGACAATATTCTTGTTTAAACTTTCAGCTATGTTTTGTTGTATTTTACATGACTGTTGTATAATTAAGTTGTATTTGAATTTATGTACCATGTATCTGACAACTCAAGATGGGTGATGTATACCTGTTTTGGGGGTGTCACAAATTTCACCATGTATGCGGTACTTCGCATAGATAGATTATTCCAACATAATAATAAAGAATGGAATAACAACTCTTACGAGTATTGAAAGAAAATAACTCTCTTCATGAATACGAAAGAATAATACCCCTTACCTCAGAAGAAGACTGGATACTGGAATAGTGAGGTAGTAGACTTCTCTTCTTCTTTCTCTCTATAAATTTCTCTCTATAATAATTTCTCTATAGCTTTAGTGAATTGGTGAGAAATGAAGGAAGAATGATCTTCTATTTATAGGAAAATATAGTTTCGATAATTGCACGTTTTGGGGCTCGAAATATTACAAAGATAATACCTTCTCTTTTTCTTCATTTTAATTTAGTCCTGCAAGTATTATCAAACTTGCACCACCTCCCCTAATAGTAAATAATGTGAATCAATAGTTCAATCATGTGAATTAATAGTTATAATCATGTGAAAATATGAATTACAGTATAGTACCTCCATCTATACCTCCATTTTTAACTTAGTCATGCAAGTATTATCAATCTTGCACTACTTCCCCAAATAGTACAAGAATGTGAATCAATAGTACACACATGTGAACAAATAGTTGTATTCATGTGAATTAATAGAAATTAATTGTTCATTTATCCGGTTAATTACCCGATTGGTCAATATAACCTCCAGACATCAATTATTATCAAAATAATTGTCGATTTTCACTAACACTAATAATTCCCACACAATGGAACTATCAATTTCATCTTTAATCAACACGATCTTATTCATCATTAATATTATAATTCACAATATTTAACAACCAAAGTTGTTCCTGTGAAAGAGGGCTTTCAGATAAGGATTTTCCCTATTGGTAGCGCAATTAGGGTGACCAAACCTCCTCGATGTAACTTCTAGACATTGTTAATTATGCAAATAATAATATGAATAACTTTGTCATCTCAATTATTGATTTAATAAAATAAAATATTATGCAGATGATACTGTGACAATAATTGAATAAAACTGAGTGACTTCTCACGTAAGCATCAATAATCAATACCGTGTGCTACTATGCAACCACGCATATTACTGTACTTTTATCACCGATTATTTTATGACAACTTACTTTGAAAAAAAATTCAAATATCACCCTTAACGTTAACCTTTTATCAATTTAACCATTTACTAAATAGAATAATTATAAGAAAATTGAATACTTTTATTTCATAAAATTCGGGGTCTCGCAGAAGTCATGTTCAGAATCGTAGAGACAGCCTGCCTACGAGCCGACCGAGCATCTGCCGAAGCCAAGTCAAGAATTGTAGACTACACTCGGAGTCGTAGAGTCTACTAATGTCAAAGCTAAGTCAAGAATCGTAGACTACACTCAGAGTTGTAGAGTCTAGTGATCGTATCGAAGGCAGAGATCGTAGTCGAGCAAGATCAGATGAAGACAACAAGCACAATGACAGAAATCGTAGTGTCAAGATTTGATCTCGGAGTCGTAGTGTCTGTACAGCCAAAGCTGAATCGTAGAGTGCAGAGCTAAGACCTCAATAGATGTGCTCACAAAGCCAAAGAAGAATCGTAGAGCAAACACGATTCTCAACAATTGAGCACTCCCAGAATATCCAAAGGAATGAATCCTCTAGTTGGTACTGCAAAGATACATCTCACCTAAAGAAAGCCAGAGAGCACTCAACGAATGGCATGCAAGCTAATAGAAGATCTAAGCATCAACCCAATAGCTGACTGAGGAAAGTCAGCATATGCAGTAGTTGTCAAGTGGAAAGATGACAACGATCTTGGAAGTCACCAGGATCATAGTGTTTGCCAAACGAAGAAGGAACTGATGGAGTATACACAAAGATACTGGTCTGCCTCTGAAGAAAAAGGCTAAAGTGATTAAGCACTAGGTCAGTCCATTGATGATAAGTGAACGGGAGATCACAAGGAGAAAGGGAGCTGGACACGCCACAAATATGAAGTGTCTTGTTATTCAGAAGGGGCCAGAGCATGGAGTCAAGCCATCATTATCTGAGAAAAGTTGAGGCAAACAGAAGTGTTGAAGCACTGCACGAAAGAAGGAAGAGTTGTTCTTCACTAGAGATCAAGTGAACACTCTTCAAGATCGTACTGTTGACTCTACATGTCAATAAGCATCAGTCAATAAGATACTACGATCAGGTCCAAGAAGAAGTACATCAGAATTGTAGAGTTCGAACAACTGAGGATTGAAGCATTGGAAACGGTTCATTCTGAAGGTTGGCATTCGGACAAAAGCTTATTGAGCGCATCGATGCAAGGACAACCTCTGATCAAGAAATCAGAAGGGGGAAATAAAGTCGTCGACCTGCCCGAGACATCAAAGTAACATATCTGACGGGGTAGGTGAAACAGTAGACTGTAGTGTCAGAAAGTCAGAAAAAGATGTCATGTCACATCTACAGTCTGTACCAAATAACTTGAGATCTGTGAAGCCATTTGAATAGCTTTCAACGGCTACTTTCCAACGGGGAAGATTAGAAAAGCAGTAGAAATCAACAGAGCCTCAAAGATCAAGAGTTGCTGATGATTGCTAAGTTGCAGAATCATTGAGTTATTGGGGATGCTATTGTTTACTCTACGAGTTCCACCAAAGATCAACAGAACAAGTCTCAGTGACAGTGAGACTACCAAGGTGGAAGTGAAGCATCTTTGAAGAAGGACTTAAATGGATTAGAGTTTCACTCAACAAAGATGAGAATGACATTGAAGATGGCAGCCAAGCTAAGAGCCGAGAAGGCCAAAGAGATAGCATTCAGAAAAGTGGTAGAGTACAAAGAAGATCAGGAGAGCCACTCTACGAATCACCATGAACCTAAAGCTGAAACTGAACAAATGAAGGACCATGTCTGCAAAACATTCAAGAAGGGTTCAGGGATTGCTAAGTGCCAGACGAAGTCTACCAAAAGCTCAGGGACTTCGTAAATCCAGATGGTGATGGTGCACAGCTGACATCATATGAAGATGAGTAGAAAAGAGTAAAGATCAGCTGCACCAAAGAAGATGTGGTCCAGACTCAAAGCAGAATGCAAAG
Organism: Panax ginseng; assembly: GCA_020205605.1. Classification (NCBI taxonomy): domain Eukaryota; kingdom Viridiplantae; phylum Streptophyta; class Magnoliopsida; order Apiales; family Araliaceae; genus Panax; species Panax ginseng. The sequence continues at coordinate 44,636,348 of CM035131.1, forward strand.
AGGACCACACCAAGCTGCTAAGTACAAAAGATGTTCGGAGCTTAATGACATCTTAGCAGCTCAGCACCACCAACAACAATAACAACTACAACAACAAGAAGCCAGGGCCTAAGGGGTCCTTTTCCAGAGGGACTAAATGAAGTTCCAAGCCTGCTGGACTTGAAGAGTTCCTAGAGAACTAGAGGAGTTCCAAGGCTGTTGGCCTTGAAGAGTTCTTAGTGAACTGAAGTCCCAAGGCTGCTGGCCTTGAAAGAATCTTAGAGATTCAGGGTACTGTCCTTCCTTAGTGGAAATCTTGCTAGTTGAAAGAAGAAGAGTGGATTAGGAGCTTGAGTCTCTGAACCACTTAAAACCCCTTGTGTCTTTTACTTTATGTCATTTAATTTATGTATATTAACTGCTATAACTGCTATGTATGTTTTTAGCGCGCTATCTTGAATTAACTCTACGAATAATGTATATCCGATTATGAATATATCAATGAAGGGATCTTTTACTTATTCATTTGTGCTTGAAAAGATTCATATGTTTGTCATATGCTAATTCATGAGCAATACAAAATAAATGAGAAAAGTATTTGAAACGAAAAAGGATCTATTCAACCCCCCTTCTAGATCTATATTGTGCCTACTGGAACTAACAGAAAACCACTTAGTGTAGTATATTGAATACTATTAAAGACTCAATGTGTGCTAGGTTTAGACTTGTATATATGTACATTGTTGATGAGAGAAGAAAATCGATATACCTTTAAATTGGTTAGAGAATTATTAAGTAATTTGATACACGACGAGAAGTGAAGATTAAAGGAATGTATGCATGTGTTATATATATCTTGAATTATGGAAAGAAATTATATATATATATATATATATATATATATATATATATATATATCGATCCGGATCTTAAGCTCACCACTTATCTAGCTCACCTTGTTCACCTCCTTTAATGAATGACCCATGGCGACGATTAGGTTAAAATCGCTATATATAGAACCGTCGTCTTAGATTTTAGCAACGGATAACATATAGCGACGAAAAACATATAGTGACGGATCAAATATATAGCGACGGACTGAATCGTCGTCCGGTCCGTCGCTAAAGGGGGGTAAGCAAGGTGAGCTAGATAAGGGGTGAGCTTAAGATCCGGACCTATATATATATATGAGATCTTTATAGTTGGTTAAACTATTAAGGAAAAATAGAGTTTTAAAACTCAAAGTTTGATATCTAAATTATTAAAGAAAATAGTAATCGATGCTGTGGAATCAAAGAAGAAGTTAATTTTAGATGAGTTATCATTTATGAGGTATATGTAAAGTATTTAGGAGCGTAGATTTTATTTCTGCTAATGCATAACTTGTCTGCCTCTGGACTTGAGGTGGCGCAACTGCACCACTTCCAAGCTTATGACCAGCGTAGCTGCGCCGGTATGTAAGAAGTTCTAAGTAAGTTTGTGGAATCTAAATTTCAAGAAATGAATACTAAGGACTCATATGTGTAATAAAAATCTTAGTTGGTGATTAAGTTATCCATGAATGGAGTAAGTTAGCAAAAACATGAATTGAATATGCGTTAGTTATTAACCTAGAATGAATATCGGTTAATCAAGTTATGTTATAGAATATTATATTGCCTTGTGTGGTAGTAGTGTGAAAATAGAAAGGATTAATTCACTTACATAAGACTAGGACTGAGCAAAAAACGGGTATAACCGAATTACCGAACCGATTCGAACCGAAATATTTGAACCGAAATTTTCTGATAATTCGGTTATTTTTAATATTTCGGTTATATTCGAATATTTTTAGGGTTTTCGATTAGTTTGTACGAGTATTACTTTTGGGTTATTCGGTTTAACCGAATAACTGAACAACACTTTAAAATAAGACTCTTGACTCTTGATGACTATACTGTTCTAGTATTTGAAGGTTAGAAAAAAGACGGCAGTTTTGCTTAAATCTCACTTTATTTATCTTTCTACAACTTTTTGGAGAGAGAAAAAAAAGTTTGAGTAATGGCTGGACTGAAACTCTTCACTTCGCTGCTTCTTCTTATCTCATCACTGGCCATCGGAGGGAAATGGGTTGAAGCCCAAGTGCACCATATCGTCGGAGGTGACAGCGGCTGGCAACCTTCTTCCGATCTCGGTTCTAGCGCCTGTGGATGGCTGATTTTAACTATAGTGTTTACCTTCTCCTTATTCTATGTAGATTTCGAGGCATCAATGGCGGACGTTAGGGCTCAAAACACACTGGCCGAAGTTCAAGGGTTCACATCATTTCTTAGGGTTTTGGGGAGTTATCCAATTGACATGACTCCTTTGAAGAGATCAACCCACGGTATGTTTTGGAGCTTCTAGCTTTACCTCTTAGTGATGAGTTCTGGACAAAAAGGGCAGAGGGTCTACCTCCATTTTTTCATGCTTGCTGCGAATATTTTTTATTTATATATTTACTTTTTCCATATCCCTTTATAAGGCTCTTTTGTATTTCTATTTTAAATTTGATCTCTTTGTTACTGCTTTAAAATATCCTCGCATTTTATGAAATTCGGTTATTAATAGAATAATAGAATAATTAGTTGATTATTCTTGATTTATCATGTAGTTCGGGTAGTTGTTTGGATATTCTAAACAATGTAAATTCGGTTTTCAGTTATAACCGAAAAGTGTGTTCGGTTCGGTTATTAACCGAATGCTCACTCCTACATAAGACAGTGAATTAATATGCTAATTTCATATTGTAATTATATTACATAATATTGTAATATATAAAAGGGTTAATATTCGAAAGATAAATGATTAATAAAAGATGAGAACCAATATAGTTATAAGTAATTATTGGTTAGAGATTGATGCATTAAGTTAATACTTTATGTGGTAGTTAAAAAAAATTGTTTTGAAATAATTTATGGAAGAAATAAAATAAAAGAATTATTTTATGTTAATTAGTATTGTACATACTAAATATTGTAAGGAAATGGCTATTTGGATAAAGATGTTATGAGTATATGTTCATAGTATATAATTATTTAAGGTAATTAAATATTAAGGTAAAGTGTGGCACCTAAGCTTTACATTAAATAAATATTAAAATAATATGGAATTGGAAAAAAGCCAAACGTGGCCTAGACCCTTAATATTTTACCGTTGAGATAATGAGCTTAAGTTATATAACTCTAGTAAGTGGGATAAATGAGCCTTGTGTGACATGAGTATTAAAGTTAAACCAGACTAAAAGGTTTAACTGGAATTATTGAAAAGAAAATAAATGATTGATATTAATCATTTTGATATTTAGGTGTGATAGGAAGTAATGGGTTGAGAATACCCAACTGAATGATATTTAGCCCAATTAAAATATTATTTGGACTAGCCCAAATGTACGTGGATTATATGATATGGGTATATATTAGATCCCTAATTTTCATATTATAGTAACAATTGTATATTAAAATTTGGAACAATTACATTTTCTAATACATTTTTAAAAATAATTACAACAATAGTGCACTCATAAAATCTTTACACAATTAATACATTTCTATATTTATTTACAATATTAGTGCAATTAGGATTCCTTAATTTAGGGAATTAGTATTCAATTAGGATTCCTTAATTTAGGGGATTAGTATTAATTTACTAATTAAATTAAGTAATTAATATATCTACATATTAAAATAAACCAAAGTGGCGTATATATGAAGCACGAATTGACTGGAAAAAAAACAAACAAACAAAATGCATAGATCAGATAATTATATATATATATATATATATGAACAAATCCTTTCATCATAACATAAAACTTTTAAAGACATATAAGAAAAACTAATTTAATTGCAAAAGCACACAAATATATGCAAGTATCATGGAGTGAAGACGGAGAAGGAGTACAAAATGATAAGCAGATTTGAGGGGATGAGCTCCGACGATCTCGCTCTTGACCCCCTGAAGTCCAAAATGAAGTGCATCGTTCTTGAGCCTATTGCCATCATCACCTTATGTCACTCCAACATTGCCATACCATAACATGAGAAGTCTTCTGTTTGTTCATCTTCTTGCAGTTCACATTCTTTATTCTATGCCTCCATCAAATTCACGCCGCCTCTTTTAGAACATTGATTAGAGTTGTGCCCAGGTAAGGGCTTGTCATGTTATGTTTTCTATTGCAATTTATGGCTTTGCAATTTATTTTTTATGAATATTTGGTTACCCACAAAAATTAAAATTGTTACTTTTGTACGAAGGTTTGGCTACCAACTGCAACATATTCATAATAACCTTTTAAAAATAAAATTATTTTGAATATAGTGGAGTTGGTAGCCAAACCTTCATACAAAGGTAACCATTTTAGTTTTTGTGGGTAACCAAATATTCATAAAAAAAAAAGGTTACCTTGGTATAAAGGTTTGATTACCTTGGTATAAATGTTTGGTTACCTTGGTACGAAGGTTTGGTTATCAATATTACATTACACATCACTCTCTTATCTCTCTCTTTCCTATGCAGTGTTCTATTTTTTATTTACCTTCATGAAATTGGTTGCCAAACTTTTAGACCAAGGTAACAAATTCATATGCATGTGTGAAGATAGATTTGGTTACCTTGGTATAAATGTTTGGTTACCTTGGTACGAAGGTTTGGTTATTAATATTACATTTCATATCAGTCTCTTATCTCTCTCTTCCCTATGCAGTGTTCTATTTTTTATTGGTTACCTTGGTATAAACATGGACATGGTTGTAGTAGAGAAATGAGGTTGGAGCAGAGAATGTACTAGAGGAGGAGGAAGAGAGAGAAAATGATAATGGCAAATCGGTAGAGGACGAAGAAAAAACTGAAGCGATGTGGTTGTTCTAAGAACTGGTGGTCGTGGCGACCTTGTAATCTTCCATCGTTGTCGACTGTTGTTACAAAATAGTTGTAGTTTTTGGGTTTTGGAGAATAGTTGTGACTGCTATTATTTTGAATTTGAATTTATTTTTGTTATTAGATCCTAAATATTTGAATTTGAATTTGAATTATTAATTTTGGCAGTTATTTCTCCTTGATTTTAGGTTTCCTTATTAATGTGAATTGTACTATTTTTGTAATATGGGTCCTAATTACACTCTTTTTGTAATTATTTGGTTGATGCACTATTCTTGTATTTACTTTCTATTTGTTGTATACTTATGTAAAGAACCTTTAAAATTTTCATTTTGGGAATTAAATAAACCAAACTAAACATTATTAACCAAATTGATAAGTATTAGAACCATTGTTCCAAACTCAGTTGCACAAACAGTGTCCAAGTTTCCTTTACGTTACCAACAGAACAATGAACAGTAGCTATGCATAGGTGATGATGGGCTATGAAGATGGCTGGGAAGTGGTGGTTAAGCAACCCTTTGTTAACCATTGTTTACTTCTTCTACCTTATGGATTCAACCTTTGGTGTAAAGCCTTTAACTAGACCACAACTCCTCTATAAAATGGTAGATATGTTATTGAAATCACGTTGCTGAGAATTGTCTGTAAAACCTAAGAATTAGAGTCTGAGTTACTAGTTGTTTAAAGTGAAGTTTAGCATTTGCAGAAGATAGAAGTTAAGCAAACTAAGCTCCAAAAGGGATAAATTCTGACTTTTGTTCTTAATTTGGAGTTTTGTCAAATTCTTGAAATTTCTTGAATTCTTTGATAATTGGTATGAATTAGCATCCTATCAAGCGTTTATGAAGTTTATATACATGTATAGAATCTCTAAGAATGAGTTTAAGTATGCTTGATTGAAAGAAATTCAAAGTGGGTTGATACTCTGCAAAACAGAGTAACTTACTTGTCTTTGGTCGGTAGAAGGCGCACGCACGCTTGATTATACTAGGGTGCAAAGCAAACAGTACTTTGGTCTCGAAACGAGAATCTGGTTTCTGTTGGGCTATGTTGTTTGTAACTTGATATTAACACCTAAACATGCATGAAAATAAGTATAACATGTTGCATAAAGCTTTCTTAAAAGATATGAGATTGTCCAACATGATTTAGAAGGAGATTTATAACCAAAAACTTAATGTTTTGAAAACAAACTTTGATGAAACTTGTACTATGTAGATTCTGAGCTTGATAGTATACATATATGACTGATTTCTGAACATAATAAGCATGAGTTGTGATTTATAGCTCCTTGTTCATGACCAAGTTGTTAAACTTTGAGCTAGCGAACTTTTTCAAAGAAAAACTTGACATATTGAATCTAATATGCATGAATAGCACATGATGTATGTTCTGACCTTGTGAAGGTATTAACATGACTTAACTACACATGAAAGGATCTTTAAAGATGTTTTGTATGTTCAAGTTCAAAAATTATTTCAAAAGCAAACTCTGATATTTCTCAAACCAAACTATATTTTTGTGAGAAGTAAGTACTAAATGTTGAAGATGACATGATTGTGTTCATTATGTCTCTAAACATAATTATTATGTGTTAGATATAGTACAACTAACCAAGCATGAGTTTAAGCATGTATTAAAATGATAAACAATGCTAGCTATGAATAAATGACATGAACACTTATGAGCATGCATAGTACAGCTTATGTGATCTCTTTATGTGGACATAAGACTAATTTAGTAGGCATTATGATTACATGACCTTATTTGGCCTTAATTTCGTGGGAATCCTAACCTAAGTCCCTAATATGAGAAGTTAATCTTGAAGTGGTCATGAGAGTATGTAAATTCCTCTAACATGGGTGTCTAATAATTGTTAATGTCTTAGTATGCAAAGGATTTGGCTAAAACCAAGAGAAGCGTAAGCTTAACTCGTCAAAGCTAGAGGGTAGATAGCATTGCGCCATCCCTAAGTTTATCCAAGTATGATTCATGCAGTAAGGCGATGATGCTGATTATTTTAACTTTTATCTGAACCTTAAAGCATATGTGTATGAATGTCTAAAGCTATAATACTCGACATAAATGATGTTTTAAGCATAAGAGCATGTAATGGTTATATAAAACACAGAGTTGTTAAATTTTATTAAGGTTTGCAAAATGCAAGAACTATGTGAAACATTCATCTATGAGTTTTAAATGTGTAACGAACACATAGAGAGTCAAGTGTGTAAGACCCCAAATTTTATGAAATGAAGGTATTCAATTTTCTTATAATTATATTTTTATTTACTAAATGGTTAAATTGATAAAAGGTTAAAATTAAGGGTGATATGTGAAATTTTTTCAAAGTAAGCAGGTTGTTATAAAATATTCGATTGGTCGAGGAATATTCATTTTAATAGGAAATATTAATACGATGGCACAATCATTGGTGGACCCCACAACGGAAGTATTGTCAGAGTTAGAAAATGACCGAAATATCTTTTATAAAAATAATGGCGAAAGTTTTATCGTTAAACTGTTGAAATATCCGGTGGTAAAAGTACAGTAATACACGTGGTTGCATAGTAGCACACTGTATTGTACAATATCTTTGATTATTGATGCTTACGTGAGAAGTCGCTCAGTTTTATTCAATTATTGCCATAGTAATTGTTGCATAGTATCTCTCATATTATTGATTCAATTATTATCACAGTATCATCTGCACAATATTTTATATTATTAAATCAATAATTGAGATGACAAAGTTATTCATATTATTATTTGCATTATTGGCGATGTCTAGAAAGTTCTTTCGAGGAAAGGGGTTTGGTCACCTAATTGCTCACCAATAGGGAGAAATCCTTATCGAAAAGCCCCCTCTTTCTTGGAAATGATCTGGTTGTTAAATATTGTGAGTTATAATATTAATGATGAATAAGTTTGTGTTGATTAAAGATGAAATTGTTGATAAAAATATTTTCATTATGTTGGGATTATTAGTGTTAGTGGAAATCGACATTTATTTCGACAATAATTGATTTCTAGATGTTAAATTGACCAAACGGGCAATTAATCATATAAATGAACAATTAATTGCTATTAGTTCACATGCAAATTATTGTTGGTTCACATGTACGGAACTATTGATTCACATACATGTACTATTAGGGGAGGTTGTGCAAGTTTGATAATACTTGAAGGACTAAATTAAAAATAGAGGTAAAGATGAATGTACTATATTGTAATAATTCGAGCCCCTAAACGTGCAATTATCGAAACTATGTTTTCCTATAAATAGAAGCTCATTTCTTATTTCATTCTCACCAATTCACTAAGACTCACAAGAGCAATTATAAAGAGAGAAGCTATAGAGAGAAAGAAAAATAGTATTCTGCTACTTCACTATTGCAGTATCCAGCCTTCTACTAAGGTAAGGGGTAATATTTATTTTATATTCAGAAGAGATATTATTTTTTGTATTCATAAGGAATATTATTTTCGTTCAATATTCATAATGAATATCATTTTCGTTCAATATCCGTAAGGGATATTATCTTCGTTCAATATTCGTATGAAATAATATTTTATTTCATACTCTGTAGTATGTAAGTAATATTATTTCGTTTCAGATTTCGAATTCTAAACTCATTTTGTTAAAGTACTGCTTCTATACACCATGAAATTAGTAGAATATCCTTGAAATTTGCGTTTCATCTAGTATCGTTTCACAAGGATATTTTTCTGAACATTCTTGTTGAATTTTAAGTTTTTCATGCCGGAGTACTATTTATGGGTACTATTCATTTATACGGAATTATTCATACATATGGTACTATCCATACGTACGGTACTATTCATACATACGGTACTATTCACAAAGTATTATTCACAAAGTACTATTCATGAAGTACTATTCACGGGCTACTATTCACAAAGTACTATTCACGGGGTGGTACTATTTACAAAGTACTATTCATGAAGTACTATTCACCCGGGGTACTATTCATGACAAAAATTGATTTTTTTTTTCTGTCCAAATTATTTTTGATACAATATTATTCTTGAATTTTACTCCACATAGTAGTATCATGTTGACAATTTAAAAATTATTGAATTCTAGATAAATTAAATTATAAATCTTTAAAATTTATCGTTGCTCTCATTTAATTGAATTCTTATATAATTGTCATCATCCTCATGCTTATATTGTGATGAAAGTTATATTTGGTCGTAATGCATAGATGGACTGTTGATTGGTATGATTATGACCAAGGATTATTTGGTATAATCATGACCTTTAATGTTACAAATGATGTGGTAAAAGTCATCTTTGGCCCGTAGTGCATAGATGGATTGTTGATTGGTATGATTATGACTAGGGATTATTCGGTATAATCATGACCATTGGTGAAAACACGAATATCCTTGGCTCGTAGTGCATGGATAATTCGTGGTTATGATACTAATGGATATCCTTGGCCCGTAGTGCATGGATAATTCAGTGATGTGGATTATTTATTAAGCTGAGTCTAAGCTGAGTCTAAGTTTAAAATTGATTTTAAACTTTTAAATCATAGAAGATAGTAGATATCATGCTCTACTTAACTATTCTAATGGATTGCTTATTCCACTGCAGTTGCTGATCTAAAACTTGTTGTCTATTGTATTCTATCAGTTGTTATACTGTTGAAGGCTAATGATAATTTATTCTGCATTATCGTAGTCATAATATTTCTTACTAGGCTAGTTGAGCTCACCCTTTTCTTTAACTGTTCTCTTTAAGAAATGAGAATATAGTTGGGAATAGTCGGGGAATGGATTGACGGTCCAGATGGTTGCTTTTGTAGTCCTTACTATTCTATAAAATAGTGTGATAATAATTGTAATGAGATTAAATTTGAGTTTGGATATTTTCTAGAAGAGAATATTCGTGTTAAAACTCTCAGCTATGTTTTGTCGTATTTTACACGACAATTGTATAATTAAATTGTAGTTGTATTCTGTACCATGTATTTGGCGACTCAGAATAGGTGATGTATACCTATTTTGGGGGCGTCACAAAGTGTGTGATAAATGTATATGAACGTTGATGTAAAGTACGGGTGGTTAAGGTATACCTATACATACCTAGCTATTCTAAGAGTATGATGAGAAAGTGAAATAAAAGTTTTACAAACCTAGTTAGAAAATGATGTAATATTATTATTATATTAAGAGCGTAAGAAATATATGACTGATGGATATGAATCCATGATTATATAACTGTGCAGGAATACATGGAGTGCAGATAAGCTTTAAATAGTTAAGTCATAGTTAATAAACTACAAATCAGGCAAGTCTTTCAGTTCCTATTTAATATATGAATTCTATAACTGTTAGTTGAGTTATATTATGCTATGAGAATGTTGACGTATATATATGAAATGCATATGAGATATGTATGAAATTTGAAAGTTGATCTTTGATAATATGCTTGTGAAGTAAACCTATATGCCTATTATATGAGAAGTAACATGCGTAGTAAATATTAATGGATTATAAATGCATGAGCTGAGTATGCTATTATATGCTATGTGCTGCATGAAAACTGTTAGAATTGTTGGGCTGTCGAGCTCACCCTTGCAAATAACCACTTTTGTAGGATAGGGATTCACGGTAAAGATTACGTGCTACTTGATTGATAAAGTTCAATAGTATCAAAGGAGATTGATCAATTTATTTAAATATATGCTCTTGAACCATGTTTAGGTTCTAGCAGATGTACATGATAGTAGTTTATGATGTGTAATACATGTTAAGCTGTAAATTACTGTACTATGTGATGTATAGAGGAATTCGAATCGAGATGTAAAAATTTATACAGTAAATCGAATAGAATGAATCATAGCATAATTTGATTCAAGGATTTGTAATCGATTCAAGTTAGGAAATCAATAAAAGATTTTTCAAAGAAGATTGAAAAAGTTTAAATTATTCCACATATTTTTATAACATCGAATATGATGTAAGACAAGAATGATAAATGACCAAGATTTGAAACTTATAAAAGTTTGGAGTCATTATATAGTTCTTGGAAATGGAAAGAATTTATATTCTAAATTATAATAAGCAAAGTTACATTCATTAAGTTATGAATAAAGATATAAATAGTTTGACGATAATAGTATCGTGGCGGACCAGATCCGAGGTTCAAAGGGACCTGGGTTTGGGGGTGTCACATTTTTTATAATATTGAGCGTATTTTTTTTTGGAGTTTAAGGAAGCTTTGAGTGTAGAAAATAGTGAAAGTTTTCTTCAAGAATATTCCCGCTATACCAGTCAAAATACTCTCCTTTTTAAAGTAAGGGGTATTATTTATTTCATATTCGCTTACGATATTATTTTTCGTATTCTTAAGGAATTTTATTTTCGTTCAATATTCGTAAAGAATATTATTTTTGTTCAATATTTGTAAGTAATATTATCTTCGTTCAATATTCGTAAGGAATATTATTTTCGTTCAACAGTTGTAAGGGATATTATTTTTGTTCAATATTCGTAAGAAATAATATTTTCTTCCATACTCTGTAGTATGTAAGTAATATTATTTCATTTCAGATTCTGAATTCTACACTTATTTTGTTAAAGTATGGCTTCTATACTCCTTGAAATTGTAGAATATCCTTGAAATTTGCGCTTCAGCTAGTACCTTTTCATGAAAATATTATTCTGAGCATTCTTGATAATTTTTGATATTTTTATGCCAGAGTACTATTTACGGGGTACTATTCCCAAAGTACTATTCATGGGGTACTATTCACTTGGGGTACTATTCATGACAAAAATTGATTTCTTTTCGGTCCAAATCATTTTTGATACAATATTATTATTGAATTTTACTCCACAAAGCAGTATCATGTTGTCAATTTGGACATTTTTTAAACTCTGGATAAATTTAAGTCTTTAATATTTATCCTTGATTTTGTTTAATTGAATTCTTATATCATTGTCATCATTCTCATGCTTATATTGTGATGAAAGTCATCTTTAGCCCGTAGTGCATATATTGACTGTTGATTGGTATGATTATGACCAGGGATTATTCGGTATAATCATGGTCGTAATGTTATAAATGATGTGGTAAAAGTCGTCATTGGCCCGTAGTGCATTGATGGACAGTGTTGGCATGATCATGACCATTGGTGATTTCACGAATATCATTGGCCCGTAGTGCATGGATAATTCGTGGATGTGATACTAATGAATATCCTTGGCCCGTAGTGCATGGATAATTCAGTGATGTAGATTATTTATTAAGCTGAGTCTCAGCGATATTGATGATAATCCTTTTAAATTATAGAAGATAGTAGATATCATGCTCTACTTGACTCTTCTAATGGATTGTTGTTGCCTCTTTTTCAGTTCTGATAAAAGAGCTTTAACTCATGCAAGCATACATGTGTCAACAAGTAATACAGAGTAAGTAGAGTATCGATCCCACAGAGAAAGTTGTCAAATTTAAACTACTATGAATCAATTAACTCACTATATTCATATGCCTAGACTATTAACTATAATGGATGAATTAATCTAATTGCTAATAACAACTAAAAATAAGAATACTAATGGAATAAATCAAATCTGGAAATAATGGGACCCTAACTTCATTTAATACTTCGTCTAATCGCCACTATCATACAAGAAGTGTTCACATATCATAGGAAAATAGCCAAGAGCACGAATAGAGTTATAACCATTTTTAATGCACTATAACCTACTTACACAACATCCACAGATGATAGACTCCATGTAATCATCAATACAACCAAAATCACTATATGTCTATGTGAAATTGCAATTATATTGATTTTAAGCACAAGCCCTTACTTTAGCTCATACGGTGAAACAGTATATGTCTATCTGGTTCACAAAATACGCAAGCCATCTAAAACAGCCCCATATTCGCATGCTATCATGATTACAATCCATACTCGCATGTTCATTGTCAATTCCATACAAGTACTGAAACAAATGGTGATCAGGCATTCATACATGTAAAACAATCACGATAGAATTCCCATAGGATATGCAAAACAACCCTAGCATTTAAGCATGCAACCAAACTACATATTAAAATCCGTTAGAATCCCATAATGGAGTTTAGTTCATAGCTGAACCAAAAGCCATTATAGGATCAATGCTAAACATGATTACAAAGCAAACAATTGAAAGATAAAAGATAGAATGATCAAACCCAATTGCTGAATATAAACCAATGATAACATTCAAATCCTCATAATATTCTAGCAAAATAAAGTACTAATCCACCGTGATAGAGAATCCCAAGAAGAATTGGAGAAGTAGACGTTTTGGCTTCGTTCTAAGTTGGAATCTCCCTCACAGTGTAAACCCTAGTTTCTATGATGAAAATACGACAAAAAGTATCAATCCTCTCGTTTGACACCAACAAGAATCATTTTTAATCCAATTACAACTTATTTAATTAAAAATTAAAATAAAACAAATACACGACTTGACAGATCAGATTGCGCGGCACGCCTCCGAAGATGTTCCTCGCGCGGGCGCGAGACTTGCAGAATGTCATGCTCTCGGTAGAGAGTACTCGCGCATGCCAAGACTCTCAGTTATATTTCACATGTGCCAACAGCGCAGTAATCTGCAAATTCGGTTCTAGTTACATCAGCTTCGCTGCTGCTGCTACTTGTTCATTCATGCTTAATCCTTTTCCATGCTTGATCTCCTTGCTCCAATGTACCTTCATGCCATGCATATCCCCGCTTGTGCCTCACCTTCACGCATCCATTAGCCTCGTGCCCTCTATTACCACCCAAATTAAGCCAATTTCTGCACTTATTCACCAAAAGGAGTTTTAAGTAAATGCAATGTAAAATATCATGAAATGCAACTAAAACATAATAAAATATACTTGAGATGGGCATAGTTCGCATGAATTTGTATTCAATAAGTAGGTATAAATACCACTTATCAATTGTTTGTTCTGTTGCAGTTAAACTTGATATTTATTATATTTTATCAGTTTAACATTGTTGAAGGCTAACAATAATTTATTCTGCATTATCTTAGTCATAATATTTCTTACTGGGCTAGTTGAGCTCACCCTTTTGCTTTCATTGTTCTCTTCAGGAAATGAGAACGTAGCCGAGACTAGTCGGGGAATGGAGTGACGGTCCGAGATAGTGATTGTAGTAGTCCTCACTATTTTATAAAATAGTGTTTATAAAATAGTGTGATAATAATTATAATGAGGACTTTATTTTCGTGTTAAAATTCTCAGCTATGTTTTGTCGTATTTTACACGACAGTTGTATAATTAAGTTTGTATTTGAATTTTGTACCATGTATTTGGCGACTTAAAATTGATGATGTATACCTATTTTGGGGGCGTCACAGCTATGGCTTCACTTTGTAGACTATATCTCATGGTGTTTATATTTATGGCTTCTTCATCTATTATATTCTATTATCTGGATTGTGGCTTTGCATGATTTGTTAAGAACTAGAATCTGGTAAATCATTTTCATCATCATTAATAGTTTTTTTGGCATTATGGTAATACTGTGAGCGCCTCTACAATTGCCAAAAATGGATAAAAAAAACTAATGAGGCAATGTATTCATTTTTTAACTATAACATTGTGTTATGTATGACACGGTGCTATACTACTATGTTTTTGGACATGATGTTACATGAAGATCCAACATAATTATTAATGCTCGTGCTTTTCAATTTCCGCATGTAACATTGATGACCAAAACTGAGACATTCTTCATATGTTTCCCTTTTCGTTTGGATATTTGAATTCTGGTGCAAGTAAGCTTGTATGAGACATAGACTCTTTAAAATGCATCAAGTACCTGTGTCGGATATTTGAGGCTTAGTGAGATTTGTGTAATGTGTAACAGACTTCAAATATGTCACTAACAATCATATCAATATAACAACTCGATGACATTGTGCATTACATTTTCTAAATATTTGTTAGTACTTTCGAATGAAAGAAGTACCTATTTTTAACCCTATTGGTTACATTATAAATATTTTTATCAAGAAATTATATACACACACACACACACACACACACAACTGTTATATAATATCCTGAGGTTTAATGATCAGATTAATTTTATACTTGTATGTATTTGTGCACAAAATTTTTATCCAACTCTATGTAACATATGCTACCAAAATTTAATCATCTCACAACAATCTACTATCTTTTTATTATATTTTATTTTATTAATTGTACGTATAAATTTATTATTAACAAAATGAATAATTTTACTGTAACGTGCGAGTTTATATCTAGTTAAACAATAAAAGTAAACTATAAAATAATATTATTTCAGTCTTACAGGAGTCCACGTCAACCAACGAAAATGCTCACGTCGGCCCAAGTACTTATCAGCCTTGTTCATGCAATCAATCAATATGCTTCATTTTGGGGTGTCCATAATTATTTGCACTCCGACCTCTATAATTTACAAAAATAATATTCTCTATTCTAAAATATAAAATTAAATTTAACGATTTAAAGTTAATTTAAAATGCTTTTAAATTCAAAATTATAAGTGTTCGACAATTATATATAATCTATACACATTCGTTTTTTTAAATAAAATTTATAAGCATTCTAATAATGATAGTAAATTAATTGAAATTCAAAAAAGATATTTTATAATTATTATATATAATATAAATAAAAAATTAAAAATAATTTTATTTAAAAAACAACTAGTTTGCAGGACACTTAACTAGTTAAATTATAAAAGCAAAAAGTCTAAATAAAAACCAAACAATAAAAATGTAAACTATAAAATAATTAACAAAACTAAATGATAAAAGTAAACTACAAAATAATAAAATTCAACTAATTCAACTCCACCTCCCTCACTACCTCAACACCAGTGAACCAAAAGCAAAGGTACCACCATCTCCTTCCATCGCCTCATCAAACCACCATATCATCCAAGCTCAGTAGCAGCAAATTACAATACATAATACATAATAAAGTGGGTTGAAAAATAGTTATTCAGTTTAGGCCTGTTTTTTCTTTCAAAAATATGGCTCTGAACTTTATCCAATCTAAGTAACAAAAAATAAATTAAAATGGTTCTAGTTAATTTGGGTTGACCCAACAATTTATAATCTATATTGCAGGTCTATTTCAAATCATGAATTTTAAAATTATATATATATATATATATATATATATATATATATATATATATTTAAATGATATCAAAAGATAATATTGTTTTTAATATAAATATAAGATTATTACCAAATTTTTAAAGTCAATTTAGAGATATTTTTAAATATAAAATTAACATAAATTATCTTAATTTGAGTTAACATAATAGAATAGTGTTTATTATCTCAAAAGTATTATCCAAATTAAAATATATTATTTTATATTTTTTAATAAATTATCTCAATTTTAACTTTACAATGATCTATTTTATTTTTGTTTTTGATTTTCTTTATTTTTGCTTTTTTTTTTTAATACGAAATATTATTTTTTCTTAACAAACTTTATTATTATTGAGATTTGAGACTTCAGAAAGGGCCCAATAAAAATAGAGAGGAATGCACAAGGACAAGTTGTAACCGAACTTTCAATCATTTCTTTAGACCACACTATTCGGCGCGCCAAACCTTCACAAGAACTCTCTGAAAAACTTGGAAACCATAATGCCTGCATGGGACTTGCTCAGCCTCTTTCTCCCTCCGCCTTCCACTCCTTCAAATCCTTAATTCACCTTAATCTCTATCCCCAAGCCCTAAAAGTTTCTCTCTCTCTCCAAAACCCACACCTCACAGACACAACCTATGCCCTCTTCATCAAATCAGGCTCCGTTCTCGACCCATTTCTCTCCTCTACTCTCATCACTCACTTCTCACTCGCCGGCGACTTCTCACGCTCCACCCACTTCCTCGGCGACACCCACCGCCCCGATACTGTCGTCTACAATTCTCTAATTTCCGGGTATGGCCGATATGGCCAACCCGGACCCGCTTTCGAGCTCTTCAATAAGTTCAGAAAATTAGGACTTTATCCCGATGTTTATACTCCAAGTTCTCTCCTTAGTTCTTGTGAGAATTTGGAACAAAATGAAATTGCTCATTGTGTTTTTCTCAAAATGGGGTTTGTTTCTAGTGTGTTTTTGGTTAGTGGACTTGTTGAAAAGTATTCGAAATTGGGGTTTGTTGGCAATGCTGAGAAATGTTTTGAGGAATGTTTGGTGTTGGATTCTGTGGTCTGGACTGCTATGATTAATGGGTTTGTTTGGAATGGGGTATTTGAGAAGGCAAGGGAAATATTTGTGGAAATGAGGTGTTTGGGTTTGGTACTGAATGAGTTTAGCTTGACTAGTGTGCTTGGTGCATTGTTTCATGTCAAAGAAGGTGAACAGATTCATGGATTTGGTGTAAGGATGGGATTTTTGTGTGGGTGTTCAAGTCATCTCAATAATGCACTTATAAACATGTACACTAAGTGTGGATATAAATCTTATGCGGTGAAAGTGTTTGATGAAATTCCTAAACCAGATGTTGTCTCTTGGGCGGGGAGGATTTGTGCAGCTTATGATGGTGCAGATGCTTTTGAAATGCTTAAAGTTTGTGTTTCTAAAGGTTTAGAAATAAATGAGTATACTATGATTAATACTTTGTCTGCCATTGAAGTCCCAAAGATGTTAGAATCGGGGAAACAAATTCAAGCGCTTTGTTACAAGGAAGGGTATTTGTTTGATACATCTGTTTGTGGTGCGTTGATTTCCATGTATGGGAAAAGTGCACAAATGGGTGATGCCAGGCAAGTGTTTGATGAAATAATTTTTCGAGACTCTGTTTCTTGGAATTCTTTAATCACTGGGTATTCAGAGAATGGACTTGCATATCAAGCTATTGCAGTGTTTTCTCAAATGCGGGAATTTTCAATACAAATTAATAAATATACTCTGGCTAGCATTCTTGAAGCAGCGTCTCATTCAAATTCTCCTAAGCAGGCAATGCAAATCCATTCCTTTATAATCAAACTCGGGTTCATCTCTGATGAATCCATGCAGACATGTTTAATAACAGCATATGGAAAATGCAACGGGATTAATGAGTCAAAGAGTTTGTTTACTGAGATTGATCCAGTTGATGTTGTACATCATAATGCAATGGCAGGTACCTGTGCTCATGTTGGCTCCCATGTTGATGTCCTGAATTTGTTCCAAACGAGATGGAACTTGTCCCTGGAAGTTGATTATGTAACTTTTACCATGCTTTTTAAAGCTTGCGGAGTTTTAACCAATTTAGATTATGGAAAGGCTATCCATTCTTTGGCTCTGAAATCTGGACTCGATACGGATGTATTCATTGAGAGTTCTGTTATAGATGTTTACTGCAAGTGTGGAAGTATAGGTGACGCGGAGAAGGCTTTTAAGGATGCAGCTAGACACAATTTAGCAGCTTGGAATGCAATGATGATGGGATATGGTCAATGTGGTAGATATCATGAAGTTTACAGTTTATTATGCAGAATGCCTGAATTTGGGGTGAGACCTGATGAGATAAGTTACCTTGGAGTTCTTAGTTCGTGTTGTCATGCAGGGCTAGTGAATGAAGCACAATATCACTTGAATTCTATGTTTGATCTTCATGGAGTGACCCCATGTTTAGAACACTATGCCTGTGTGGTTGATGTGTTAGGTCGAGTTGGACACCTTGAAGAAGCAAAGAGGACTATTGATCAAATGTGTATTTCCCCTGATGCTTGTATATGGCAGATTCTTTTATCAGCATGCAATGTACATGGCAACATTGATCTTGGAAAAGTTGCGGCACAAAAACTTCTTGAGCTGCAGCCTGAAAATGACTCAGCTTTCATTCTTCTCTCCAATCTCTATGCTTCTGCTGGTATGTGGAATGCTGTTGGAGAACTGAGAAGAGAAATGAAAGAAAAAACAGTTTGCAAGGAACCTGGTTCTAGTTGGACTCAAGTTAGAGGAGCCATCCATTACTTTTTTGCTGATGATGCATCTCATCCTGAGAGTAGTGAAGTTTATATGAAGCTGCAAACTTTGATGAAGCAGATTATTGAATTGCCTGATGCAGAGCAAGATGGTTTTCTTGCGTGGATTTGTAGACTATGAATTATAAATTCTTCTTATACTACTTGCAATCAAGAACCTGAGCCTTCCAACAAGGCCAATGACGAGAATTTTACGCGGAGTGGGGGGCGGTGAAGGGCCGGTTTCAAGTTTGATGGAGTATGGAATTGAATCAAAATGCAATGTGTTGGATGATGCTACAGGGGTACTAAGGCCCAAAATGCATCAAGGAATATGCAAAGCAGCAGATAATAGGGGAGTCATAGGTATGATAAACTGAACTATATTGTCTCCATTTATAAAGGAATCTACCAACCTCGCTTTACGTTAACTTAAGAGCAAATTCAAGCTTCTTCAGTATTCCTTCGGTCAAGGAGATGCCTGAACAAGATAGATACTGAAAGCCTTCTGCTTGCGGAATTCAAATTATAAAAACAGGTGATTAGTTGATCAGATGTCTTTATGCAACCTCAAACGAGCATAAGCTCCCTTTCTAATCGGTGAGATGAACTTTCAGGATAAATTTGATTCAGGTCAGAACAGTTTTTATATGTCGGCTAAAATCTGATTGAGGTCAGAACAGTTTTAGCAGTTTTTATATGTTAGCTGTTTCGTAAGTTTATAATCAGTGAACGCAACAGTCCAATGTAAACTCGTTTCATGTAGTTCTTGCAAAAGATTAGCAGCAAATTGTTAAACGAAGTAATAATGGGTTTATCAGTCGCTCTGTGAGTTCATGTTACAGTTTAACATAGACGCAAACATCTGGTAGCTGGATTCATTGTTATATTGATTACTAATTTAGATGTAGTAGTAGAACATGAAACTTTGCAAAGCTAAGGGGAAATATTAACACACTTGGACTTGAGTACCCATGTCATGAGAAAATTTTCCTTCCATCTTCGATTTCAACCCAATGTAGTAGTTTACAAACGAAAGAAAGTATTTTTATTTCATTGAAGTTGCTTATTAAGTTTTTGATTGAATTATGATCCCAAGAAGAAAAATGATCGTTGCGCTATGCAAAGAAGGAATGAAGGATACTTTTGAGTTTACTTTTACATCATTTTCACCACAAGAATATGACTCACAAGTGATATTCTTGACATATATATTATGTGATGGTTTGATATACGAGTTAATTTTGTGTGTATTTTGACATGTAAATTGGCTATGTTTGTGACAATTGGGTTAGGGTATCATGCTGTAGATCTTTGTTTAAAAAGTGTAGAGTCTGGTGGTATTTGCGCGTGCCTACATGTGTATATTTTAGTTAAGTGGTAATTTCTATTCACATATTTTATGTTGCAAATTAAATTTGATTTGGAAGTTGCAATGCAATGTCTTCTATGTTTTCTACTTCTTTTCACCTTCCTTTTCTATTGGTACTTGGATAAAGAGTTCTCGCTTTTTAATTCATTGATAACAATGCGCCTAGTAGTGTTTCGGATTAGTATATATTGTACATAACACATAAGATCTTTAAATTCTGGTGTTTACTGCACTAGTCTTTCTAAATGTTTGCCTCTTCTTGACGGATAATTTTTGTGTATAAAATGTTGGTCTTCAACCCTTGCTTCTGGGGGGCAGTTTTAACATTGTCTGTACTTTTTGAAGTTTTTAAGTTGTATCATTTGCAATCCATTTTAGGAACGCATACCTAGCTGCGATTTTATTGTTGCAACAACTTTAATGTTGCAAGTCATCTTGTACAACCCTGTGATATAATTTAAAACAGTTATATATATATATATATATATATATATATATATATATAACTTTGTTCCAACAGATTACACTTGACCTTTCAGGTTTGTTGGGGCATCAGATGGTCACTTTGGTGAAGAAGGCTTTTTCCTAAATTTGTAAAATTAAAAACGTTGGTGAAGAAGGCACTGGAGTTTTGAACATTACCTAATATATACATGTTGGAAATTTAATTTGTTCCTATTGTTGGAGAGAGGGGTGTATCATATTTCTATCATCATCTCCATAAGGATAACATTTGAAACCAATATTTACGTTTGTGAGAAAACTAAGAAATGGGTGAATATGAGAGATTAAATCTTCTCATCATTTTACTACATTATATTACAATCAAACTACAATTAAGGATTTAATTAGAGTTGTAATCAATGCTAAATACTATTTTTCCTAAATAGCTAGATTCTAATAATATTCTAACAGATTTATAGAATATTCTACATTCTAATTTCTAACACTCCCCTCAAGTTGGTGTGTGGATTTTTTGCAAGCAACTTGAAAGAGACCTTTAGTCATGATGTCAACCTGTTGATGATTTGTCTTGACAAAAGGTATGCAAATGAGACCACTAGTTAACTTTTTCTTTATGAAATGTTTGTCAATCTCAATGTGCTTCATTCTATCATATTGTATCGGATCATTTGCAATATTGATGGTTGCATTAATCACAAAACAATCTCATTGGCTCATTAGTTATGATTCCCAAGTCTTTTAATAATGTTCGCAACCACATTAATTCACACACATCCAAGACAATAGTTCAATATTCGGCTTCAGTACTAGATTTAGCCACAACCAACTGTTTTTTGCTGCGCCAAGTGACAAGGTTGCCGCCTATAAATGAACAATATCCAGACGTGGAACGATGGTCATCAATACAACGAGCCCAATTTGCATCGATAAAAACTTCAATCCTCATATGCCCATGATGTGAGAATAATATTCCCTTTTCAGGAGTATATTTTAGATATGTTAGGATTCTATAGACAACTTTCCTGTGACAACCCCGTGGATCATGCGTATATTGACTTACTACTCCCACATCATAGAAAATATCATGTTTAGTATGGGAGAGATAAATTAGTCTTCCCACTATCCGTTGATATCTCTCCTTATCAACAGTGGGTCCTATGCCACCTGTAAAATGATTAACCTCAATGGGAAAGTCACCTGGTTTGCATCCTAACATGCCTGTCTCTGTCAACAGATCAAGTACATATTTTCGTTGGGATAAGAAGATGCCACTAGAAGATCTTGCAACTGTTATGCCAAAAAAATATTTTAAGGTGCCAAGGTCCTTGATTTCAAATTCATTGGCAAGTTTTGCCTTGAAATTAATTAGCTCTTCTTCATTATTTCTAGTAACTACAATGTTATCGTTATAGATAATGAGAATGGTAATCTTGCCATTTCCACGTTTGGCGAACATAGTTTGATCCGCCCAGATTCGTTTGTACCCAAATCTCATCATGACTTTATAAAACATGTCAAATCATGCTCTAGGGGACTGTTTCAACCCATATAGAGCTTTTCGTAACTTACCTTTCCATTAGTTGATGATGAGGTAAAGCCCGGAGGGACTTCCATGTATACTTCCTCTTTAAGGTCCCTATAAAAAAATGCATTCTTCACAACAAGTTATTGGAGGTTCTACCCAAAGTTTGTTGCACAAGATATAATGGTATGGACGTAATTCATTTTTGCCATTGGAGCGAATGTCCCCTCATAATCAATTCTACGAGTTTGAATGTATTCTTTTACAACTAGTCTGACTTTAAGTCTCTCAACCGACCCATTAGACTTTTTCTTTACTGTATACGCCCATTTGCACTCAACCGGTTTCTTCCCATGGGGATGAGGAACTAACTCTCATGTCTCATTTTTTCTCAAGGCATTCATTTCCTCTATCATAGCTTTCCTCCATTTTTCATCTTGGATTGCTTCCTTCCACCCCTAAGGAACATAAATAGAGGACAATAAGGAAACAAAGGCATAATAAGAGGTAGATAAATTATCATAAGAGACAAAGTTAGAAATAGGATGATCTAAATTCTTTCCTAAGGGAAATAGGAAGATTGATATCAAAAATTTTAGTAGGGATATTTGAGTTATTACATTAGAATCTGTTGGGAGATTGCATATTTAAAATTTGATGTTGAAAGTTAATAGTCATGATTATATGTAAAGTCCTTCAAAGGAACACATGTACAAGGAACTTAGTGATAGATCAAATTTGTTAGGTTGATCTGAACTTTAATGCGTATCATTCTGCAAATGAATGTATAGAAGAAGAGATCAAAGCTGTTAGGTTGATCTATATCTTGAAATGTAATAGATAGGCTTCAATTGAATTGTAGTCTATCAAGATGATCAAGAGATTGCAGAAGACAAGGCAGAATCATAGAGCATTGAGGATCGTAGTGTATCTGCTTTGAAGGGCCTCTCCGAAATCGTAGAGTAGTCCTAATGCTTCAAAGAGCCAAGTCGAGTTAAGTAGAGTGCTCTCGGAAGCGTAGAGTCTGCAAGTCAAGCAAGTGAAGATCGTAGTGTACCAGCACTTAAGAGAAATCGTAGTGTTCTCATCTATCAGAACCAGACCAAGTACCAAGATGGCACGACACCACGATCAGAATTGTAGAGCTTCATATGTTTGTGTCAGAAGCATCGAGCCTCGTCCACTTGTTTAAAGATTAATCGCAATAAATATAGAATGAGCTATAGACGTTGAAGACCTCGGGAGTCCCAATGACACAACAGTCATTCTTAGTATATAACAAAGAAACGTATTGAAGAAGCTAAGGAAAGTACTATGGGTCAGTAGAAAACACATTTTCAGGTGTTAGGTGAGATAGCAGTCTGCTGTGTCAGTGGGCCAGTCTGCTAGTCAGAAGTTATGTAGAAAGTCTCCATCAAAGCTCAGAAATGTCAAATGCATTTAATGCTTCACCGGATGTCTTCAACGGAAACATTTTCAAAGACATGATATATACAAAACATCAGCAGATGAAAGAATTAAGTAAGCACTGAACAAAAAGCTGAAGAACACTCAACGATCAAACTCTACGATCTGAAAAAGAGAAAGCTTGCTCAGCTACTCAGTTCTTTCGAACAAGAGCTTAACGACAACTGAGTAGCACCATTCAAGAACTCATCAACAACTATCAAGTGAAGTAAGAAGTTCCAAGTCAGAAGGACTTGAAGAGTTCTAAGTGAGCTGTGAACCAAGTCTACTAGACTTGAAGAGTTCAAAAATGAACTGAGAAGTGCCAAGATTGCTGGTCTTGAAGGAATCTGTGAGATTCAGAAAGTGTAAAGATATCCTTAGTGGATTTCCTACTCGAGGAGTAGAAGAGTGGACTAGGAGCTTTAAGTGCTCTAAACTACTTAAAATTGTCGTGTCTCTTACACTCTTGCTATAACTGCTATAACTGCCTCACTCTCATTAACTCACTATATCTTAAAGGAAGAACAAACAAATCTTAATTCCACTGTGTTTGAACCATTATCAAAACTAACAAAGCATTTTAAAGAAGAAGTTAAAATATCTATTCAACCCCCCCTTCTAGATAACTATTGTGCCTCCGAGAACTAACAATTGGTATCAAAGCAGGTTCTATCAAACAGCCTACAAAGCTTAAGTAGATCCAATGGCACATCTGATAAGCGAATCAAAGACTAGAGGAGGCAGCAAGCCACCTATGTGCAACAAAGATAAATTCACCAACTGGAAAGTTCGTATGCAAGCCTACATGGATTCAATAGATGAAGATCTATTTGAAACTGTTCAAAATGGACCCTGCATTCCTACCAAGCTTGCTTCTACTGTAGACGATCCAAACAAAATCCAGATCAAGGTCAAAGAAGAATGGACTGACAACGAAAAGAAAGCTGTCCAACTCGACAAAAAGGCCAAGAATATCTTGTTTCAATCGTTAGAAGACGATCTGTTTGAAAATGTGGTAAACAACAAAACATCAAAGGAAGTGTGGGAGGCATTACTCATCATGCATGAAGGAACAGAAGAAGTCAGAGAAAACAAGCAATCTCTCCTAACTCAGCAATATGAAATGTTTACACACGTTTAAGGAGAGAATGTCACTTCCACCTACGAAAGATTCAATGTACTGTTCAACTCTCTCTGAGCCTATAGAAAGATCTATCCAAATAAAGATCTAATCATAAAGTTCATGAGAGCTTTACCTAGCAAGTGGGATGCCAAAACCACTACCATCAGAGAGTCAAAGAATCTCCATGAAATGACTGTTCAACAGTTATATGGAAACCTTCTCACATATGAACTGGAGCTGACTCAACGAGCAGAAACTCTATTCGAAGGAAGAAAGAAAGATAAAGGAGTTGCCCTAAAAGCAACAGATAACACTTCCAAAGCTAACACTGAGAATGACTCTGACTATGATGAAGATGATGATGAGGACTTTGCAATGTTGGTAAAAAGACTCAGAAGGTTCATGCGTCAAGGCAAAAGCAGCAAACCTAAGAAGTTCAACAACTACAACAACCAGGAACAAATAAATGACTTATGCTACAACTGCAAAAAGCCTGGCCATTTCATTGCAAACTGCAACAAGCTTGGCCATTTCATTGCAAACTGCAACAAGCCTCTCCAAGAAGAACTCAAGAAAGGCTCAAATTCAAAGAAAGAATTGAAAGGCAACAAGAGGCTTCAGAAGAAAGAAAAAGGTCTTGTGGCCGGAGGATCGTGGAGTGACTCAGACAACGAGTCAACTCCTGAATCTGGAGATGATGAAGATCCTCAAATGGCAAATCTTTGTCTGATGGCCAAACATGCAAAGGATAAGAAGAGCTCTGACATACTTGAAGTAAGTATAGATGAGGTATTTGACTTTAACTCTCCTGATGTAGACATTGATGATTTAAGAACTGCTCTACATGGCATAACATCTGATCTGCATCAATACATGAAATGGTTCAGAGTTCTGTCTAAAGATTATTCTCTTCTTTAAAAAGAGAAAGAGAAAGTTCAAGAAGAACTGGAAATAGCTCTTCTAAGTACTAACTTTCTCTCCACATTAGAAGCTGATAATAAATTTTTAAAACAGACCAATGAACTTAATGCACAAAGAGAGTCAAGTCTGACCTCTAAAATTGAGGAACTAGAAAGGACAATCTCTACATGGAATAAATCCTCTTCTTCTATGGACTCCCTGATCTCCAGTCAAAGAAGTGCATCTGACAGAACAGGTTTAGGTTTTGGGGAACCCACCTCAAAACCATATGTGGAAAAGATAAAAGAAACTAGCTCTAGTAATGTTTCAAGTAGAAGCATTACATTTGTGAAATCCTCATAGAAGGAAGAACCAGTCCAACCCTTCTCTTCAGATCCAACCTATATTCCAAGGAATAAAGGATCTCATACTGGCCTAGGTTTCAGAAGAGAGAAGAGTAACTCAATCTCTACTCTCCAACCTCGAAGGGTTGTAGAGTCGAGTAAAATTAACTCCACAAACCAACTGGGAAGGAACAATAGAGTTAAGCCTCACTCTTCACGAATTATTAAACATAAGGACACATGGAAAAAGGAAAATAAGTATAAAGGAAGGACTGCTGGAAAACCACATAAGTCCAAATGGAGGAAGAATCCACACACACACACACACAAACATGCATCATATTAGATGCTTTGTATGTAATAAGACTAGTCATAAGGCTGCAATATGCTACCATAACCCTATGCATGTGAAATCCAAAGTTAAGCAAATTTGGGTTCCCAAGGGTACTAACAAAGTAGGACCCATGCAAGTATGGGTACCAAAATGAGAGTTCTATCTTACCACAGGAACCAAGCTCCACGATCACAACCTAGTATCTGGATAGTGGATACTCAAGGCACATAATAGGGAACAAAGCGCTTCTGTCTAACTTCGTAGAAAAGGAGGGTCCAGCAGTCATCTTCGGAGATAATGGCTCTGGCAAGACAAGAGGATATGGCTCACCTGGGAATGGAGCAGTGTCCTTCAGTAAAGTGGCCTATGTGGAATGTTTTACAACACAATCTTCTAAGCATAAGCCAACTCTGTGACAAGGGTCATCAAGTCATTTTCCTCAACAATCAATGTAGTCAGAGATCTGAAGACATACTCTATAAAACTGACTGGAACAGGAGAAGGCAATGTCTATACTGTCAATCTTGATCAACTAAGCTCGGATGAGACGATATGCTTTCTGGCTAAAGCATCTGAAGAAATGATGTGACGCCCCCAAAATAGGTATACATCACCCATCTTGAGTCGCCAAATACATGATACAAAATTCAAATACAACTGTCGTGTGACATACGACAAAACATAAACTTAGAGTTTTAATACGAATATTGTCTTCTAGACAGTATTCAACTCAAATGGAGTCCTCAATACATTTATTATCACACTATTTCATAGAATAGTGAGGACTACTAATGCTATCATCTGGACCATCACTCCGTTCTCCTACTAGTCCCGACTACATTCTCATTTCCTGAAGAGGACAATGAAAGCAAAAGGGTGAGCTCAACTAGCCCAGTAAGAAATATTATGACTAAGATAAAGCATACTAATTTATCATTAGCCTTAAACAGTGTTAAAATGATAAAATATAACAAACATCAAGTTTAACTGTAGCGGAACAAGCAATCCATTAGAAGAGTCAAGTAGAGCATAAAATCTACTATCTTCTATGATTTAAAAGGTTTTTCATCACTTTTATCGCTGAGACTCATCTTAATAAATAATCCACATCATCGAATCACCCCTGCACTACGACCAAGGATATTCTTTAGTATCACGACCATAAATTATCCATGCACTACGGGCCAAGGATATTCGTGTATTCATCAATGGTCATGATCATGCCAACAACTGTCCATCAATGCACTATGGGCCAATGAGGACTTTTACCACATCATTTATAACATTACGGTCATGATTATACCGAATAATCCCTGGTCATAATCATACCAAGTCCATCTATGCACTACAGGCCACAGATAACTTTCAACATAATATAAACATTAGGATGATGACAATGATATAAGAATTCAATAAAATAAGTTCAAGGATAAATTTTTAAAGATTTATAATTTAATTTATCCATAAATCAATAACGTCCAAATTGTCAATATGATACTGCTTTGTGGAGTAAAATTCAAGAATAATATTGTACCAAAAATAATTTGGACCGAAAACGAATCAATTTTTATTATGAATAGTACCCAGGGTGAATAGTACTCAAGTGAATAGTACCCTGCGAATAGTACTTTGGGAATAGTAACGCCGTGAATAGTACCCTGGCATGAAAAAGTTAAAACTTATCAAGAATGCTCAGAGTAATATTTTCATGAAAAGATATTGGATGAA
This sequence comes from Panax ginseng, assembly GCA_020205605.1. Classification (NCBI taxonomy): domain Eukaryota; kingdom Viridiplantae; phylum Streptophyta; class Magnoliopsida; order Apiales; family Araliaceae; genus Panax; species Panax ginseng. The sequence continues at coordinate 44,664,471 of CM035131.1, forward strand.
GCGCAAATATTAAGGATATTCTACTAATTTCATGGAGTATAGAAGCCAAAAGTTTAACAAAACGAGTATAGAATTCGAAATCTGAAACGAAATAATATTACTTACATACTACGGAGTATGGAAGAAAATATTATTTCAAGTGAATATTGAACAAAAATAACATTCCTTACCTTGAAAAGAAGAGTATTCCAACTGGTATAGCGGGGATATTCTTGAAGAAAACTTTCACCGTTTTCTACGCTGAAAGCTTTCTAAAACTCTAAAGAAATACGCTCAATATTATAGAAGAAGAATTCTCTGATTCTGGTGTGATTTTCAATTCTAACTTAAGTGCCTATTTATAGGAAAATGTTAGAACGCCATAGGAGACTAAATAATAAATTATTATTATTATTATTATTTTTAAAATCAACTGTACACATGCCCAAAGACCAACACATCAACTTGGAACAAAAATTTGCAGCCCACATGTTTTTAACAAAAGTGAGTCCCACCCATAATTTTAATAAAAATATTTATTTTTCGAAACTTCAACAATTCATAATAAATAGCCCTTTTATCAAAAAATTTTGAATTTTATGTCCATTTCACACGGAATCGAATTTTCTACAACTTTGTAGCTTTAAGTTTTTCCAAATTCCAAACAGAAAATATCCGAAATTCACAAACGGACGATTTTTAACACCTCTTAAAATTCATAACAAATCATACGCTAATTTTTAACGGTTCAAAATTTGTGGACATATACTCAACTTATATATGTATAACATATCCAAAAATCACAACAATCCAACGGTCGGATTAAAATTATAACTCACACAATAGAACTATAAAAACATCGATTTGATTTTTTAATACCTCTAATCCGACAAAATATTGGTAAAACACCTCAACATTAATTCCTTCAATTATAACCACATAAAATAAATATTTTCCTATCTATCATTTATGTCCACATAAATAAATATTTCCTCATCATATAAATCAATAATTAATTATTCACAAATAATATTACAGAATCACAATAATGACAATGAGCCGCTCCTCGTGAAAGAGGGGCTTTCCAATAAGGATTTCTCCTTCTTGGGCGCGCAATTAGGTGACCAAACCTCTCCTTTGAGAACTTTCTAAAAATTGCCAATAATGCTATCTAATAATATTATTCAAATAATATGAATTATTGATCTGATAATGGGAAATACTGTGCAGTAAAAATTATTGAAACAACAATAATATAAAATATCAACGCATCAATTATTGAATCAATAAAATAAAATATTGAACAATAATTACTATAACAATTATTGGGTAGTGCCTTCTTACGTAAGAATTAATAATTCAAAAATACTGCACAATACCGTGTGCTACTATGCAACAACGCCAGACATCGTATTTTAACCACCGTGTATTCCAACAAAGTGTTAATTCAGTAATAACTACGTCGTTATTTATAAAAACTCAAACTTGTCATTTTTTTCATCCGACAGTTATTATGTTATGGGGCCTACAAATGATTGTGCCGTTGTACTAATATTCCCTGTTAAAACGAATATTCCCCGACCAATCGAATATTATATAACAACTTGCGTTCTTTGCAAAATTTATAAATATTACCCACAACTATAACATTATATCAAATTCACTCCATAATATTCAAAAATGATATTTATAGAAAATTCATCTTTATTCAAAAAGTTGGGGTCTTACAAATGAGCTGGTTGATCTAGTAGCAGGCTTACCCAAGTTTAACTTTGTCAAAGAAAGTCCATGTAATGCCTGTCATCTTGGAAAGCAGACTAGAAACTCATTTAAGAGAAAAACTGTCAACTCAATTGACAAACCTCTGCAGCTACTTCACATGGATCTTTTTGGGCCAATTCCAACAAGCCTTGGAGGGAAGAGATAGTCACTGGTCGTAGTAGATGACTACACCAAATTCACTTGGGTGTTCTTTCTAAACTCAAAAGATGAAACTAGCTCCCAACTAATTAAAATGTTTAGACTAGTGATGAATGAGAAAAGGGAGAAAATCAAGGCTATAAGAAGTGATCATGGCAAAGAATTCAACTTCTCTGAGATGGACCGATTCACGCACGAATAATGGCATCGCCATAACTTCTCGGCTCCACGAACCCCTCAAAGATAACTAGAGAAATGGTGAGAGAAGGAACGAAACGTTGATAGAGGTGGAAGAACTCTACTAGCAAAGAACCCATCCGCTGAATACTTCAAGCGTAAGCTATCAACACCGCATGCTACACTCGTAATGGATCTCTTGTACACTCTACGTTAAAGAAGACTCTCTATTTAACCGTGGAGAGGAAGAAAGCCAAGTGTCGCCTACTTTCATGTGTTTGGTGCGTGCATGCTATATACTCAACAATGGAAAAGCAAAGATTTGACAAAGTTCCAACCCAAGTCTGACGAAGGAATCTTTCTAGGATATGCCACAGATAGTAAAGCTTATAGAGTGTTCAACAAGAAGACACTAAGTGTTGAAGTCTCAATTCACATCATCTTTGATGAAACAGACTTGGACAAAACAAAGTCTCAAGACACTAAGAACGATAATTCAAACACTACGAATGAGGTTGTCGAGCTCAACACTACGATCGTAGTTCTAAAAAATGAAATCGTTGAGCAAGAAGAAGAGATCGTAGAGAGAACTACGCAAGACAACGAACCTCCACATCAAGAAGCTGAAATTAATCTTGAAGGTCTTAGACAAGAAGGCATCAGGACAGATGTTCCAACAGGAAATAGATGGGTAAGAGACCACACTCAAGACTTAATCATTGGAGACCCAAATGCAAGAGTCAAAATAAGAGCCGCCACCCAAAATGAGTGTTTTTATCTAAGCTTTCTATCATAAATGGAACCCAAGAAGATAGAAGATGCTATGGAAGACTCTAGCTGGATAGAAGCTATTCAGGAAGAACTAAATCAGTTTGAAAGAAGCAAAGTATGAAGATTAGTTCCAAGACCAAAGAGTCATCCTGTCATTAGCACCAAGTGGGTCTTCAGAAACAAGATGGATGAAGATGGAGAAATAACAAGGAATAAGGCAAGACTAATGGTCAAAGGTTACTTTCAAGAAGAAGGCATTGACTACAATGAGACCTTTGCACCTGTTGCCAGATTGGAAGCCATCAGAATATTTATTGCCTTTGCTGCTTATATGAAATTCAAAGTCTTTCAGATGGATGTTAAAAGTCCATTCCTGAATGGTGAACTTCAAGAAGAAGTATATGTGGAACAACCTCCAGGTTTCATCAATCCAACTCTCTCTAATTATGTCTATAGATTAGATAAAGCTTTATATGGTCTTAAACAAGCACCTAGAGCATGGTATGAAAAATTAACTAACTTTCTTATTGAAAATGGGTTCACTAGAGGTAGAGTAGACACCACATTATTTCTTAGAAAGCATAAAGACAAAATCTTATTAGTTCAAATATATGTTGATGACATTATCTTTGGCTCTATTGATGAAAAATTATGTAAGAGATTTGCCAAGCTTATGCAGAGCAAGTTTGAAATGAGGATGATGGGTGAGCTGAACTTCTTTCTTGAACTGCAAGTAAAGTAGACTGATGAAGGAATATTCATAAACCAAGCCAAGTACATTAAAGACTTACTTAAAAAGTATGGCATGGAATCAACCTCTCCCATGAAAACCCCAATTTCTCCAACAACCAAGCTTGACAAAGATGAAAAGGGTAAAAGTATTGATATAACTCAATACAAAGGTATGATAGGCTCTCTTCTATATCTAACTGCCAGTAGACCATACATAATATTTGCAACATGTATATGTGCTAGATTTCAAGCTAATCCTAAGGAATCACACTTAACTGCTGTAAAAAGGATTTTTAGGTACCTCAAAGGTACACCTCACTTGGGGCTTTGGTATCCCAAGGAGTCCTTTTTTGAAATCGACATGATATCTGAGATGCCGATTTTGTAGAAATGCAAAATAGATGAAAAAAGTACTAGTGGCACCTGTCAGCTGCTGGGAAACAAACTTGTGTCCTGGTTTAGCAAGAAAAAAAACTTATTATCTACATCAACAACAGAAGCTGAATATATTGCTGCTGGCAGCTATTGTGCTCAAATCTTGTGGATGAAAAATCAACTGGCAGATTATGGATTTGATTTCAAATCTATACCTGTTTATTGTGATAACACTAGTGCCATAGCAATAACACACAATCCTGTCATGCATTCTAGGACTAAGCATATAGAAATAAGATATCATTTTATTAGGGATCATGTTCAAAATGGAACCATATCTCTACAATACATCCCTCATTGAAAATCAACTTCATTGATGTCTTTACAAAGCCTCTAGATGAATCCAGATTTAATAAATTAATAAGTGAGCTAGGCATGCTAAATCTACAACCATAAAATCTATGCTCTAGTCTGTGCTAACCATGCAGATATAAAAGCTATGTTCAAAATCATAGACATGACCAAAGAAAGTCCACGATCGTAGAGTTGCAATGTCATGAAAAACCACGATCGTAGAGTCTCATCAACATGACAAAGAAGTATCCTGTGATGACAAAAGTTCCAACAAATCCAAGCAATCTCTCTGTCAAGCGCCTCAGGGACAAACCTAATCCTTAGTTCATTCTAAGAGGTTGGCCCTTCTTGAGCTACCTTAACTCGGAAGAAATGCTAAGTCAAAAGATCATCACAAGGAACAGAGCAGATAATGTTCGTAGAACAGATTCAACAGTGGACTTAACCATCACAATGACAACCTCAACGACTGTTGTGCTACCTCGACGATTGTAGTCCTCCCAAAGACTACACTAGCTTAGGAGGAGCTAAGGGCAAATCAGTATTTTTACACACAAGTTAAAATCGTGGAGCCAAACAGAACTCGACACATGCCCCACTACGCAGATCGAGTGGAGGGAAGTTACAAGTATAGTTTAAAAAGGCCTTTTTGAAAACTCAGAAGTTGAAAAAGCTTATCTCTCTCTACCAGCAGAAACCCTAGCTTTCAAAATCGCTAAATCATCCTCAGTACAAAGAAATCAATGGCGGCTTCAAATGTCATCTCTGGTTACCAACTCTATTTCGATGAGTTCAAGACAGCTGACCCCAAATTTCATAAAACATTATCTCTGATAAAGAAAACTGGTCTTGAAGAAGGTCTGGGTATAAGCACATGGATCTACCCGAAGCTGATAAAAGAGTTCTACAGGAATGGAACGTTTGAAAACGATGTCATCACCACAAGGGTAAAGGACGTGGAAATTAAACTCAAAGCTGAGGATATAAATCTAGCCCTAGGTTTTAAATCGAAAGGATTTCCATTCATTCAAGGCATCGATTTTCATGAAGGATTAAAAAAGATGCACCACAAAAAGTTTTCGACTGTCAAAGGGTATAAAAAGAAAGAGTTCCCCCAAAGGTATGAATTTTTAGCTGACATTGTTGGAAAATGCATATGCTTGCAAGAGCTCGCCATGACTCGTGAGCGAAGTGCGACTTAAGCTCATGACAAACAATGGGTTGTGGGATTCAACTCAACTATGGAGCCCTACTACTCAATTGGATTGGGAAATGGATACTCGATTCAAGAAGTCAAAGAGCTCGGAAAGATGCTTTCACGGAGATTTATAAGCATCATCCTACAACAAGATTGGGAGATAAGATTGAGGATGATGAAGGAGAATCCATCAATCCAAATAAAAGAATGACCCAAAGAATTGTTTGAAAAGCGGAAAAGAAATCCAAAGAGAAAATGTAAGGATGATTTCGAGTCCAAGTGGAAGAACTGGTGATGCAAAGGAGTCTGAAATTCCAGGAAACATGTCAGTTGTAAAGGAGACTGAAGAAGAAGAAGAAAAAATTAACAAGGAAGAACCCATTGCTTTAATCAGAAAAATCAAGGGTAAAAGAAAAGTGAAGGCTTAAATGGCAGAGGAGCCTCAAGGTTCAACTACTGATCTACCTCAAGAGTGTTTTGGTACTGAAACTTTGAGGAATTTGAAAAGAAAAGAACAACAGTCTGATGAAGATGAAGACAGAGCTACCATCTCTCAGCTGCTTAAGAAGAGAAAACACAGCTCACCCAGTCACAAGTCAAAGAAGCCATCTGTCTCCTTGATCGTATAGTATTTACCAATCGTAGAGATCAGACTGGAAACCACTCCTGAAGAAGATGCTTCAACAGCTTCTTAGGCTAATCAACCATTCAGAGCTGAAGTTGAAGAAAGTGCTAAGGCTGTAGCTCAGCCAAGGAAGTTAAAAAGAAAACTTGTCAAGAAATACATTCTTATAAATGAAAAAGCTTTAAAGGAGGAAGACAAAAGGATAGCTGCAGAAAAGGGGCTATCCGAAGTTAGTCAGAAGAACACAGCTCAAATTGAGGGGGAGCTGCCTGAAGTTCCTACTCTAGAGAATGCTCTAGCTGAGGGGGAGCTGTTTGAAATGAAAATGAATGATCTAGCTGAGGGGGAGCATCATGAAGTCCTCATGTCAGAAGAAGCTGCTCCTGAGGAGGAACTGCCAAGAGATCATCAGGAATCTCCCTCAGTTCCTCAAGAAATTATGGCTTCAGAAACTATAGAAATGGAGAGAAGTGAAGCTATGGAGGGTGAAAGATAAGAAAAACAAGGAAGTGCAGTGGAGGTAATTGTTGAAGTGGAATCTTCACAAGAAGACAAAGAAGAAGAAGAGGATAATGAGGTTGAGATTATAGCTGTGGGATGTGATGGTTATAGGAGAGCCAACTACAATCAACTATTCTTCTATATACCTATGATGCCCTTTCACAGAGCCCAAATTCTTAACTCCTGGGATCACATGTTCTGGACCTTCAAAGCCTATCCAGCAATTTCGGTGCTAGCTCATGGATTCCTAGGCAAAGTTAACTTTTCCCGAAAGCTGATCACCAACAACCCCTCTTCAGGATATGGGCATGAGGTACAAACTATTCCCATCTCTTTTAGAGTAAATCACTGTCCACCATTATTTTTCAATCAATTCTATGAATTACCAAGATGGTTAAAAGTGATACTTCATCCACTCAATCAATTTCCAGTTACAGAATCCCAACATTCTATAACTGATGAACTAAATATGCCAAACTTTGTGTTAATTCAATCTCCTATCATCCTTCCCTCTACGATTATTGAGCCACATCAAATCATAGAGTCACCTGCACAAGTCGTCGAGTCACCTGACAAGATTATAGACTCAATCCCTTTTGAAGCTCAACCTCACACACCTTCCCCACCATCGGACATACCATCTTCCTCAATAAACGAATATTTCAGTCTTGATCTTGCTCTCTACCAAATGCAAGGTCAACATTCAAGAGCCTCTCCTCCAAATAATCCGCAACTCCTTGAGCTTATATCTGATCTCCCCACCAAAATGGAGTTGTCAGAAGCAACTAAGAAAGTGACCATGGACATACAAGAAGATCTTGAAGTTCACTCCGAACTTGTTCATATGAGGCTGACTCAGTTGATTGATGCTGCCAATACTCTCCCAAGCACCCTAAGTTCTGAACTAACAAAGAAGCTTAGGGAGATAATAAAAGAGATGATCCAGAGTGTGACGCCCCCAAAATAGGTATACATCACTGTGACGCCCCCAAAATAGGTATACATCACCCATCTTGAGTCGCCAAATATATGGTACAAAATTCAAATACAACTTAATTATACAACAGTAGTGTGAAATACGACAAAACATAATCTAAGAGTTTTAATAAGAATATTTTCATCTAGACAATATCCACACTCAATGAAGTCTTCATTACATTTATTATCACACTATTTAACAGAATAGTGAGAACTACTAATGCTATCATTTGGACCGTCACTCCGTTCCCCGACTAGTCCCGGCTAAGTTCTCATTTCCTGAAGAGAACAGTGAAAGAAAGGGTGAGCTCAACTAGCCCAGTAAGAAATATTATGACTAAGATAATGCAGAATAAATTATCATTAGTCTTCAACAATGTTAAACTGATAAAATACAATAGACATCAAGTTTAACTACAGCGGAATAAGCAATCCATTAGAAGAGTCAATTAGAGCATGATATCTACTATCTTCTATGATTTAAAATGTTTTCATCAATTTTTATCACCGAGATTCAGCTTAATAAATAAACCACATCATCGAGTCATCCCTGCACTACAGGCCAATGATATTCATTAAATCATCAATGATCATGACTATACCGAATAATCCCTGGTCATAATCATACCAAAAACTGTCCATCAATGCACTACAGGCCACTGAGAACTTTTACTACATCATATATACGATTACAGGTCATGATTATACCGAATGATCCATGGTCATAATCATACCAAGTCCATCTATGCATATAAACCAAAGATGACTTTCATCATAATATAAGCACGATGATGATGACAATGACATAATAATTCAATAAAACAAGTTCAAGAATAAATTTTAAAGATTTATAAGTTAATTTATCCTGAAATCAATTTCGTCCAAATTGTCAACATGATATTGCTTTGTGGAGTAAAATTCAAGAATGCTTAGAAGAATATTTCCATGATAAGATACCGGATGAAGCGCAAATATCCAGGATATTCTATATATTTCATGGAGTATAGAAGCCAAAACTTTAACCAAATGAGTATCATAGAGTATATGAAACTGCAAATGGATTTTCACCCGCCATGCGGTAATCCACGTAGACAGATAATTTCCATAATTTAATAAGGAATGAATATGAAGGATCATTCACCATGCATGTGATAATCCATATACACAAGTTATTCCAACATAATAATAAAGAATGGAACCAGGTCATGCGTAATCCGCATGCATGTGATATATTCCAATGTAATAATAAAGAATGGAATAATGAAGAATTCACCATGCATGCGATAGACCGCATGCATAAAAGTTATTCCAATGTAATAATAAAGAATGGAACTGTGTCTAGCGAATGCGCATGCATGTGATATATTCCAATGTAATAATAATAAAGAATGGAATAACAAAGAATTCACCATGCATGCGATAGATCGCATGCATAAAAGTTATTCTAATGTAATAATAAAGAATGGAAACAGTCTACCAGCATAATCCGCATGCATGTGATATTCCAACAAAATAATAAAAAATGGAATAATAGAAGAATTTCACCATATATACGGTACGTTGCTTCTCTTCTTCTTTCTCTCTACAATTTCTCTCTATAATAATTGCTCTATACCTTTAGTGAATTGGTGAGAAATGAAGGAAGAATGGGCTTCTATTTATAGGAAAATATAGTTTCGATAATTGCACGTTTTGGGGCTCGAAATATTACAATACAATACCTCCAACTTTCTTTCATTTTTAATTTAGTCCTACAAGTATTATCAAACTTGCACCACCTCCCCTAATAGTAAATAATGTGAATCAATAGTTCAATTATGTGAATCAATAGTTATAATCATGTGAAAATATGAATTATAGTATAGTACCTCCATTTATACCTCCATTTTTAACTTAGTCATGCAAGTATTATCAATCTTGAACCAACTCCCCTAATAGTACATGAATGTGATTCAATAGTACACACATGTGAACAAATAGTTATATAAGCATGTGAATTAGTAGCAATTAATTGCTCATTTATCTGATTAATTACCCGATTTATCATCGGAATAGATGTCGATTTCCACTAACACTAATAATCCCAACATAATGGAACTATCAAACTCAACTTTAATCAACTCGAACTCATTCATCATTAATATTATAACTCACAATATTTAACAACTAGGTCGTTCTCAGGAAAGAGGGGGCTTTTCGATAAATATTTCTCCTTATTGGCGCGCAATTAGATGACCAAACCTCTCCTTGACAGAACTTCTAGACATTGTAAATATTGCAATTTAATAATATAAATAACTTTGTCATCTCAATTATTGATTTAATAATATAAAATATTATGCAGATGATACTGTGACAATAATTAAATCAATAATATGAGAGATATGATGTAGCAAGAATCATCAGAGTAATAATTGAGTATAATTGAGTGACTTCTCACGTAAGCATCAATAACCAATATCTGTGTGCTACTATGCAAACAACGCCAGACATCGCATTTCTTTTACTATCGGGTAGTTCAACAGTTTTAACGGTAACACTTCCGCCGTTATTTTATAAAAAGATAATTTCATCATTTTCTTATTACGACAATACTTTTTTTGTGGGGGTCCACTAATGATTGTGTAGTCGCATTTAATATTCCCCGTTAAAATGAATATTCCCCGACCAATCGAATATTATATAACCACTTGCTTACTTTGGAAAATTTATAAATATTACCCACAACTATAACATTATATTATATCCACACCATAATATTTAAAAATATATTTCGAGAGAAATTAATCTTTATTCATAAAAGTTAGGGTCTTATAACCTCCACTTCTTATGAAATTTCGTCCTCGAAATTAGGGTACGTACCTGGTATATTGAATAGGTGAGGATATCTTGACTTCATCTCAAATTCTAACTCCCAGGTCATTTTTTCCACATCGTGGTTTCTCCACAAAACTTTGACTTGAGGTATAACCTTGGAGCGTAGAATATGATCATTCTTATCCAAGATTTTAACAGGTAACTCTTCATACGTTAAATCTTCCTCTATCTCGTCTGGTTCTAATTCAATAATGTGGTTTGGGTCTTTCACATGTTTACGTAACATAGATATGTGGAAAACATTATGAACACGAGACATACTTGGCGGGAAAGCGAGTCTATAGGCCACAGTTCCTACTTGTTCGAGGATTATAAATGGGCCAATGAATCGAGGATTGAGCTTTCATCTCTTTCTAAATCTCGTAACTCCTTTCCATGGAGCAACATGTAACAACACATGATCTCCAATATTGAATTCCACGTCTTTTCGATGAAGATCAACATAACTCTTTTGTCGATCTTGTGAGGTTTTTATATGTTGTTGGATCGTTTGAATCTTTTTCGTAGTCACACGTACCAAATCCGGTCCCAACAATGTTGCTTCACCCACCTTATTCCAGCATACTGGAGAACGATATTGTCTTCTATACAACGCCTCAAATGGAGCCATGCCAATACTTGCTTGATAACTGTTGTTGTAGGAAAACTCCACCAATGGTAAGAACTTATCCCAACTTCCCTCGAAGTGAAGGACACAGAGTCTTAATAAATCTTCAAGAGTTTGAATAGTCCTTTCCGACTGCCCATCCGTTTGAGGATGATATGTCGAACTAAATCATAAATTCGTGCCCATAACTTTTTGCAAACTAACCCAAAATCTTGAAGTGAATCTTAGGTCTCGATCAGAAACAATGGATACTGGCATACCATGCAATCTTATAATCTCGTTTATATACATACTAGCAAGACGTTCAAGTGTATAAGTTTCTCTTATCGGTAAGAAATGAGCAGACTTGGTCAATCTATCAACAATGATCCAAATCACATCTATGACTTGAGAAACCTTGGGAAGACCAGTAACGAAATCCATGGTAATGTGCTCGCACTTCTATTCTGGAATTATAAGTGGTTGAAATGGAACTTTTGGCACTTGATGCTCCGCCTTGACTCGTTGACAAGTTAGACACCTTGAGATAAACCCCGCTATCTCTCTCTTCATATTTCTCCACCAAAATGTATGTCGAAGATCACGATACATTTTGGTACTCCCAGGATGGATTGCAAACGGTGTGTTGTGCGCCTCCATCATGATTTTATACTTCAAGTCGGAATCGTTAGGAACAAAAATCCTGGAGTTGACTCGAAGTATTCTTCTTCATCGATTCTTGCTTCCGGAATAGCACCTTCTTGCACTTTCTTCTTCATACGCATCACCTGTGTCGAAAAGATCAAAATGACTTTAACTTTATCGATTAAAGTCGGTTCTACTCGTATATTCGCCATCATCACATGGGTCCCTGAAGTCTTTAACTCTATCTCCATCCTTTGTAAGTCATACAAAATGGGCCTTTGCGTTGACAATATCGCACTCGTATCCGCATATGATCTTCTACTCAACGCGTCAGCTACGACGATCGCTTCTTCAGGATGGTATTGGATGGTATGATCATAATCTTTCAACAGCTCAAGCCATCGTCGTTTTCACATGTTGAGTTCCTTTTGAGTGAAGAAATATTTGAGGCTTTTATGATCCGTATAAATCTCCACCTTCTCTCCATACAGTTAATGCCTCCAAATCTTAAGCGCAAAAACGACTGCAGCCAACTCTAGATTATGAGTAGGATAATTCCTCTCATATTCTTTGAGTTATCATAAGGCATAGGCTATGACTTTCCCATGTTGCATGAGAACACATCCTAACCCTTCGCCTGAAGCATCACTATAGATGACAAATCCCTCCGAGCCAGATGGTATTGTCAGAATAGGTGCTGAAACGAGTCTCCTCTTGAGTTCTTGAAAACTCTTTTCACATTCCTCGCTTCAACCAAATTTTGTATCTTTTCGAGTCAGCTGAGTTAATGGAGTAGCAATTCAAGAAAACCCTTCTACGGATCTCTGATAATAACCAATAAGCGAGAAAGCTACGATTTCGATTCATCGACTTAGGTTGCTCAAACTTTAAATTGCTTCAATCTTTGTCAGGTCAACAGATATTCCATGATTTGATATTACGTGCCCAAGGAATGAAACTTCCTCAAGCCAGAACTCACATTTCTTCAACTTGGCATAAAGCTTGTTTTCACGAAGCTTTTGAAGAATCAGCCTCAAGTGTTGCTCATGGTCTTCACGGATTTTGGAGTATATGAGGATGTCATCAATAAAGACGACCACAAAGTGATCCAAATATCCTTGAATACTCGGTTCATCATGTCCATGAAGGCAACAGGAGCATTAGTCAATCCAAAAGACATGACTAGGAATTCATAATGCCCGTACCGAGTTCTGAAAGCAGTCTTTGGAATGTCATCAGTTTTAATCTTCAACTGATGATATCCGGAATGAAGATCAATCTTTGAAAAGAATTTGACTCCTTGCAACTGGTCAAACAGGTCATCAATGCGAGGTAACGGGTACCTATTTTTGATGGTGACATGATTCAACTCTCGATAATCAATACAAAGTCGCATACTTCCATCTTTCTTCTTCACGAATAGAAACAGAGCACCCCAAGGAGACGTACTAGACGAATGAAATCGATGTCTAACAATTCTCAGTAGTTGGGTTTTTAACTCCTGAAGTTCAATAGAGCCATTCGATATGGGGCTTTGGAAATGGGTTTTGTACTGGATTCAAGGTCGATACAAAATTTAATTTCACGCTCTGGGGGTAGGCCAGAAAGTTCTTCAGGGAATACGTCAGGAAATTTATTAACAATATAAATATCATTCAAATCTGACGTATCTTTATTTACGTGACATGGGCTAACAAAGCTTAACATCCGTTTTTCAATAAATGAATAGCTTTATGACTTGATATGACAGTGATTGATTTTAGTGGTTTGGTTGCTTGAATTCGCATAATAAATTGGTTAGGAATATGAAAGCTAACAACCTTACAAAAATAATCGATTTTAGCATGATGAATAGTTAACCAATCAACCCCTAAAATCACATCAAATGCAAGTATTTTCAAAAAATAAGATCGACAGGTAACGTGCGGTTACCGATTTGAATTAAACAAGACTTATAAACCGTGGATGTAATAAAGGTTTCTCCCAACGAAGTTTCAACAGATAAGTCAAAGTCTAATTTCTCTGGAGTCAAATTTAAACGTTGAGCGCAAGTAGGAGAAATAAAGGAATGGGTAGAACCGGTATCAAATAAAGTATAAACTTTGCTAGAGTTTATGATTAGCTTACCTGTGATCACCTCGTTCGGATTCCTCACTTTTTGGGAGGTTACGACAAACGCTCTCCCTTGAACTACCAGTTTTGTCTTGTCTGGGACACCCTTTGATGCCTCCATCCCAGCTAGATTTAACTTTGGTGCACGACAAAATCGGGCAAGGTGACCTTCTTTTCCACAATTATAACACGCTTTGGACTGCATCATGCAGTTTGGACTTATGTGTCCTTCCCCTCCACATTTGTAACATATCTGATAGGTGGTCGTTCTCCTTCCTAACAACAATGAGTCTTTGGTGCCGACGTCTTTCCATCCTTGTTGAATCTCTCTTCTTGAAATATCCTCTCTTATTGTCATGGCCATGATTACCACCAAGTGATTATCATTTTCGCATGTTGATTCCTCCACGTTTTTGTTGTCACCGCTTTGATGACTGCTACCATTGGTATTATCGACTTGTTTGCTCTCTCTCTTGGTTGGGTTGACTCATTATCGCTACTTCCAATAATCGAGCCCTATTCACAACATCGAATACAAACACAGTTTGTGAGAAATTAGGTATTGACGTATCTCGGGTTTTAAACCTCTTAGAAACATCCGCGTCATTCTCTCCTCATTATCAACCAAGTTGGGCGCAAATTGAGACAACTCGGCAAACTTAGCTTCGTACTGCGCCACGGTCATATTGTTTTGCTCAAGCTTGATGAACTCTACCTCCTTCATGTGAAGAATACTTTCAGGAAAGTACTTGTCATTGAATAGCTCTTGGAAATTCTCCCAAGACATTTTGAGTGTGGCGGAGTTGAGACGCTACGCGATTCAGATTCCCACCAAGAATCGTGATCCGCCGCAACATGAAGGTGGCAAAGGGAATCTTTTGCTCCTCGGAGCATCCCAAGACATCAAATATCTTGTTGATCTACTTTATCCATGTCTCCGCATTAAGTGGTTTTGGCTCTCCAAAAAACTCCGATGGTCCCAGCTCCTTGAACTGCTTAGCGGTGACCGTCCGAGAGTTGTCAGTGTTTCCACCTACATTTTGGATAGGAGCCGCTTTCGCCTGATGTTGCATGAATTGCATAAAGCCTCTGAACATCCCACCGTTTACCATTTCATCGGTGTTATTGTTTACATGAGGATTATTGTCTTCCTGTTGCACATTATCCTGGGCATTAATCTATGGTGACTCAACGATCTCATGTGCTTCATTGTTTATCTCAACATTTTCGGATGCCATTTTCAAATACTGCCACAAAACTAGGGTTAATTAACATATCACATATTATCCTTATACTCTGACCGACCAATTAAATACCAAATAAACTTAGGTAGGTCATACTAGCGAAGGAATTCCCCATCTCTCCCCTCCTAGTTCTTGTCTCACATCTCAGCCAGGGATCATATCCCTAAGCTTTGATACCAACTGTGACGCCCCCAAAATAGGTATACATCACCCATCTTGAGTGGCCAAATACATGATACAAAATTCAAATATAACTTAATTATACAACAGTCGTGTGAAATACGACAAAACATAATCTAAGAGTTTTAATAAGAATATTGTCATCTAGACAATATCCACACTCAATGGAGTCCTCATTACATTTATTGTCACACTATTTAATGTAATAGTGAGGACTACTAATACTATCATCCGGACCGTCACTCCGCTCCCCGACTAGTCCCGCCACGTTTCTCATTTCTCAAGAGAACAATGAAAGAAAGGGTGAGCTCAACTAGCCCAAGAAGAAATATTATGACTAAGATAATGCGTAATAAATTATCATTAGTCTTCAACAATGTTAAACCGATAAAATACAATAGACATCAAGTTTAACTGCAATGAATAAGCAATCCATTAGAAGAGTCAAGTAGAGCATGATATATACTATAAATCATGATTTAAAATGTTTTCATCAATTTTTATCGCTGAGCCTCAGCTTAATAAATAAACCACATCATCGAGTCATCCCTACACTACGGGCCAAGGATATTCATTAAATTATCAATGGTCATGACTATACCGAATAATCCCTGGTCATAATCATACCAAAAACTGTCCATCAATACACTACAGGCCACTGAGAACTTTTACCACATCATTTATACCATTAGAGGTCATGATTATACCGAATGATCCCTGGTCATAATCATACCAAGTCCATCTATGCACGTAAGCCAAAGATGACTTTCATCACAATATAAGCATGAGGATGATGACAATGACATAATAATTCAATAAAACAAGTTCAAGAATAAATTTTAAAGATTTATAAGTTAATTTATCCTAAAATAAATTTCGTCCAAATTGTTAACATGATATTGCTTTGTGGAGTAAAATTCAAGAATGTTCAGAAGAATATTTCCATGAAAAGATACCGGATGAAGCGCAAATATCCAGGATATTCTACAAATTTCATGGAGTATAGAAGCCAAAACTTTAACCAAATGAGTATCTTAGAATATATGAAACTGCAAATGGATTTTCACCCGTCATGCGGTAATCCACGTAGACAGATAATTTCCATAATTTAATAAGGAATGAATACGAAGGATCATTCACCATGCATGTGATAATCCACATAGACAGGTTATTCCAACAGAATAATAAAAAATGGAACCGGTCATGCGTAATCCATACATGCACGGGATATTCCAATGAATAATAAAGAATGGAATAAATGGAAGAATTCACCATGCATACGATAAATCGCTTTACAAAAGTTATTCCAAATGTAATAATAAAGAATGGAACCAGTCTAGCGTAATCGCATGCATGGGATGTTCCAAATGTAATAATAAAGAATGGAATAACAAAGAATTCACCATGCATGCGATGCGATAGCCGAAAGACAAAGTTATTCTAATGAGAATAATAAAGAATGGAACCAGTCTAGCTTAATCCATGCAGTATGGGATATTCCAACAGAATAATAAAGAATGGAATAATAGAAGAATTTCACCATGTATGCGGTACTTCAGGTGAGTAAGTTATTCCAACATAATAATAAAGAATGGAATAACAAAAAATTTCACCATGTATGCTGCGGTACTTAGCATAGACAAAAGTTATTCCAATATAATAATAAAGAATGGAATAACAGAAGCTCTCTTCATGAATACGAAAGAAATAATACCCCTTACCTTAGAAAGAAACTGGATACTGGAGTAGAGAGGTAACAGACTTCTCTTCTTCTTTCTTTTTATAATTTCTCTCTATAATAATTGCTCTATAGCTTTAGTGAATTGATGAGAAATAAAGGAAGAATGAGCTTCTATTTATAGGAAAATATAGTTTCGATAATTGCACATTTTGGGGCTCAAAATATTACAGTACAATACCTCCAACTTTTCTATCATTTTTAATTTAGTCCTGCAAGCATTATCAAACTTGCACCACCTCCCCTAATAGTAAATAATGTGAATCAATAGTTCAATCATGTGAATCAATAGTTATAATCATGTGAAAATACGAATTACAGTATAGTACCTCCATCTATACCTCCATTTTTAACTTAGTCATGAAAGTATTATCAATCTTGCACCAACTCCCCTAATAGTACATGAATGTGATTCAATAGTACACACATGTGAATAAATAGTTATATAAGCATGTGAATTAGTAGCAATTTATTGCTCATTTATCCGATTAATTACCCGATTTATCAATATAACCCCCAGACATCAATTATCATCGGAATAGATGTCGATTTCCACTAACACTAATAATCCCAACACAATGGAACTATCAAACTCATTTTTAATCAACACGAACTTATTCATCATTAATATTATAACTCACAATATTTAACAACCAGGTCGTTCTCAGGAAAGATGGGGCTTTCTGTTAAGGATTTCTCCTTATTGGCGCGCAATTAGATGACCAAATCTCTCCTTGACAGAACTTCTAGACATTGTAAATATTGCAATTTAATAATATGAATAACTTTGTCGTCTCAATTATTGATTTAATAATATAATATATTATGTAGATGATACTGTGACAATAATTGAATCAATAATATGAGAGATATGATGCAGCAATTACTGTAGCAATAATTGAGTATAACTGAGTGACTTCTCACGTAAACATCAATAACCAATACCGTGTGCTACTATGCAACCACGCCAGACATCGATACTTTTACTACCGGGTAGTTCAACAGTTTTAACGGTAACACTTCCGTCGTTATTTTTATAAAAAGATAATTCTGTCATTTTCTTATTACGACAATACTTTCGTTGTGGGGTCCACCAATGATTGTGCCGTCGTACAAATATTCCTTGTTAAAACAAATATTTCCCGACCAATCGAATATTATATAACCACTTGCTTACTTTGCAAAATTTATAAATATTACCCACAACTATAACATCATATTATATCCACACCATAATATTCAAAAATATATTTCGAGAGAAATTATTCTTTATTTATAAAAGTTGGGGTCTTACAATCACTCATTCTGAGTTGCCAAATACATGGTATAGAAACAACTACAACATCATTAATACAATTGTCGTGCAAAATACGACAACACAAATACTGTGAGTTTAAATACAAATATTGTCTTCTAGACAATATCCACACTTAAATAAGTCTTCATTACACTTATTGATACACTATTTTACAAAATAATGAGGATTACTTTAACAACTGCCTTGGACCATCACTCCATACCCCGGCTAGTTCCTGCTAAATTCTCACCTCCTGATAAGAAAAATGGAACAAAAAGGAAAAGGGTGAGCTCAACTAGCCCAGTAAAGAATATTATGACTAAGATAATATACAACAAATTATTCTTAGTCTTCAACAGGGAAAAATCTAATAGAATATAACAGACAACAAGTTTTAGATCAACAACTGCAGCGAAAATAATAATTCATTAGAAGAGTTAAGCAGAGAATAAAATCTACTATCATCTATGAATTTAAAAGTCCATCATCAATATTTTATCCCTGTAACATCAATCAATATACATCTTGAATCAAATATTCATTTTTGCACTCTGAGCCAAAGATATTCATTTGTATCACCAAGTTAAGTCATGTTCATCTCAACACATGTTCATCTTGCACTACTGGGCCAAAGATATTCATCAGTAATCACTCATCTTTGCACTCACTAAAGCCAAAGATATTCATCAAGTATCATCATTAAGGACTGAGGATGATGAAAAACATTTTAGAGAACGAATCCAATAAGATAAAAAGACAAAGATTAGAGATTCGTACTTTAGATAATCCAAGTTCAAAAACACTCCATAATAAACCATAATAGAGTAAAATTCAAGAATAAAGATAAAAAACATGGATACTGTGACGCCCCCAAAATAGGTATACATCACCCATCTTGAGTCGCCAAATATATGGTACATAAATCAAATTCAAACTTAATTATACAATACGACAACAACGTAGCTGAGAGTTTGAACACGAATATTGCCTTCTAGACAGTATCCACTCTCAATGGACTCCTCATTACGTTTATTATCACACTATTTCACAGAATAGTGAGGACTACTAAAACAACCATCTGGACCGTCAATCTGTTCCCCGACCAGTCCCAGCTACGTTCTCATTTCCTGAAGAGAACAATGAAAGCAAAAGGGTGAGCTCAACTAGCCTAGTAAGAAATATTATGACTAAGATAATGCAGAATAAATTATCATTAGCCTTTAACAGTATAACAACTGATAGAATACAATAGACAACAAGTTTTAGATCAACAATTACAGCGGAATAAGCAATCCATTAGAAGAGTCAAGTGAAACATAATGTCTACTATCTCCTCTAGATTAAAATTCTATCGTTAATATTTCATTCCTGTAATACTCATCAATAGTTATTTGTTATACCCAAGACAAAAAGAACTATCATCACCTGTCTTCACCTGAATCACCAAAGATTATAGTTAAATCCATAATTCATATTTATAATGTGAGACCCCGAATTTTATGAAATGAAAGTATTCAATTTTCTTATAATTATTCTATTTAGTAAATGGTTAAATTGATAAAAGGTTAACGTTTGACTAAATTAAAAATAGAGGTATAGATGAAGGTATTATAATATAATTAATTTTTTCACATGTTTAGAACTATTGAGTCACATGATTTACTATTGATTCACATGATTTACTATTAGGGGAGGTGGTGCAAGTTTGATAATACTTGCAGGACTAAATTAAAAATGAAAAAAAAGAGGAAGGTATTATACTGTAATATTTCGAGCCCCAAAATGTGCAATTAGTGAAACTATATTTTCATATAAATAGAAGCTTATTCTTCCTTCATTTCTCACCAATTCACTAAAGCTATAGAGCAATTATTATTGAGAGAAATTATAGAGAGAAAGAAGAAGAGAAGTCTGCTACCTCACTATTGCAGTATCTAGTTTTCTTTTGAGGTAAGGGGTATTATTCTTTCGTATTCATGAAGAGAGTTAATTTTTTTCAATACTCATAAGAGTTGTTATTCCATTATTTATTATTATGTTGGAATAACCTGTCTATGCGAAGTACCGCATACATGGTAAAATTCTTCTGTTATTCCATCTTTATTATTCTTGGAATAACACCGTCAATGCTGAGTCCATCGCATGCCCGTGAATTTCGTTGTTATTCCATTCTTTATTATTCTGTTGGAATATCACGTCATGCGGATTACGCATGATTCGGTTCTATTCTTTATTATTCTATTGGAATATCCTATCTGTGCGGATTACGCATGACCTAGTTCTATTCTTTATTATTCTGTTGGAATAACCTGTCTATGTGAATTACCGCATGCATAGTGAATGATCCTTCGTATTCATTCTTTATTAAATTGTGGAAATGATCTATCTACGTGGATTACCGCATGGCGGGTGAAAATCCATTTGCATTTCATATATTCTATTATACTAAATCCGAGATATAATTTCTTTTGTACTCGCCATGAAATATCATTTTCTTTGGTATTTTTCTTTTACAAGTTACTATTCACGGGTTACTATTCACTATAGTATTATTCACTCGGGTATTCGGGGCACTTTTTATATCAGAGTACTATTCACGAGTTACTATTCACGAGTTACTATTCACGGGTTACTATTCACCCAATTACTATTCACCCGAATATTATTCAGTTAGGTATTTAAAGTACTTTTCATATCGGGGTACTATTCACGAGGTACTATTCCCGAAGTACTATTCACGGGATACTATTTACCCAAAAAATATATTCTTTTCTGTCCAAATTATTTTTGGTGCATGAATATTATTCTTGAATTTTACTCTACAAAGCAGTATCATGTTGATAATTTGGATATCTTTAAACTCTGGATAAATTTAAAGTCTTTAATATTTATCCTTGATTTTGTTTGATTTGATTTCGGTTGATTATTGCTTATATCATTATAATCATCCTCATGCTTATATTGTGATGAATGTCATCTTTGGCTTACGTGCATAGATGGACTTGGTATGATTATGACCAGGGATTATTCGGTATA
Organism: Panax ginseng; assembly: GCA_020205605.1. Taxonomy (NCBI): domain Eukaryota; kingdom Viridiplantae; phylum Streptophyta; class Magnoliopsida; order Apiales; family Araliaceae; genus Panax; species Panax ginseng. The sequence goes on from CM035131.1 coordinate 44,685,796, forward strand.
ATCATGACTGTAATGTGACGAATGATGTGGTAAAGTCCTCATTGGCCTGTAGTTCATTGATGGACAGTGTTTGGTATGATTATGACCAGGGATTATTCGGTATAATCATGACCATTGATGATTACATGAATATCCTTGGCCGTGGTGCAGAGATGATTCGATTTTATTTTTTAAGCTGAGTCTCAGCTGTGAGACCCCAAATTTTATGAATAAATATTTAAATTTCTCGAAATATTTTTATTTAATATTATGGTATGGATTTGATATAATGTTATAGTTGTGGGTAATATTTATAAATTTTGCAAAGTATGCAAGTTGTTATAAAATATTCGTTTGGTTGGGGATTATTCTTTTTGTCGAGGAATATCCGTACGACGGTACAATCATTGGTGGACCCCACAATAGAAGTATTGTCATAGTTAAGAAAACATGCGTGAGTTATCATTTTATAAATAATAAATGAAAGTGTTCTGAATTAAAACTGTTGAACTACCGGTAGTAAAAGTACGATGTACGCATGGTTTCATAGTAGCACATGGTATTGATTATTGATGCTTACGTGAGAAGTCACTGAGTTATACTCAATTATTGCTACAGTAATTGCTGCATCATATTTCTCATATTATTGATTCGATTATTGTCACAGTATCATCTGCATAATATGTTATATTATTAAATCAATAATTGAGATGACAAAGTTATTCATGTTATTAAATTCGCGTGATTTTACAATGTCTAGAAGTTACATCGAGGAGAAGTTTGGTCATCTAATTGCGCGCCAATAAGGAGAAATCCTTATCGAAAAGCCCCATCTTTCATGGGAACGACCTGGTTGTTAAATATTGTAAATTATAATATTAATGATGAATAAGATTGTGTTGATTATAGATGAAATTGATAGTTCCATTGTGTTGGAATTATTAGTGTTAGTGAAAATCGACATTTATTCCGATGATAATTGATGTCTGGGAGTTATATTGATAAATCGGGTAATTAATAGGATAAATGAGCAATTAATTGCTACTAATTCACATGCTTATATAACTATTTGTTCACATATGTGTACTATTGATTCACATTCATGTACTATTAGGGGAATTGGTGCAAGATTGATAATACTTGCATGACTAAGTTAAAAATGGAGGTATAGATGGAAGTACTATACTGTAATTCATATTTTCACATGATTATAACTATTGATTCACATTATTTACTATTAGGGGAGATGGTGCAAGTTTGATAATACTTGCAGGACTAAATTAAAAATGAAAGAAAAGTTGGAGGTATTGTACTGTAATTTTTCGAGCCCCAAAACGTGCAATTATCGAAACTATATTTTTTTTATAAATAGAAGCTCATTCTTCCTTCATTTCTCACCAATTCACTAAAGCTATAGAGCAATTATTATAGAGAGAAATTATAGAGAGAAAGAAGAAGAGAAGTCATTACCTCACTATTCAATATCCAGTTCCTTCTAAGGTAAGGGGTATTATTTCTTTCATATTCATGAAGAGAGGCATTATTATTCCATTCTTTATTATTATGTTGGAATAACTTTCCATCCAAGCACCGCATACATGGTGAAATTCTTACATTATTCCATTCTTTATTATTATGTTGGAATAACTTTCATGCAAAGTACCGCATACATGGTGAAATTCTTACATTATTCCATTCTTTATTATTATGTTGGAATAACCTGTCTATGTGAAGTACCGCATACATGGTGAAATTCTTCTATTATTCCATTCTTTATTATTCTATTGGAATATCCTGTCTATGCGGTTTACGCATGACCTGGTTCTATTCTTTATTATTCTGTTGGAATATCCTATCTGTGCGGTTTACGCATGACCTAGTTCCATTCTTTATTATTTTGTTGAGAATAACCTGTGTGTGCGGTCTATCACATGCATGGTGAATTCTTCTGTTATTCCATTCTTTATTATTCTGTTGGAATAACCTGTCTATGGGGATTACCGCATGCATGGTAGTGACGCCCCCAAAATAGGTATACATCACCCATCTTGAGTCGCCAAATACATGGTACAAAATTCAAATACAACTTAATTATACAACAGTCGTGTAAAATACGACAAAACATATGCTGTGAGTTTTAATAAAAATATTGTCATCTAGACAATATCCACACTCAATTGAGTTCTCATTACATTTATTATCACACTATTTAACAGAATAGTGAGGACTACTAATGCTATTATCTGGACCGTCACTCCATTCCCCGACTAGTCCCTGCTACGTTCTTATTTCCTGAAGAGAACAATGAAAGCAAAAGGGTGAGCTCAACTAGCCCAGTAAAAAATATTATGACTAAGATAATACAGAATAAATTATTGTTAGCCTTCAACAGTGTTAAACTGATACAATATAACAAACATCAAGTTTAATCTGCGCTTTGAATAAGCAATCCATTAAAAGAGTCAAGTAGAGAATAAAATCTACTATCTTTTATGATTTAAAAGGTTTTTCATCACTTTTATCACTGGGACTCAGCTTAATAAATAATCCACATCATCCCTGCACTATGACCAAGGGTATTCATTAGTATCACAACCACAAATTATCCATGCACTACGGGCCAAGGATATTCGTGTATTCATCACTGGTCATGATCATGCCAACAATTGTCTATCAATGCACTACGGGCCAATGAGGACTTTTATCACATCATTTGTAACATTACAGTCATGATTATACCGATTAATCCCTGGTCATAATCATACCAAGTCCATCTATGCACTACAGGCCACACATGACTTTCAACATAATATAAACATGAGGATGATGACAATGATATAAGAATTCAATAAAACAAATCCAAGAATTAATTTATCCAGGAACTAATAACGTCCAAATTGTCAACATGATACTTCTTTTTAGAGTAAAATTCAAGAATGCTCAAAAGAATACTTCCATGAAAAGATACTGGATAAAGTGCAAATATCAAGGATATTCCACTAATTTCATGAAGTATAGAAGTCAAAACTTTAACTAACTGAGTATAATAAAGAATGGAATAACAAAAGAAATCACCAGGCATGCGATAGACCGCACAGACAGGTTATTACAACAGAATAATAAATAACGGAACCAGGTCATGCGTAAACGCACAGACATGATATTCTAACAGAATAATAAATAACGGAACGGTCAAAGTAAATTACGCGACGGCGGGATGTTCAACAGAATAATAAATAACGGAATCGGTCGTGTCGTAAACGCATTTGCATGGGATGTTCCAAGCGAATAATAAAGAATGGAATAATGAAGAATTTCACCATGTATGTGGTACTTCAGCAGTATGGCAGAGTTATTCCAACATAATGATAAAGAATGGAATAAAGAAAGAATTTCACCAAGTATAGGGTAGACCGCGTATACAGGTTATTCCAACAGAATAAAAAAAATGGAATAACAGAAGTTCTCTTCATGAACACGAAAGAAAATAATACCCCTTACCTTAGAACAAACTGGATATAGGAGTAGTGAAGTAGCAGAATTCTTTTCTTCTTTCTCTCTATAGTTTCCCTCTCTAGATTTTCAGTGAATTCGTAAGAAATAATGAAGAAATGAGCTTCTATTTATAGGAGAATGGACTGAATAGTAACTAATTCTTGAACGGTCCAGATTGATTTACTTTTAAACGGACGGTCCAGATTGGTTTACTATAAAATATTCTAATAAAACAAAATCTTTTAAATAAAAATATAATATATTCTATTTATAATCTAATAAAACGAATAACTTTATAAAAGTATTCTGATTTATATAAAAAGATTTTACTATGCAAACACTACGCAGTACTATATTAAATACTATGTATAATAAAATATAATATATTCTATTTATAGTCTAATAAAACGAATAACTTTATAAAAGTATTTGCATTTTATATAAAAATATTTTACTATACAAAACACTATGCATAATAGAATATAATATATTCTATTTATAGTCTAATAAAACGAATAACTTTATAAAAGTATTACATTTTATATAAAAAGCTTTTCTATTTTATTACATTAATAATACTAATAAAATAAAGCTTCATCATCATTATTATAATTCACACTATTAATCGATCGTGTCGTTCCTGGAAAGAGGGGCTTTCAATAAGGATTTCTCCCTATGGCGCAATTAGGTGACCAAACCTCTCCTTGGCAGAACATCTAGACATCGTTAATATTGCAAATAATAATATTAATAACTTCGTCATCTCAATTATTGATTTAATATATAAAATATCGAGAATAATTGAATCAATTAACGTGAGATACTATGCAACAATTACTGAAGCAATAATTAAACAAAACTGAGTGACTTCTCACATAAGCATCAATAATCAATACCGTGTGCTACTATGCAACCACACATATTCCTATACTTTTAACACCGGGTGTTTCAATAGTTAACAATAAAACTTCCGCCGTTATTTTCATAAAATATTTTTGTCATTTTCTCAATCCGACAATAATTTCGTTGTGGGGTCCACCAATGATTGTGCCGCGTACGAATATTTCTTGTTAAAATGAATATTCCCCTACTAATCGAATATTATATAACAATTTGCGTACTTTGCAAAATTTATAACTATTACCCACAACTATAACATTATATCAAATTCATTCCATAATATTCAAAAATGATAATTTTAAAAAATTCATCTTTGTTCATAAAAGTTGGGGTCTTACAATCTCCCCTTCTGATTAAATTTCGCCCTCGAAATTAGGTTACGTACCTGGTATGTCGAAGAGGTAAGGATACCTTGATTTCATTTCCTATTCTAACTCCCAGGTCATTTCCTCAATATCGTGGTTCCTCCATAAAACTTTGACTTGAGGTATAACCTTGGAGCGTAGAATATGTTCCTTCTTATCCAAGATTTGAACAGGAACCTCTTCATATGTTAAATCTTCTGCTATTTCTTCCGGTTCTAACTCAATAATGTGGTTCGGGTCTTTCACATATTTACCTAACATAGATATATGAAAAACGTTATGAACACTAGACATACTTGGCAGTAAAGCGAGTCTATAGGCTACAGTCCCTACTCGATCGAGGATTAAAAATGGGCCAATGAATCGAGGATTGAGCTTTCCTCTTTTTCCAAATCTTGGAACTCCTTTCCATGGAGCAACACGTAACAACACATGATCTCCAATATCGAATTCCACGTCCTTTCGATGAAGATCAACATAACTTTTTCGGTCTTCTTGAGGTTTTTATCGTTGTCGGATCGTTTGAATCTTTTTCGTAGTCATACGTACCAACTTGATCCCAATAACGTTGCTTCACCCACCTCATCCCGAGATATCGAGAAGCGACACTTTCTTCCATACAACGCCTCGAATGGAGCCATGCCAATACTTGTTTGATAAGCTGTTGTTGTAAGAAAACTCCACCAATGGTAAGAACTTGTCCCAACTTCCTTGAAGTCAAGAAACAGAGTCTTAAAAAATCTTCAAGAGTTTGAATAGTCCTCTCTGATTGTCCGTCCGTCTGAGGATGATATGTCGAACTAAATCGTAAATTCGTGCCCATAGCTTTTTGTAAACTAACCCAAAATCGTGAAGTGAATCTTGGGTCTCGATCGAAACTATGGATACCGCATACCATGCGATCTTACAATCAAGTTTATATACATACGAAAGCAAGACGTTCAAGTGTATAAGTTTCTCGTATTGCTAAAAAATGAGCAGACTTGGTCAATCTATCAACAATGACCCAAATTACATCTATGCCTTGAGAAATCTTGGGAAGACCAGTAACAAAATCCATGGTAATGTGCTCCCACTTCTATTCTAGAATTTCAAGTGGTTGCAATAGACCTTTTGGTACTTCATGCTCTGCCTTGACTCGTTGACAAGTTAAACACCTTGAGATAAACAGCGCTATCTCTCTCTTCATATTGCACCACCAAAATGTATGTCGAAGATCATGATACATTTTGGTACTCCCAAGATGGATTGCAAACGGTGTGTTGTGCGCCTCCATCATGATTTTATACTTTAACTAAGGATCTTTAGGAACACAAAGTCTGGAGTTGACTCGAAGTATTCCTTCTTCATCGATTCTTACTTCCGGCATAGCACCTTCTTGTACTTTCTTCCTCATATGCATCACTCCAAATCAGTAAACGAGAAGCTTTAACTTTATCGATTAAAGTCGGTTCTACTCGTATATTCACCATCATCACGTGGGTCCCTGGAGTCTTTATCTCTATCTCCATCCTTTGCAAGTCATACAAAATGGGCCTCTGCATTGACAATATCGCTTTCGCATTCGCATATGATCTTCTACTCAATGTCGTCAGCTACCACGTTTGTTTTTCTAGGATGGTATTGGATGGTATGATTATAATCTTTCAATAGTTCAAGCCAACGTCGCTGTCGCATGTTGAGTTCCTTTTGAGTGAAAAAATATTTGAGGCTTTTATGATCCGTAAAGATCTCCACTTTCTCCCCATAAAAGTAATGCCTCCAAATTTTAAGTGCGAAGACAACAGCTGCCAACTCTAGATCATGAGTAGGATAATTCCTCTCATATTCTTTGAGTTGTCGAGAGGCATAGGCTATGACTTTCCTATGTTGCATGAGAACACATCCTAACCCTTTGCCTAAAGCATCACTGTAGATGACAAATCTCTCTGAGCCAAATGGTATTGTCAGAACCGGTGCTGAAATGAGTATTCTCTTGAGTTCTTGAAAACTCTTCTCACATTCCTCGTTTCAACCGAATTTTGTATCTTTCTGAGTCAGCTGAGTTAAGGGAGTAGCGATTCGAGAAAACCCTTCTACGAATCTCCGATAATAACCCAAGTTAGTAGAAAGCTACGTACTTCGGTCACTGATTTAGGTTTCTCCCAACTTTGAATAGCTTCAATCTTTGCTAGGTCAATAGATATTCCATGACTTGATACTACGCGCCCAAGGAATGCTACTTCCTCAAGCCAGAACTCGCATTTCTTCAACTTGGCATAAAGCTTGTTTTCACGAAGCGTTTGAAGTATCAGCCTCAAGTGTTGCTCATGGTCTTCACGGTTTTAGAATAAATAAGGATGTCATCAATAAAGACGACCACAAAGTGATCCAAATATTCCTTGAATACCCGGTTCATCGTATCCATGAAGGCAGCAGGAGCATTAGTCAATCCAAAAGACATGACTAGGAATTCATAATGCTCGTACTGAGTTCTGAAAGCCGTCTTTGGAATGTCGTCGGTTCTAATCTTTAATTGGTGATATCCGGAACGAAGATCAATCATTGAAAAAAATTCGGTGCCTTGCAACTGGTCAAATAGGTCATCAATGCGAGGCAGTGGATATCTATTTTTGATAGTGACATGGTTCAACTCCCGATAATCAATACAAAGTCGCATACTCCCATCTTTCTTCTTCACGAATAGAACAGGAGCACCCCAAGGAGACGTACTAGGATGAATGAAACCGATGTCTAACAATTCTGCAATTGGGTCTTTAACTCCTGAAGTTCAATAGGAGCCATTCGATATGGGGCTTTGTAAATGGGTTTCGCATCTAGGGTTCAAGGTTGATACAAAATTCAATTTCACATTCGGGGTAGGCCGGAAGTTCTTGAGGAATCGTCAGAAATTTATTAACAATAGAAATATCATTCAAAACTGACGTATTTTTGTTTAGATCCGTGATATGAGCTAAGAAAGCTTGACATCCGTTTTTCAATAAATGAATAGCTTTATGGCTTGAGATGATGTGATTGATTTTAATGGTTTGGTTGCTTGAATTCACATAATAGGTTGGTTAGGAATATGAAAGCTAACAACCTTACGAAAATAATCAATTTTTGCATGATGAGTAGTTAACCAATCAATCCCTAGAATTACGTCAAATGCAAGTATTTTCAATGAAATAAGATTGACAAGTAATGTGAGGGTACCGATTTGAACCAAACAAGACTTATAAACAGTGGATGTAATGAAGGTTTCTCCCAACGGAGTTTCAACAGATAAGTCAAAGTCTAATTTCTCCGGAGTCAAATTTAAATGTTGAGCGCAAGTAGGAGAAATAAAAGAATGGGTAAAACCGGTATCAAATAAGCTATAAAATTTGCTAGAGTTTATGATAAGCTTACCCGTGATGACCTCGTTCGGGTTCCTTGCTTTCTACGGGAGGTCACGACAAACGCTCTCCTTGCACCATCTTGGCTTTGACTTTTACGGGGACGCCCTTTGGTGCCTCCATCCTAGGTGAACTTATCTTGATGAGCGATAAAATCGGGCTAGGTGACCTTCTCTTCCATAATTATAACACGCTTTGGATGGCATCGCGTAGGTTTGGTGATGTCCCTCCCTCCCTCGCATTTGAAGCATATGATAGGTGGTCGTTCTCCTTCCTTAACAATGGGTGCTGGTGCTGACGTCTTTCCATCATTGTTGAATCTCTTCTTCTTGAAATGTCTATTCTTATTGTTTTAGCCATGATTACCACTGAAGTGGTTACCATTTTTGGCATGTTGATTCCCTCCACGCTTATTGTCACCGCTTTGATGACTGCTATCACTAGTATTATCATTTTGCCGGCTGCTCTCTTTTGGTTGGGTTGACTCATTATCGCGCTCCAATAACTGAGCCCTATTAACAACATCTGAATACAAACACAATTTATGAGAAATAAGATATTTACGTATCTCGGGATTCAAACCTCTTAGAAACATTTGCGTCATTCTCTCATCATTATCAACCAAATGGGACGCAAATCGAGACAACTCGGCAAACTTGGCTTCGTACTGCGACACGGTCATGTTGTTTTGCTCCAACTTGATACTATCTTCAGCGGAACAAGAAATCCATTAGAAGAGTCAAGTAGAGAATAAAATCTACTATCTTCTATGATTTAAAAGGTTTTCATCACTTTTATCATTGAGACTCAAATTTTAATAAATAGTCCACATCATCGAATCACCCTTCACTACTGACCGAGGATATTCTTTAGTATCACAACCACAATTTATCCATGTACTACGGGCCAATGATATTTGTGTATTCATTAATGGTCATGATCATGCCAACAACTGTCCATCAATGCACTACGGGCCAATGAGGACTTTTACCACATCATTTATAACATTACGGTCATGATTATACTGAATGATCCCTGGTCATAATCATACCAAGTCCATCTATGCACTACAGGCCACAAATGACTTTCAACAGAAAATAAACATGAGGATGATGACAATAATATATGAATTCAATAAATCAAGTTCAAGAAATAATTTTTAAAGATTTATAATCTAATTTATCCAGAAATCAATAATCTCCAAATTTTCAACATGAAACTTCTTTGTAGAGTAAAATTCAAGAATGCTCAGAAGATTATTTCCATGAAAAGATACTGGATGAAGTACAAATATCAAGGATATTCCACTAATTTCATGGAGTATAGAAGCCAAAACTTTAACCAACTGAGTATAATAAAGAATGGAATAACAAAAGAATTCACCAGGCATGCGATAGACCACACAGATAGGTTATTCGCGCTCCAATAATTGAGCCCTATTAACAACATCTGAATACAAACACAGTTTATGAGAGATAAGATATTGACGTATCTCGGGTTTCAAATCTCTTAGAAACATTCGCGTCATTCTCTCCTCATTATCAACCAAATGGGACGCAAACCGAGACAACTCGACAAACTTAGCTTCGTACTGCGACACCATAATGTTGTTTTGCTCCAGCTTGATGAACTCTACCTCTTTCATGTGACGAATACTTTCGGGAAATTACTTGTCGTTGAACAATTCTTGGAACTTCTCCCAAGTCATCTTCAGTGCGGCATGTTGAGTATGTTTTACAGATTCCAACCAGTAATCTGCCTCTGCATGCAACATGAAGGTGGCAAAGGGAACCTTTTTCTCCTCGGAGCATCCCAAGACATCAAATATCTTGCAGATCTGCTTTATTCATGTCTCCGCCTTAAGTGGTTTTTGTTCTCTAAAAACTCCAAAGTGGTCTCTCGCCTTGAAGCGCTTTAATGATGACCGTCCGAGAGTCGCCAGTGTTTCCACTCGCATTTTGTGCAGGGAGCCGCTCTTGCTCGATGTTGCATGAATTGGATAAAGCCTCGAACATTCCATCGTTCATCATCCGTCGGTGTTGTTGTTTGCACGAGGATTGTCGCCTTCCTGATGCACATTATCTTGATTATTAATCTGTGGAGACTCAACGGTCTCCTGTGCTCCATTGCTAATCTCAACATTCTCGGATGCCATTTTCAAATACTACCACAAAACAAAGGTTAATTGACATACAATATATTATCCCTATACTCTGACTGACCAATTAAATGCCAAATAAACTTAGGTAGGTCATACTAGCGAAGGAATTCCTCGTCTCTCCCCTCCTAGTTCTTATCTCACATCTCAGCCAGGGATCATATCCTAAGCTTTGATACTAACTATGGACGCCCCAAAATAGGTATACCTCACCCATCTTGAGTGCCAAATACATGGTACAAAATTCAAATACAACTTAATTATACAACAGTCGTGTAAAATACTACAAAACATATGCTGTGAGTTTTAATACAAATATTGTCATCTAGACAATATCCACACTCAATTGAGTTCTCATTACATTTATTATCACACTATTTAATGAGAATAGTGAGGGACTACTAATGCTATTATCCGGACCGTCACTCCGCTCCCTGGGACTAGTCCTCGCTACGTTCTCATTTCCTAAAGAGAACAATGAAAGTAAAAGGGTGAGCTCAACTAGCCCAATAAGAAATATTATGACTAAGATAATACAGAATAAATTATCGTTAGCCTTCAACAGTGTTAAACTGATACAATATAACAAACATCAAGTTTAACTGCAGCGGAATAAGCAATCCATTAAAAGAGTCAAGTAGAAAATAAAATCTACTATCTTTTATGATTTAAAAGGTTTTTCATCAGTTTTATCGCTGAGACTTAGCTTAATAAATAATCCACATCATCCCTGCACTATGACCAAGGATATTCATTAGTATCACAACCACAAATTATCCATGCACTATGGGCCAAGGATATTCATGTATTCATTAATGGATATGATCATGCTAACAACTGTCCATCAATGCACTACGGGCCAATGAGGACTTTTACCACATCATTTGTAACATTACGGTCATGATTATACCGATTAATCCCTGATCATAATCATACCAAGTCCATCTATGCACTACAGGCCACAAATGACTTTCAACATAATATAAACACGAGGATGATGACAATGATATAAGAATTCAATAAAACAAGTTCAAGAATTAATTTATCCAGGAACTAATAAAGTCCAAATTGTCAACATGATACTTCTTTGTAGAGTAAAATTCAAGAATGCTCAAAAGAATACTTCCATGAAAAGATTTGGATGAAGCCTTAAATATCAAGGATATTCCACTAATTTCATGGAGTATAGAAGTTAAAACTTTAACCAATTGAGTATAATAAAGAATGGAATAATAAAAGAAATCACCGGGCATGCAATAGACCGCATGGATAAGTTATTACAATGTAATAATAAATAACGGAATTCGGTCGTGCGAACGCATGCATGTAATATTCCAATGAGAATAATAAATAACGGAACCGGTCGGAAATTCGCACCGATAAGATGTTCCAAACAGAATAATAAATAATGTAAGCGGTGTCATGTGTAAACGCATTGCATGTGAGGATGTTCCAATGAGAATAATAAAGAATGGAATAATGTGAAGAATTTCACCATGTATGCGATTGCTTAGATAGACATATTATTCAACATAATGATAAAGAATGGAATAATGAAAGAATTTCACCAAGTATAGGGTAGATCAGCGTATACATGTTATTCCACAGAATAAAAAAAATGGAATAATGTAAGTTCTCTTCATGAATACGAAAAGAAAATAATACCCCTTACCTTAGAACAAACTGGATATAGGAGTAGTGAAGTAGCGAGAATATTTTCTTCCTTTCTCTATAGTTTCTCTCTAGAGTTTCATTGAATTAAGAAGAAATAATGAAGGAATGAGCTTCTATTTACTGGGAGAATGGACTGAATAGTAACTAATTCCTGAATGGTCCAGATTGATTTACTTTTAAAAGTACGGTCCAGATTGGTTTACTATAAAATATTCTAATAAAACTAAATCTTTTAAATAAAAATATAATATATTCTATTTATAGTCTAATAAAACGAATAACTTTATAAAAGTATTCTATTTTATATAAAAAGATTTTACTATGCAAACACTATGCAGGCACTATGCAAACACTATACATAATAAAATATAATATATTCTATTTATAGTCTAATAAAACGAATAACTTTATAAAAGTATTACATTTTTTATATAAAAAGATTTTACTATGCAAAACACTATGCATAATAGAATATAATATATTCTATTTATAGTCTAATAAAACGAATAACTTTATAAAAGTATTCATTTTATATAAAAAGCTTTTCCGCTTTTTATTACATTAATAATACTAATAAAATAAAGCTTCATCATCATTATTATAATTCACACTATTAATCGACTGTGTCGCTCCTCGAGAAAGAGGGGCTTTCCAATAAGGATTTCTCCCTATTGGCGCGCAATTAGGTGACCAAACCTCTCCTTGGCAGAACATCTAGACATCGTTAATATTGCAAATAATAATATTAATAACTTCGTCGTCTCAATTATTGATTTAATATATAAAATATCGAGAATAATTGAATCAATTAACGTGAGATACAATGCAACAATTACTGAAGCAATAATTAAACAAAACTGAGTGACTTCTCACATAAGCATCAATAATCAATACCGTGTGCTACTATGCAACCACACATATTCCTATACTTTTAACACCGGGTGTTTCAATAGTTAACGATAAAACTTCCGCCGTTATTTTCATAAAATATTTTTGTCATTTTCTCAATCCGACAATAATTCCGTTGTGGGGTCCACCAATGATTGTGCCGCGTATGAATATTTCCTGTTAAAATGAATATTCCCCTACTAATCGAATATTATATAACAATTTGCGTACTTTGCAAAATTTATAACTATTACCCACAACTATAACATTATATCAAATTCATTCCATAATATTCAAAAATGATAATTTTAGAAAATTCATCTTTATTCATAAAAGTTGGGGTCATACAATGGTGAATGATCCTTTGTATTCATATGAATAGTATTTTCATTCAAAAGGGGTTTCTGCCAGGGGCAGTTTCATAATTTTTTTGACCTTCAAAAATTCTGGAAAAATTTGAAATGATAATTTGATGACTTTTCTGGATTATGTCCAAAAATGACGATTTTTGGATGTATAGATTAAGAGTTATGGATTTTATGGGAAAAGACTATTTTAAAAGTAAACCTTTATAACTCTTTGTGGTTAACTCCAAAGTTGGTGAAATTTTTATTGAGAGTACATGTATATAACAGGAGTATACCGTGTAAATTTTGGAATTTTTGGACAAAAGTATAATTTATGATAAATGTCTAAATATTCGGCAGTTTTGGCTATATGAAAAATAGTAAATGAATTTTAAAAATTCCAAGAAAAATATGTGTTCAATATGAGACTATATTCTGCTAAATCTTAGAAAAGAAATATTTTTGGGACTGATTTGGTATTTTTCATGAAAATGAACTAGTTATGAGTAAATGAATTAAATATATTATGTGAAGTAACAAAATTAGAAAATAGGATTTTATGGCTTGGGAATCCTATATAGGGTATATGCAAATTTTTGATGAGGGATTTGATCATTGGTGATGAAATCTTATGAGTATGGCATTTTTGAATGATTAAATGAATTATTTGGTAAAGTGTAAACAATTGAAATAAATTGTTTATAAGTTTAAGAAGTGATTAAAATATTATTATAATATTAATAATATTAGATGATGAGTTTATTAAGTGATTGATAATATTTGGATAAATTTAAAGTCTTTAATATTTATCCTTATTTTCGTTTGATTAATGCTTATATCATTGTCATCATCCTCATGCTTATATTGTGATGAAAGTCATCTTTTGCTTACGTGCATAGATGGACTTGGTATGATTATGATCAGTGATTATTCGGTATAATCATGACCGTAGTGTAACGAATGATGTGGTAAAAGTCCTCATTGGCCGGTAGTGCATTGATGGACAGTTTTTGGTATGATTATGACCAGGGATTATTCGGTATAGTCATGACCATTGATGATTTAATGAATATCCTTGGCCCATAGTGCAGGGATGATTCGATGATGTGGTTTATTTATTAAGCTGAGTCTCAGCGATAAAAATTGATGAAAACATTTTAAATCATAGAAGATAGTAGATATCATGCTCTACTTAACTCTTCTAATGGATTGCTTATTTTTCTCTGCAGTTAAACTTGATGTCTATTGTATTTTATCAGTTTAACATTGTTGAAGACTAATGATAATTTATTTTGCATTGTCTTAGTCATAATATTTCTTACTGGGCTAGTTGAGCTCACCCTTTCTTTCACTGTTCTCTTCAGGAAATGAGAACGTAGCTGGGACGAGTCGGGGAATGGAGTGATGGTCCAGGATAAATGGCTTTAGTATTCCTCACTATTTTATGGAATAATGTAATAATAATTGTAATGAGTACACCATTGAGTGTGTATATTGTCTAGATGACAATATTATTGTTTAAACTCTTAGATTATGTTTTGTCGTATTTCACACGACTTTTGTATAATTAAGTTGTATTTGAATTTTGTACCATGTATTTGGCAACTCAAGATGGGTGATGTATACCTATTTTGGGGGCGTCACAGTTGGTATTAAAGCTTAGGATATGATCCCGGCCGAGATGTGAGACAAGATCTAGAGGGGAGAGACGGGGAATTCTTCGCTAGTATGACCCACCAAGTTTATTTTGTATTTAATTGGTCGATCAGAGTATAGGGATAATATGTGATATGTTAATTAACCCTTGTTTTGTGGCAGTGTTTGAAAATGGCACCTGAAAATGTTCACAATGGAGTGAATGAGATCGTTGAGACACCTTTAATCACTAACCAGGTTAATGTGATGTCAAACGAAGAAGAAATTAGAGATATCTACGTGGTGAGTGAAGAACTAATAGTTGCACCCGAGCTAGTTGCAGAGGTAGCAGCTGAGAGTGAGGAAAAAAAGGAACCTGAGGAGAATTTATTATAAGAATTTTATGATTGAAATTTAGAATTACAAAATTGTATTCATGAGTTAGAAGAGCAGACTGAAGAACGACAGGCGGTCGTGGAGCAAAGAGATGTAATAATTCAAAATTGTGTTACTCGATGTGCGATGCTTGGATAGAAGCACTCTTTGGCAGAGTATAAGATATTAGAGCTGGAATCTAAGAATGTTATGGTCAAAGTTCTGATGAAAGAAGAAACAACTGAATGAAGGAGAATAGATGATGCATGGGTAGAAGCCGCACGATGCGTAGATATTGTAGAAAAAGACGTCCGATCCAATAAGGCCAAAATAGATAAAATGGATTTTGCTTTTTGGACAACAATTGGGAGAATCCAACATCGAATTCGGAATTACCCTGTGTAGAGCGGTCAACCCCAATTCCATATGGATCGGAGAGTAATGATTCAAATCATGGATCAGGAATGTGACAAAACAATTAAGGGTGGAATGTACCCTATAGCAAAGTCAAATCCAGTAGTTTAAGTAAGAGCGTTTGTCGAAAAACCCGAACGAAGTTATTACGGGTAAGTTAATTATAAACTCTTGCGAAGTCTATACCTTATACGATACCAGTTCTACCCACTCTTTTATTTCTCCTACTTACGCTCAATGTTTAAATTTGACTCCGGAGAAATTAGACTTTGATTTATCTGTTAAAACTCCGTTGGGAGAAACCTTCATTACCTCCACTATTTATAAATCTTGTTTGATTCAAATCGACACTTTCACGTTACCTGTCGATCTTATCTCTTTGAAAATACTTGCCTTTGATGTGATTTTAGGAATTAATTGGTTAAGTACTCATCATGCTTTTCGTAAGGTTGTTAGCTTTTATATTCCTAGCCAACCTGTTATGTGAATTCAAGCAACCAAACCACTAAAGTCAATCATTGTCATATCAAGCCATAAGTAAAGGGCCCCGAGCCTTTCGCTGGTGACTTCCAAGTCTTGGAATACACCGAAGCCAGAATATCTGTAGGGGACGTTGTGAATAACGGTGGCAAGTTGATAGGTATCAATGTGACGTGCTATCCAAGTCTTGGATGAGAGTCACAGTTTTTTTTTCTATCGTTAATAAATTTCCTGACGTATTCTTGAAGAACTTCCTAGCCTACCCCTAGAGCGTGAAATCAAATTTTGTATTGACCTCAGTACAAATCCCATTTCTAAAACCCTTAAATATTTCTTCACCTAGAACGAACGTATTATGCGCCAAAGACGTTGGCTCGAGCTGTTAAAGATTACGACTATACCACTCAATATCATCGTGGAAGAGCGAACGTGGTAGCTGACGCGTTGAGTAGAAGATCGTATGCGTTTACAAGTGCGATGTTGTTAACACAAAAACCCATTTCGTATAACTTATAAATGATGAAGATAGAGTTAAAGACTCTAGAGACCCACGTGAAGATATCGAATATACGAGTAGAATCGACTTTAATCGATAAAGTTAAAGCCACTCAAGCTACACACCCGAATCTGATGAATGTGAAGAAGAAGGTTCAAGAAGGCGTTATCTCAACCCTCGATTTTATTGGCCCATTTGAAATCCTCGATTGAGTAGGAACTGTGGCCTATAGACTCGTTTTACCACCAAGTATGTCGCGTGTTCATAACGTTTTTCATGTATCGATGTTACGTAAATATGTGGACGACCCGAACCACATTATTGAATTGGAACTAGACGAGATAGCAGAAGATTTAATGTATGAGGAGATACATGTTAAAATCTTGGATAAGAAGGATCCTATTCAACACTCAAAGGTTATACCTCAAGAGTTAGAATCTGAAATGAAGTCAAGGTATCCTCACCTCTTCGGCATACCAGGTACGTACGTAAATTTCGAGGGAGAAATTTCTTAAGGAGGGGAGATTGTGAGACCCCAAATTTTATGAATAAAGATTTAAATTTCTCGATTTTTTTTTAATATTATGGTGTGGATTTGATATAATGTTATAGTTGTGGGTAATATTTATAAATTTTGTAAAGTATGCAAGTTGTTATAAAATATTCGTTTGGTCGGGGATTATTCTTTTTGTGGAGGAATATCTGTACGACATCACAATCATTGGTGGACCCCACAATAGAAGTATTGTTGTAGTTAGAAAATGACAGAATTATCATTTTATAAAAATAACTACGTAAAGTGTTACCGTTAAAACCGGTGAACTACCCTAGTAGTAAAAGTATAGTGATGTCTGGCATGGTTACATAGTAAGTACACAGTATTGATTATTGATGCTACGTGAGAAGTCACTTAGTTATACTCAATTATTGCTACAAGAATCTTTGATCATATCTCTCATATTATTGATTCGATTATTGTCACAGTATCATCTGCATAATATGTTATATTATTAAATCAATAATTGAGACGACAAAGTTATTCATATTATTAAATTGCAATATTTACAATATCTAGAAGTTCTTTTAAGGAGAGGTTTGGTCATCTAATTGCGCGCCAATAAGGAGAAATCCGTATCGGAAAGCCCCCTCTTTCCTGGGAACAACCTGGTTGTTAAATATTGTGAATTATAATATTAATGATGAATAAGATTGTGTTGATTATAGATGAAATTGATAGTTCCATTGTGTTGGAATTATTAGTGTTAGTGAAAATTGACATTTATTCCGATGATAATTGATGTCTGGGGGTTAAATTGATAAATCAGGTAATTAATCTGATAAATGAGTAATTAATTGCTACTAATTCACATGCTTATATAACTATTTGTTCACATGTGTGTACTATTGATTCACATTCATGTACTATTAGGGGAGTTGGTGCAAGATTAATAATACTTGCATGACTAAGTTAAAAATAGAGGTATAGATGGAGGTACTATACTGTAATTCATATTTTCACATAATTATAACTATTGATTCACATGATTGAACTATTGATTCACATTATTTACTATTAGGGGAGGTGGTGCAAGTTTGATAATACTTGCAAGACTAAATTAAAAATGAAAGAAAAGTTGGAGGTATTGTACTATAATTTTTCGAGCCCCAAAACGTGCAATTATCAAAACTATATTTTTCTATAAATAGAAGCTCATTCTTCCTTCATTTCTCACCAATTCACTAAAGTTATAGAGCAATTATTATAGAGAGAAATTATAGAGAGAAAGAAGAAGAGAAGTCTGCTACCTCACTATTTCAATATCCAGTTCCTTCTAAGGTAAGGGGTATTATTTCTTTCGTATTCATGAAGAGACCTGTTGTTATTCCATTCTTTATTATTATGTTGAAATAACCTGTCTATGCGAAGTACCGCATACATGGTGAAATTCTTACGTTATTCAATTCTTTTTATTATTATGTTGAATAACCTGCCTCATGCAAGTACCGCATACATGGTGAAATTCTTCTCGTTATTCCATTCTTTATTATTATGTTGAATAACTCTTTGTCTATGCAAGTACCGCATATATGGTAAAAATTCTTCTATTATTCCATTCTTTATTATTCTATTGGAATATCCTGTCTGTACAGTTTACGCATGACTTGGTTCCATTCTTTATTATTATGTTGGAATATCTCGTCATGCATGCAGGTTTACGCATTTAATTCGGTTCCATTCTTTATTATTCGTTGAGAATAACTCGTATCTCAGGCGGTCTATCGCATGCATGGTGAATTCTTTCGTTATTCCATTCTTTATTATTCTGTTGGAATAACTGCCTATGTGGATTACGCATGCATGGTGAATGATCCTTTGTATTCATATGAATAGTATTTTCATTCAAAGGGTTTCTACTCAGGCGCTTTCGTAATTTTTTGACCTCAAAATTCTGGAAAAATTTGATATGATAATTTGATGAGTTTTCTAGATTGTGTCCAAAAATGGCGATTTTTGAATGTATAGATTAAGAGTTATGGATTTTATGGAAAAATACTATTTTAAAAGTAAACCTTTATAACTCTTTGTGGTTAACTCTAAAGTTGGTGAAATTTTTATTGGGAGCACATGTATATAAAAGGAGTATACCCTATAAATTTCGGAATTTTTGGACAAAAGTACAATTTATGATAAATGTCTAAATATTCTATGAGCTTTTATATATATGAAAATAGTAAATGAATTTTAAAAATTCGAGAAAAATAAATGTTCAATATGGGACTATATTCTGCTAAATCTTAGAAAAGAAATATTTTTAGGACTGATTTGGTATTTTTCATGAAAATGAACTAGTTATGAGTAAATGAATTAAATATGTTATGTGAAGTAACAAAATTGGAAAATAGGATTTTATGGCTTGGGAATCCTATATAGGGTATATGCAGATTTTTGATGAGGGATTTGATCATTGGTGATGAAATCTTATGAGTATGGCATTTTGAATGATTAAATGTATTATTTGGTAAAGTGTAAACAATTGAAATAAATTGTTTATAAGTTTAAGAAGTGATTAAAATATTATTATAATATTAATAATATTAGATGATGAGTTTATTAAGTGATTGATAATATTTGGATAAATTTAAAGTCTTTAATATTTATCCTTATTTTCGCTTGATTAATGCTTATATCATTGCCATCATCCTCATGCTTATATTGTGATGAAAGTCATCTTTTGCTTACGCATGCATAGATGGACTTGGTATGATTATGATCGTGATTATTCTAAAGATAATCATGATAGTAGTGTAACGAATGATGTGGTAAAAGTTCTCATTGGTCAGTAGTGCATTGATGGACGCTTTTTGGTATGATTATGACCGAGGATTATTCGGTATAGTCATCATGACCATTGATGATTTAATGAATATCCTTGGCCGTAGAAAAGAGGATGATTCGATGATGTGGTTTATTTATTGTCGAGTCTCAAATGATAAAAATTGATGAAAACATTTTAAATCATAGAAGATAGTAGATATCATACTACTACTTGACTTTTCTAATGGATTGCTTATTCACCGCAGTTAAACTTGATGTCTATTGTATTTTATCGGTTTAACATTGTTGAAGACTAATGATAATTTATTTTGCATTGTCTTAGTCATAATATTTCATGGGCTAGTTGAGCTCACCCTTTCTTTCACCGTTCTCTTGTGAAATGAGAACGAAATGAGACGAGTCTGGGGAATGGAGTGATGGTCCAGGATAAATGGCTTTAGTATTCCTCACTATTTTATGGAATAATGTGATAATAATTGTAATGAGTACACCATTGAGTGTGTATATTGTCTAGATGACAATATTATTGTTTAAACTCTTAGATTATGTTTTGTCGTATTTCACACGACTGTTGTATAATTAAGTTGTATTTGAATTTTGTACCATGTATTTGACGACTCAAGATGGGTGATGTAAACCTATTTTGGGGGCGTCACATCAGCGATAAAGTTGATGAAAAACTTTTTAAATCATAGAAGATAGTAGATTTTATGCTCTACTTGACTCTTCTAATGGATTGCTTATTTCCGCTGCAGTTGTTGATCTAAAACTTGTTGTCTATTGTATTCTATCAGTTGTTATGTTGTTGAAGGCTAAGGATAATTTATTCTGCATTATCTTAGTCATAATATTTCTTACTGGGCTAGTTGAGCTCACCCTTTCTTTCACTATTCTCTTCAGGAAAAGAGAATATAGCTGGGACGAGTCGGGGAATGGAGTGATGGTCTAGGATAAATGGCTTTAGTAGTCCTCACTATTCTACGGAATAATGTGATAAGAATTGTAATGAGGACACCATTGAGTGTGGATATTGTCTAGATGACAATATTCTTGTTTAAACTCTCAGCTATGTTTTGTCGTATTTTACACGACTGTTGTATAATTAAGTTGTATTTGAATATTTGTACCATGTATTTGGCGACTCAAGATGGGTGATGTATACCTATTTTTGGGGCGTCACAGTTGGTATCAAAGGTTAGGGATATGATCCCTGGCTGAGATGTGATACTAGAACTAGGAAGGGAGAGACTGGTTAATCCTTCGCTAGTATGACCTACCTAAGCTTATGTGTTATTTAATTGGTAGGTCAGAATATAGGGATAATATCTGACATGTCAATTAACCTTTGTTTTAAAGATGTATTCTAGAATGATATCTGAAATACAGGAGATGAGCAATGGGAAAATCGTGATATAGAGGAAATAACCGGGAAGGTATAATCCGAAAAGATTGCAAGATATTCTCATCTCTTTGAACTACCAACTACGTAAATTTCGAGGGCGAAATTTCATAAGGAGGGGAGATTGTGAGACCCCGAATTTTATGAAATAAAAGTATTCAATTTTTTTTTATAATTATTCTATTTAGTAAATGGTTAAATTGATAAAAGGTTAAAGTTAAGGGTGATATATGAAAATTTTTCAAAGTAAGCAAGTTGTCATAAAATAATCGGTGATAAAAGTATAATAATACACGTGGTTGCATAGTAGCACACGCTATTGTACAGTATCTTTGATTATTGATGCTTGCGTAAGAAGTCACTCAGTTATACTCAATTATTGCTACTCTGATAATTCTTCGCATCATATCTCTCATATTATTGATTCAATTATTGTCACAAAGATCATTTGTATAATATGTTATATTATTGAATCAATAATTGAGATGGCAAAGTTATTCATATTATTATTTGCAATATTGACAATGTCTAGAAGTTCTGTCAAGGAGAGGTTTGATCACCTAATTGCGCGCCAATAAGGAGAAATCCTTATCAGAAAGCCCCCTCTTTCCTGGGAATGGCCTGGTTGTTAAATATTGTGAGTTATAATATTAATGATGAATAAGTTCATGTTGATTAAAGATGAAATTGATAGTTCCATTGTGTTGAAATTATTAGTGTTAGTGGAAATCAACATTTATTTCGATAATAATTGATGTCTGGAGGTTATATTAACCAATCCGGTAATTAATCGGATAAATGAGCAATTAATTGCTATTGATTCACATGATTATAACTATTTGTTCACATGTGTGTAATATTGATTCACATTCATTTACTATTAGGGGAGTTAGTGCAAGATTGATAATACTTGCATGACTAAATTTAAAATGGAGGTATAGATGAAGGTACTATACTATAATTAATTTTTTCATATGTTTAGAACTATTGAGTCACATGTTTTACTATTGATTCACATGATTTACTATTAGGGGAGGTGGTGCAAGTTTGATAATACTTGCAGGACTAAATTACAAATGAAGAAAAAGAGGAAGGTATTATACTGTAATATTTTGAGCCCCAAAATGTGCAATTATTGAAACTATATTTTCCTATAAATAGAAGCTCATTCTTCCTTCATTTCTCACCAATTCACTAAAGCTATAGAGCAATTATTATAGAGAGAAATTATAGAGATAGAAGAAGAGAAGTCGCTACTCTCACTATTGCGAGATTTAGTCTTCTTTTCGAGGTAAAGGGTATTATTCTTTCGTATTCATGAAGAGAGTTATTTTCTTTCAATTCTCATAAGGGTTGTTATTCCATTCTTTATTTTTATGTTGGAATAACCTGTCTATGTGAAGTACCGCATACATGGTGAAATTTTTCTGTTATTCCATTCTTTATTATTCTGTTGGAATAACCTGTCTGTGCGGTCTATCGCATGCCTGGTGAATTCTTTTGTTATTTCATTCTTTATTATTCTGTTGGAATATCCTGTCTGTACGGATTACGCATGACCTAGTTCCGTTCTTTATTATTCTGTTGGAATATCATGTCTGTGCGGATTACACATGACCTTGTTTCATTCTTTATTAATTTGTTGGGAATAACCTGTCTATGCGGTCTATCGCATGCATGGTGAATTCTTCTGTTATTTCATTCTTTATTATTCTGTTGGAATAACCTGTCTATGTGAATTACCGCATGCATAGTGAATGATCCTTCGTATTCATTCTTTATTAAATTGTGGAAATGATCTATCTACGTGGATTACCGCATGGCGGGTGAAAATCCATTTGCAGTTTCATATATTCTATTATACTCGTCTGAGATATCATTTCTTTTGTACTCGTCATGAAATATCATTTTCTTTGGTATTTTTCTTTTACGAGTTACTATTCACCCGGTTACTATTCACTATAGTATTATTCACTCGGGTATTCGGGGCACTTTTCATGCCGGAGTACTATTCACAAGTTACTATTCACGGGTTACTATTAACCCAATTACTATTCACCCAAATATTATTCACTCGGGTATTTGGAGTACATTTCATGTCGGGGTACTATTCACGAGGTACTATTCCCAAAGTATTATTCACGGGGTACTATTTACCCAAAAAATATATTCTTTTCTGTCCATATTATTTTTGGTACATGAATATTATTCTTGAATTTTACTCTACAAAGAAGTATCTTCTTGACAATTTGGATATCTTTAAACTCTGGATAAATTTAAAGTCTTTAATATTTATCCTTGATTTTGTTTAATTTGATTTCGGTTGATTATTGCTTATATCATTGTCATCATCCTCATGCTTATATTGTGATGAAAGTCATCTTTGGCTTACGTGCATAGATGGACTTGGTATGATTATGACCAGGGATTATTCGGTATAATCATGACCGTAATGTGACGAATGATGTGGTAAAAGTCCTCATTGGCCTGTAGTTCATTAATGGACAGTTGTTTGTATGATTATGACCAGGGATTATTCGGTATAATCATGACCATTGATGATTACATGAATATCCTTGGCCGTGGTGCAGGGATGATCCTATTTTATTTATTAAGCTGAGTTTCAGCGATAAAGTTGTTGAAAAACTTTTTAAATCATAGAAGATAGTAGATTTTATGCTCTATTTGACTCTTCTAATGGATTGCTTATCTCCGCTGCAGTTGTTGATCTAAAACTTGTTGTCTATTGTATTCTATCAGTTGTTAAACTGTTGAAGGCTAAGGATAATTTATTCTGCATTATCTTAGTCATAATATTTCTTACTGGGCTAGTTGAGCTCACCATTTCTTTCACTGTTCTCTTCAGGAAAAGAGAATATAGCTGGGACGAGTCGGGGAATAATGTGATGGTCCAGGATAAATGGCTTTAGTATTCCTCACTATTCTACGGAATAATATGATAATAATTGTGATGAGGACACCATTGAGTGTGGATATTGTCTAGATGACAATATTCTTGTTTAAACTCTCAGCTATGTTTTGTCGTATTTTACACGACTGTTGTATAATTAAGTTGTATTTGAATTTTTGTACCATGTATTTGGCGACTCAAGATTAGTGATGTATACCTATTTTGGGGGAGTCACAGTTGGTATCAAAGCTTAGGGATATGATCCTTGGCTGAGATATGAGACTAGAACTAGGAAGGGAGAGACTGGTTAATCCTTCGCTAGTATGACCTACCTAAGCTTATGTGTTATTTAATTGGTCGGTCAGAATATAGGGATAATATGTGACATGTCAATTATTCTTTATTTTGAAGATGTATTCTAGAATGATATCTGAAATACAGGAGATGAGCAATGGGAAAATCGTGATAGAGAGGAAATAACCAGGAAGGTATAATCCGAAAAGAAAGTAAGGTATTCTCATCTCTTTGAACTACCAGGTACGTAAATTTCGAGGGCGAAATTTCATAAGGAGGGGAGATTGTGAGACCTCGAATTTTATGAAATGAAAGTATTCAATTTTCTTATAATTATTCTATTTAGTAAATGGTTAAATTGATAAAAGGTTAAAGTTAAGGGTGATATATGAAAATTTTTCAAAGTAAGCAAGTTGTCATAAAATAATCGGTGATAAAAGTATAATAATACACGTGGTTGCATAGTAGCACACGGTATTGTACAGTATCTTTGATTATTGATGATTGCGTAAGAAGTCACTCAGTTATACTCAATTATTGCTACAGAATTGTTGCATTATATCTCTCATATTATTGATTCAATTATTGTCACAGTATCATCTGTATAATATGTTATATTATTAAATCAATAATTGAGACGACAAAGTTATTCATATTATTATTTGCAATATTGACAATGTCTAGAAGTTCTGTCAAGGAGAGGTTTGGTCACCTAATTGCGTGCCAATAAGGAGAAATCCTTATCGGAAAGCCCCCTCTTTCCTGGGAATGGCCTGGTTGTTAAATATTGTGAGTTATAATATTAATGATGAATAAGTTCATGTTGATTAAAGATGAAATTGATAGTTCCATTGTGTTGGAATTATTAGTGTTAGTGGAAATCGACATTTATTTCGATAATAATTGATGTCTGGAGGTTATATTGACCAATCGGGTAATTAACCGGATAAATGAGCAATTAATTGCTATTGATTCACATGATTATAACTATTTGTTCACATGTGTGTACTATTGATTCACATTCATTTACTATTAGGGGAGTTGGTGCAAGATTGATAATACTTGCATGACTAAATTAAAAATGGTGGTATAGATGAAGGTACTATAATATAATTATTTTTTCACATGTTTAGAACTATTGAGTCACATGATTTACTATTGATTCACATGATTTACTATTAGGGGAGGTGGTGCAAGTTTGATAATACTTGCAGGACTAAATTAAAAATGAAGTAAAAGAGGAAGGTATTATACTGTAATATTTCGAGCCCCAAAATGTGCAATTATTGAAACTATATTTTCCTATAAATAGAAGCTCATTCTTCCTTCATTTCTCACCAATTCACTAAAGCTATAGATCAATTATTATAGAGAGAAATTATAGAGAGAAAGAAGAAGCAGTAAGTCCATTACCTCCTTTATTGCGATATCCGGTCTTCTTTTGAGGTAAGGGTATTATTCTTTCGTATTCATGAAGAGAGTTATTTTATTTCAATACTCATAAGGGTTGTTATTCCATTCTTTATTATTATGTTGGAATAACCTCGCTCATGTCATGCAACCGCATACATAGTAGTAAAATTCTTCTCGTTATTCCATTCTTTATTATTCATTGGAATAACTTTTATGCATCTGGATTATATCGCATGCACAGTGAATTCTGTTGTTATTCCATTCTTTATTATTACGTTGGAATATCCTGTCTATGCGGATTACGCATGACCTGGTTCCGTTCTTTATTATTATGTTGGAATATCTTGTCTGTGCGGATTACGCATGACCTGGTTTCATTCTTTATTATTCTGTTAGAAATAACCTGTCTGGGCGGTCTATCGCATGCTTGGTGAATTATTCTGTTATTTCATTCTTTATTGTTTTGTTGGAATAACATGTCTATGTGGATTACCGCATGCATGGTGAATGATCCTTAGTATTCATTCTTTAATAAATTATGGAAATGATCTGTCTACGTGGATTACCGCATGGCGGGTGAAAATCCATTTGCAGTTTCGTATATTCTATTATACTCGTCTGAGATATCTTTTCTTTTGTACTCGTCATGAAATATCATTTTCTTTGTTATTTTTCTTTTATGAGTTACTATTCACAGGTTACTATTCACCCGGTTACTATTCACTATAGTATTATTCACTCGGGTATTCGGGGCACTTTTCATGCCGGAGTACTATTCACGAGTTACTATTCACGGGTTACTATTAACCCAATTACTATTCACCCAAATATTATTCATTCGGGTAATTGGAGTACTTTTCATGTCGTGGTACTATTCACGAGGTACTATTCCTGAAGTACTATTCACAAGGTACTATTCACGGGATACTATTTACCCGAAAAATATATTCTTTTCTGTCCAATTATTTTTGGTACATGAATATTATTATTGAATTTTACTCTACAAAGCAGTATCATGTTGACAATTTAGATATCTTTAAACTCTAGATAAATTTAAAGTCTTTAATCTTTATCCTTGATTTTGTTTGATTTGATTTCGGTTGATTATTGCTTATATCATAGTCATCATTCTCATGCTTATATTATGATGAAAGTCATCTTTGGCTTACGTGCATAGACGGACTTGGTATGATTATGACCAGGGATTATTCGGTATAATCATGACCGTAATGTGACGAATGATGTGGTAAAAGTCCTCATAGGCGTGTAGTTCATTGATGGACAGTTGTTGGTATGATTATAACCAGGGGTTATTCGGTATAATCATGACCATTGATGATTACATGAATATCCTTGGCCGTGGTGCAGGGATGATTCAATTTTATTTATTAAGCTGAGTCTCAGCGATAAAGTTGATGAAAAACTTTTTAAATTATAGAAGATAGTAGATTTTATGCTCTACTTGACTCTTCTAATGGATTGCTTATTTTCGCTGCAGTTGTTGATCTAAAACTTGTTGTCTATTGTATTCTATCAGTTGTTATACTATTGAAGGCTAAGGATAATTTATTCTGCATTATCTTAGTCATAATATTTCTTACTAGTCTAGTTGAGCTCACCATTTCTTTCACTGTTCTCTTCAAGAAAAGAGAATATAGTTGGGATGAGTCGGGGAATGGAGTGATGGTCCAGGATAAATGGCTTTAGTAGTCCTCACTATTATACGGAATAATGTGATAATAATTGTAATGAGGACACCATTGAGTGTGGATATTGTCTAGATGACAATATTCTTGTTTAAACTCCCAGCTATGTTTTGTCGTATTTTACATGACTATTGTATAATTAAGTTGTGTTTGAATTTTTGTACCATGTATTTGGCAACTCAAGATGGGTGATGTATATCTATTTTGGGGGCGTCACATATAATCATGTAAATCAATAGTTTCTCCTTGCCACAAAGGCTTAATAGAACGTTTACTCAATATCCTTACCCCAAAGGCTAAAGATATTCAAATGTAATAACAGTTATCATACTAATCAGTTGTCTACCTTTGCACTACGGGCCAAAGATATTCAACTATAAAACCAATGGTCATGATCATACCAATCAATTGTCTGTCAGTGCACTACGGCCAAAGACATTTAACTGTTAACTAATGGTCAGCCAATCACATCATCGAATTATCCATTCACTATGGACCAAGGATATTCATTATTATCACCAGTGGTCATGATCATGTTATACACCTGTCCATCTTTGGACTACGGGCCAAAGCTTTCAATCAACAGTTCGTCTTTGCACGTAAGCCAAAGATAAATTAACTTATAAATCTTTAAAATTTATTCCACAAAGCAGTATCATGTTGACAATTTGGACATTATTGAGTTCAGGATAAATTAACTTATAAATCTTTAAAATTTATTCTTGAACTTGTTTTATTGAATTATTATGTCATTGTCATCATCCTCATGTTTATATTATGTTGAAAGTCATTTATGGCCTGTTGTGCATAGATGGACTTGGTATGATTTTGACCAGGGATTATTCGGTATAATCATGATTGTAATGTTATAAATGATGTGGTCAAAGTCCTCATTGGCCTATAGTGCATTGATGGACAGTTGTTGGCATGATCATAACCATTGATGAAAACACGAATATCCTTGGCCCGTAGTGCATGGATAAATTATGGTCGTGATACTAATGAATATCCTTGGCCGTGGTGCAGGGATGATGTGAATTATTTATTAAGTTGAGTCTCAGCGATAAAAGTGATGAAAAACCTTTTTAAATCATAGAAGATAGTAGATTTTATTTTCTACTTGACTCTTCTAATGGATTGCTTGTTCCGCTGCAGTTAAACTTGATGTTTGTTATATTTTATCAGTTTAACACTGTTGAAGACTAATGATAAATTTTTCTGAATTATCTTAGTCATAATATTTCTTACTGTGCTAGTTGAGCTCACCCTTTCGCTTTCATTGTTCTCTTCAAGAAATGAGAACGTAGCAGGGACTAATCGGGGAACAGAGTGACGGTCCAGATGATAGCATTAGTAGTCCTCACTATTCTATGAAATAGTGTGATAATAAATGTATTGAGGACTTATTTTGAGTTTGAATACTGTTTAGAAGACAATATTTGTATTAAAACTCACAGCTCATGTTTTATATTTAAGGTTGTATTTGTATTCTGTACCATGTATTTTGTGACTTAGAATATGTGATGTATACCTATTTTGGGGGCGTCACATTTGGTATCAAACCTTAGGGATATGATCCCTGGTTGAGATATGAGACAAGAACTAGGAGGGGAGAGATGGGGAATTCCTTCGCTAGTATGACCTACCTAAGTTTATTTGGTAGTATCAAGTCATGGAATATCATTGACCCAAAGAAAGATTGAAGCTATTCAAAGTGGAGCAACCTAAATCGATGGACTGAAGTACGTAGCTTTCTCGGCTTAGCTGGTTATTATCGGAGATTCGTAGAAGTGTTTTCTTGAATCGCTACTCCATTAACTTAGCTGACTCGAAAAGATACAAAGTTTGGTTAGAGCGAAGAATGTGAGAAGAGTTTTCATGAACTCAATAGGAGACTCATTTCAGCACCTGTTCTGATAATACCATCTAGTTCAGAGGGATTTATCATCTACAGTGATGCTTCGGGCAAAGGGTTAGGATGTGTTCTCATGCAACATGGGAAAGTCATAGCCTATGCCTCACGATAACTCAAAGAATATGAGAGGAATTATCCCACTCATGATCTAGAGTTGGCAGTAGTCGTTTTTGCACTAAAGATTTGGAGGCATTACTTGTATGGGGAGAAAGTGGAGATCTTTACGGATCATAAAAGCCTCAAATATTTCTTCACTCAAAAGGAACTCAACATGCGACAACAATGTTGGCTTGAACTATTGAAAGATTATGATCATACCATCCAATACCACCCTGGAAAAGCGAACGTGGTAGCTGACGCATTGAGTAGAAGATCATATGTGGGTACGAGTGCGATATTGTCAACGCAAAGGCCCATTTTGTGTGACTTGCAAAGGATGGAGATAGAGTTAAAGACTCCAGGGACCCATGTGATGATGGCGAATATATGAGTAGAACCGACTTTAATCGATAAAGTTAAAGTTGCTCAAGCTACATACCTGGAGCTGATGCGTATGAGGAAGAAAGTGCAAGAAGGTGTTATGCTGGAAGCAAGAATCGATGAAGAAGGAATACTTCGAGTCAACTCCAGACTTTGTGTTCCGAACGACCCTGATTTAAAATATAAAATCATGATGGAGACGCATAACACACCGTTTGCAATCCATCCTGGGAGTACCAAAATGTATCATGATCTTCGACATACATTTTGGTGGAACAATATGAAGAGAGAGATAGCGGAATTCATCTCAAGGTGTTTAACTTGTCAACGAGTCAAGGCGGAGCATCAAGTACCTAAGGGTCCATTGCAACCACTTGAAATTCCAGAATGGAAGTGGGAGCACATTACCATGGATTTTGTTACTGGTCTTACTAAGGTTTCTCTAGGCATAGATGCAATTTGGGTCATTGTTGATAGATTGACCAAGTCTGCTCACTTCTTACCTATACGAGAAACTTATACACTTGAACATCTTGCTCGTATGTACACAAACGAGGTTGTAAGATTGCATGGTATGCCAATATCCATAGTTTCTGATCGAGACCCAAGATTCACTTCAGGATTTTGGGTCAGTTTGCAAAAAGCTATGGGCACGTATTTACGATTTAGTTCGGCATATCATCCTCAGACGGACGGACAATCAGAGAGGACTATTCAAACTCTTGAAGATTTATTAAGACTTTGTGTCCTTAACTTCAAGGAAGTTGGGACAAGTTCTACCATTGGTGGAGTTTTCCTACAACAACGACTATCAAGCAAGTATTGGCATGGCTCCATTCGAGCGTTGTATGGAAGAAAGTGTCGTTCTCAAAGATCTTTGGGATGAGGTGGGTGAAGAAACGTTGTTGGGACCGGAGTTGGTACGTATGACTACGGAAAAGATTCAAACGATCCGGCAACGTATAAAAGCCTCACAAGATAGACAAAAGAGTTATGTTGATCTTCATCTAAAGGACGTGGAATTCGATATTGGAGATCATGTGTTGTTACGTGTTGCTCCATGGAAAAGGAGTTATGAGATTTGGAAAGAGAGAAAAGCTCAATCCTCGATTCATTGGCCCATTTTTAATCCTCGATCGAGTAGGAACTGTGGCCTATAAACTTGTTTTACCACCAAGTATGTCTCGTGTTCATAACGTTTTTCATATATCCATGTTACATAAATATGTGGAAGACCCAAACCACATTATTGAGTTAGAACCGGACGAAATAGCGGAAGATTTAACGTATGAAGAGGTTCCTGTTCAAATATTGGATAAGAAGGAACATATTCTACGCTCCAAGGTTATACCTCAAGTCAAAGTTTTATGGAGAAACCACGATGTTGAGGAAATGACCTGGGAGTTAGAATCTGAAATAAAATCAAGGTATCCTTACCTCTTCGACATACCAGGTACATACCCTAATTTCGAGGGTGAAATTTCATAAGAAGGGGAGGTTGTAAGACCCCAACTTTTAGGAATAAAAATGAATTTTCCATAAATATCATTTTTTTAATATTATGGAGTAATTTGATATAATGTTATAGTTGTGGGTATTATTTATAAATTTTACAAAGTACGCAAGTTGTTATATAATATTCGATTTATTTGGGGAATATTCGTTTAACACAGGAATATTAAATGCGATGGCACAATCATTGGTGGACTCCACAACTGAATTATTGTCGGATTGAGAAAATGAAAAAAATATTTTTATGAAAATAACGGCGGAAGTTTTACCGTTAATTGTTGAAACACCGGTGTTAAAAAATACGAAGAATGGCGTGGTTACATAGTAGCACACGGTATTGATTATTGATGCTTACGTGAGAAGTCACTCGGTTTTGTTCAATTATTGCTACAAAGAATTGTTGCATAGTATCTCACGTTATTTGAATCAATTATAAATCGATATTTTATATATTATTAAACCAATAATTGAGATAACAAAGTTATTCATATTATTATTTGCAATATTAACGATGTTCAGAAGTTTACGTCGAGGAGAGGTTTGGTCACCTAATTGTGCGCCAATAGGGAGAAATCCTTATTGGAAAGCCCCTCTTTCCGAGGAGCGACACGGCCCGATTAATAGTGTGAATTATAATAATGATGATGAAGTTTATTTTATTATTATTATAAATGTAATAAAATAGAAAATTTTTATATAAAATGAATACTTTTTATAAAGTTTTGTTTTATTAGATTATAAATAGAATATATTATATTTTATTATGCATAGTGTTTGCATAGTAAAATAT
Organism: Panax ginseng; assembly: GCA_020205605.1. Taxonomy (NCBI): domain Eukaryota; kingdom Viridiplantae; phylum Streptophyta; class Magnoliopsida; order Apiales; family Araliaceae; genus Panax; species Panax ginseng. Next base: position 44,718,136 of record CM035131.1, read on the forward strand.
TTTTATATAAAATGAATACTTTTATAAAGTTATTTGTTTTATTAGATTTTAAATATATATATATATATATATATATATATATATATTATAAATAGAATATATTATATTTTATTGCATAGTATTCTTTCCATTCTCCTATAAATAGGATGCTTAGTTAGAATTGAAAACACACGTAAATTCGGAGAATTCTTCTTCTATAATCTTGGCGTATTTCTTTAGAGTTTTAAGAAGCTTTTGGCGTAGAAAATAGTATAAGTTTTCTTCAAGAATATCCTCGCCTACCGCAGACGGAATACTCTTCTTTCTAAGGTAAGGGTATTATTTCTTTTCGTATTCATGAAGATAATTATTTTCTTTCAAATACTCGTAAGAGTTGTTATTCCATTCTTTATTATTATGTTGGAATAACATGTCTACATCAAGCACCGCATACATGGTAAAATTCTTCTGTTATTTCATTCTTTATTATTTTGTTGGAACATCCATCACATGCATGCGGATTACGCATGACCTAGTTCCATTCTTTATATATTCATCGGGAAGATCACATGCATGCGATTACGCATGACTGGTTCCATTCTTTATTATTTTGTTGGAACATCCCATGCATGCGATTACGCATGACGTGGTTCCATTCTTTATTATTACTGTCGAGTAATATCTCGATTGTCTTGGATTACGCATGACTGGTTCCATTCTTTATTATTCTATTGGAATATCACATGCATGCGGATTACGCATGACTGGTTCCATTCTTTATTATTCTTTTGGAATAACCTGTCTATGTGGATTACCGCATGCATGGTGAATGATCCTTTGTATTCATTCCTTATTAAATTGTGGAAATGATTTATCTACGTGGATTACCGCATAGCGGACGAAAATCCATTTGCAGTTTCATATATTCTATTATACTCAGTTGGTTAAAGTTTTGGCTTCTATACTCCATGAAATTAGTAGAATATTCTGGATATTTGCGCTTCATCTAGTATCTTTTCATGGAAATATTTTTCTGAGCATTCTTGAATTTTATTCCACAAAGTAGTATCATGTTGACAATTTGGACATTATTGAGTTCAGGATAAATTAACTTATAAATCTTTAAAATTTATTCTTGAACTTGTTTTATTGAATTATTATGTCATTATCATCATCCTCATGTTTATATTATGTTGAAAGTCATATGTGGCCTGTAGTGCATAGATGGACTTGGTATAATTATGACCAGGGATTATTCGGTATAATCTTGGCCGTAATGTTATAAATGATGTGGTAAAAGTCTTCATTGGCCCGTAGTGCATTGATGGACAGTTGTTGGCATGATCATGACCATTGATGAAAACACGAATATCCTTGGCCCGTAGTGCATGGATAAATTGTGGTCGTGATACTAATGAATATCCTTGGCCGTAGTGCAGGGATGATGTGGATTATTTATTAAGCTATGTCTCAGCGATAAAAGTGATGAAAAACCTTTTAAATCATAGAAGATAGTAGATTTTATTCTCTACTTGACTCTTCTAATGGATTGCTTGTTCCGCTGCAGTTAAACTTGATGTTTGTTATATTTTATCAGTTTAACACTGTTGAAGACTAATGATAAATTATTCTGCATTATCTTAGTCATAATATTTCTTACTAGGCTAGTTGAGCTCACCCTTTCGCTTTCATTGTTCTCTTCAGAAAATGAGAACGTAGCAGGGACTAGTCGGGGAACAGAGTGACGGTCCAGATGATAGCATTAGTAGTCCTCACTATTATATGAAATAGTGTGATAATAAATGTATTAAGGACTTATTTGGAGTTTGAATACTGTCTAGAAGATAATATTTGCATTAAAACTCACAGCTCATGTTGTATATTTAAGGTTGTATTTGTATTCTGTACCATGTATTTGGCGACTCAGAATAAGTGATGTATACCTATTTTGGGGGCTTCACATAAACAATTTATTTTAATTATTTATACTTTACTAATTAATGCATTTAATCATCCTAAAATGCCAAACTCATAAGATTTCATCACCAATAACCAAAGCTCTCATCAAAAATCTGCATATACCTTATATAGGATTCTCAAGCCATAAAATCCTATTTTCCAATTTTCTTACTTCACATAACATATTTAATTCATTTACTCATAACTAGTCCATTTTCATGAAAAATACCAAATCAGTACAAACAAATTTTCTTTTCGGAATTTAGCGTAATATAGTCCCATATTGAACATATATTTTCTCGAATTTTTAAAATTTATTTACTATTTTCATATGGCTAAAGTCATAGAATATTTAGACATTTATCAAAAATTGTACTTTTGTCCAAAAATTCTGAAATTTAGAGGGTATACTGTTGTTATATAGATGTACTCTTAATAAAAAATTCACCAATTTTGGAGTTAACCATAAGGAGTTATAAGGGTTTACTTTTAAAATAGTTTTTTCCCATAAAATTGATAACTCCTAATCTATACATCTAAAAATCACCATTTTTGGACACAATCTAGAAAACTCATCAAAATTATCATTTCAAATTTTTCCGGAATTTTTGAAATTCGGAAAATTATTTAAAGCGCAAATGGATTTTTACCCGCCATGCAGTAATCCACGTAGACAAATCATTTCCACAACTTAATAAGGAATGAATACGAAGGATCATTCACCATGCATGCAGAAATCCACATAGACAGGTTATTCCAATGTAATAATAAAGAATTAAATAATGTAAGAATTCACCAGCATGCGATAGTCCAAGACAGCAAAAGTTATTCCAATGTAATAATAAAGAATGGAATAATGAAGAATTCACCGTGCATGCGATAGACCTACGCATGCAAAAGTTATTCCAACAAAATAATAAAGAATGGAATAACAACCCTTACGAGTATTGAAAAAAATAACTCTCTTCATGAATACGAAAGAAATAATACCCCTTACCACAATAATAATATCCCTTACAAATATTGAGCGAAAATAATATTCCTTACTTAATATTAAGCGAAAATAATATTCCTTACTTAATATTAAATGAAAATAATGAATATTGAGCGATAATAATATTCATATGAATATGAAAAATAATTTCTCTTCAGAATATGAAAAACATAATAACCTTTACCTCAAAAGAAGACTGGATACTGGAGTAGTGAAGTAGTAGACTACTCTTCTTCTTTCTCTCTATAGCTTCTCTTTCTATAGCTTCTCTATCTATAATTGCTCTTGTGAGTCTTAGTGAATTAGTGAGAATGAAGGAAGAATGAGCTTCTATTTATAGGAAAATATAGTTTCGATAATTGCACGTTTTAGGACTCGAAATATTATAGTATAATACCTTCATCTTTTTCTTCATTTTTAATTTAGTCCTGTAAGTATTATCAAATTTGCACCACCTCCCCTAATAGTATATCTTGTGAATCAATAGTTCAATCATGTGAATCAATAGTTCTATACATGTGAAAATACGAATTACAGTATAGTACCTCCATCTATACCTCCATTTTTAACTTAGTCATGCAAGTATTATCAATCTTGCACCACCTCCCCTAATAGTACATGAATGTGAATCAATAGTACACACATGTGAACAAATAGTTATAATCATGTGAATTAATAGCAATTAATTGCTCATTAATCCGATTAATTACTCGATTGGTCAATATAACTTCCAGACATCAATTATTATCGAAATAAATGTCGATTTCCACTAACATTAATAATCCCAACACAATGGAACTATCAATTTCATCTTTAATCAACACAAACTTATTCATCATGAATATTATAACTCACAATATTTAACAACCAGGTCGTTCCCAGGAAAGAGGGGGTTTTTTGATAAGGATTTCTCCTTATTGGCGAGTAATTGCGACCAAATCTCTCATCGATGGAACTTCTAGACATTGTCAATATTGCAAATAATAATATGAATAACTTTGTCGTCTCAATTATTGATTTAATAATATAACATATTATGCAGATGATACTGTGACAATAATTGAATCAATAATATGAGAGATTTGATGCAACAATTATTGTAGCAATAATTGAGTATAACTGAGTGACTTCTCACGTAAGCATCAATAATCAATACCGTGTGCTACTATGCAACCACGCGTATTACTGTACTTTTACTACCAGGTAGTTCAACAGTTTAACGGTAAAACTTTCGCCGTTATTTTTATAAAGAAATAATTCTGTCATTTTCTAACTACGACAATACTTCCGTTTTGGGGTCCACCAATGATTGTGCCGTCATATGAATATTCCCTGTTAAAACGAATATTCCCCGACACAACGAATATTTTATAATAACTTTCTTACTTTGCAAAATTTTCAAATATCACCCTTAACTTTAAACTTTTATCAATTTAACTATTTACCAACATAGAAAAATTGAATACTTTTATTTCATAAAATTCGGGATCTCACAGATACAATCAAAGATAGTAACCACAATAGACATTTGGGACAAAGAAGAGAAAATTTCATTTTTCGGTGAATAGTGCCGTATTTGTGAATAGTGTCGTATACGTGAATAGTAACCCCGACACAAAAAGGTAAAATTCCACAATCCAACTCATATCAATATTTTGGCATAATGATATTGAAGAAAATAATATCATTTAAGAAAAAAATAACATCTCTTACCTCAAAAAAATAGTATTTCTGATCGGAATATCGGATGTAATGCCGAAGGAAACTTGCACTGAATAACAACTCTCAAAGTATGCCTTTGAACCAAATCAGCCCACCATAATTGAAATATTAAATCAAAGACATGTTTTTTTTACACCAACCAAAAAGTGGGTCCCACCCATAATTTTAATAAAAACATTTTAATTTTCAAAACTTCAACAATTCATAATAAATAGCCCTTTTATCAGTAAAAATACAAATTTTATGTCCATTCCATAGAAATCAAATTCTCTACAACTTTACGTAAGAAAGTTTTTCCAAATTCTAAGCAGAAAATGTCCAAATCCACAAATGTAAGCGATTTTCAACATCTCTTAAAATTCATAACAAATCATACGTTAATTTTTTACGGTTAAACATTTGTGGACATATACTCAACTTATATATGTATAATATATCAAAAATCAAAACGATCCAATGGTGGGATCAAAATTATAACTCACACAATAGAGCTTAAGAACAACGATTTGATTTTCTGACTATAAGTCCCTCGTACCAATTTCACTCAAAGCAGACACCAAGAAAAAATTCACAAAGAATTTTGGGTGTTTCAAATTTTACGTTTAGCTTACTTCCAAGTCTTTCTTTTGATATATGGCTCATCTCCTAACTCATTATACACAAAGAGTTATAGATTTTACAAAATCAAGTAATAAACTAATTTTTGAAAATTTCCAAATTTCGTTTTCTTCATTTCGACAAAATACTAATAAAACACCTCAAAGATTAATTCCTTCATTTATATCCATATAAAATATATATTTCCTTATCATATAAATTAATAATTAATTATTCACAAATAATATTACGAGAATCACAATAATGACAACCAAGCCGTTCCTAGGAAAGAGGGGGGCTTTCCGATAAGGATTTCTCCTTACTGGCGCACAATTAGATGACCAAACATCTCCTTGATGTAACTTTCTAGACATTGCCAATAATACTATCTAATAATATTATTCAAATAATATGAATTATTGATCCGATAATGGAAAATATCGGCAAGGTGACAATTATTGAAACAACAATAATATAAAATATCAACGCAACAATTATTGAACCAATAAAATAAAATATTATACAAGAATTATCGTAACAATTATTGAGTAGTGCCTTCATACACGTAAGAATCAATAATTCAAAATATGCATGCAACATCGTAACAGCATCGTGTGTAACCCACAGCAGACATCGTATTTTAACCATCATGTAATCCAACAAATTGTTAATTGGTAACAATTACGCCTGTTATTTATAAAAATTCAAACTTGTCGTTTTTTCATCCAACAATTATTATTACATTATGGGGCCCATAAATGGTTTACCGTCATACTAAATATTCACGACAACAAGAATATTCCACGACCAAATGAATATTTCATGACAAAAATGAATATTTTATAACCACTTACTTATTTACAATATTTGCTCATTTCACCAATAACCAAAACATTATATCAAATTAACACCTTATTATTCACAATAATAATTAGAGGAAATTCAATTTTATTTATAAAAAGTTGGGGTCTTACAACCTCCCCTCCTTATGAAATTTTATCCTCGAAATTGACGTACGCACCTGGTATTTCGAAAAGGTGAGGGTACCTCGCTTTCATTTCTAATTCCAACTCCCAGGTCATTTCTTCAATAGCATGGTTCCTCCACAAAACCTTAACTTGTGGTATAACCTTTGTTCGTAGGACATGCTCTTTCTTATCCAAGATCTTGACAGGTACCTCCTCGTACGTTAAATCTTCGGCTATCTCGTCTGGTTGTAATGCAATAATGTGGTTTGGGTCGTCCACATATTTACGTAACATCGATACGTGAAAAACGTTATGAACACGCGATATACCTAGCGTTAAGGTGAGTCTATAGGCCACAGATCCTACTCGATCGAGGATTTTAAATAAATCGAAGGGTTGAGCTTTCTTCTCTTCATCGACTCTTACTTCTAGAATAACGCCTTCTTGCACCTTCTTCATTATATTCATTAGCTCCGGTGTGTAGCTTGAGCGGTTTTAACTTTATCAATTAAAGTCGATTCTACTCGTATATTTAACATTATAACGTGGGTCCCTAGAGTCTTTAACTCTATCTTTATCGTTTGTAATTTATACAAAATAGGTCTTTGTGTTCAACAATATCGCACTCGTACTCGCATACGATCTTCTACTCAACGCGTCAGCTACTACGTTCGCTTTTCCAGGATGGTATGGTTAGAACAGGTGCCGAAATGAGTCGCCTCTTGAGCTCTTGGAAAATCTTCTCGCATTCCTCACTCCATATTTAATTTTGTATCTTTCAAAAGTCACTAAGTTAACGGAGTAGAGATTCGAGAAAATCCTTCCATGAATCTCCGATAATAACCAGCTAAGCCCAGAAAGCTACGTACTTTGGTCACCGACTTCGGTTGCTCTCAATTGTGATTCATATCCCAATCTTGGATATCACGTCACAATGGCACCTATCTTTCTACCACCACACAAATATAGAGTCCCCTACGTTGAGTCTGGCTTTGGTGCATTCCACAAAGGAAGTCACCGGATAGAGGCTTGAGTACCAACTCTTGTACTTGGGTTTTTAACTCCTAAAGTTCAATAGGAGTCATTCGATATGAGATTTTAGAAATTGGTTTTGTACCGGGTTCAAAGTTGATACAAAATTCAATATCACACTCTGGGGGTAGGCCAGGAAATTCTTTAGAAATATGTTAGGAGATTTACTAACAACAAAAATATCATTCAAATCTGACGTATTTTTGTTTAAATCCATGAAATGGGCTAAGAAAGCTTGACATCCGTTTTTCAATAAACGAATAGCTTAATGGCTTGATATGAAAGTGTTTGACTTCAATGGTTTGGTTGCTTGAATTCACATAATGATTTGGTTAGGAATATGAAAACTAACAACCTTATTTAAAATAATCAATTTTGGCATGATGAGTAGTTAACCAATCAATCCCTAAAATCACGTCAAATGTAAGTATCTTTAAAGAGATAAGATCAACAGGTAATGTGATTGTGCCCACTTGGATCAAACAAGATTTATAAATAGTGGATATGATAAAAGTTTCTCCTAACTGAGTCTCCACGAGATAAGTCAAAGTCTAATTTCTCCGGAGTCAAGTTTAAACGTTGAGCACAAGCGGGGAGATAAAAGAATGGGTAGAAGCAAATTATCTAATAAGGTATAGATTTCGCAAGAATTTATAATTAACTAACCCGTGATAGCTTCATTTCGACAAAATACTAATAAAATACCTCAGCATTAATTCCTTCAGTTATATCCATATAAAAATATATATTTCCTTATCATATAAATTAATAATTAATTATTCACAAATAATATTACAGAATCACAATAATGACAACAAGGCCGTTCCCAGGAAAGAGGGAGCTTTCCGATAAAGATTTCTCCTTACTGACGCACAATTAGGTGACCAAACCTCTCCTTGACAGAGCTTTCTAGACATTTCCAATAATGCTATCTAATAATATTATTCAAATAATATGATTTATTGGTCTGATAATGGGAAATACTGTGCAGTGATAAATATTGAAACAACAATAATATAAAATATCAACGCAACAATTATTGAACCAATAAAATAAAATATTGAACAGTAATTACTGTAACAATTATTGAGTAGTGCCTTCATACGTAAGAATCAATAATTCAAAAATATCGTATGTAATACCTGAAGCATCTTCTTGTGCAACCACGCATATTACTCTATTTTAACCACGTGTAATCGTAAGCAGGTTAATTTGTAACAATTATGCCGTTATTTATAAAAACTCAAACTTGTAATTTTCTTCATCCGATAGTTATTACATTATGGAGCCCACAAATGGATGTATCATCGTATGAATATATTTCCACAATAAGAATATTCCACGACCAAATGAATATTCCCGACAAAAATGAATATTTTATAACCACTTGCTTATTTGCAAAATTTGCACATTTCACCCATAACCAAAATATTATATCAAATTAACACCTTATTATTCACAATAATAATTAGAGAAAATTCGATTTTATTTATAAAAAGTTGGGGTCTTACACAGAGTATAAATGAAAATGATCCAATCCACTTTTTAGCTGCCAAGAAGCATAGGGATGCAGAAATCCACATAGACAGGTTATTCCAACAGAATAATAAAGAATTAAATAACAGAAGAATTCACCAGGCATGCGATAGTCCAGACAACAGTGAGTTATTCCAATGTAATAATAAAGAATGGAATAATGAAGAATTCACCGAGCATGCGATAGGCCATATGCAGATAAAGTTATTCCAACAAAATAATAAAGAATGGAATAACAACCCTTACGAGTATTGAAAAAAAATAACTCTCTTCATGAATACGAAAGAAATAATACCCCTTACCACAATAATAATATCCCTTACAAATATTGAACGAAAATAATATTCCTTACGAATATTAAACGAAAATAATATTCCTTACGAATATTAAATGAAAATAATGAATATTGAACGATAATAATATTCATATGAATATGAAAAATAATTTCTCTTCAGAATATGAAAAACATAATAACCTTTACCTCAAAAGAAGACTGGATACTGGAGTAGTGAAGTAGTAGACTACTCTTCTTCTTTCTCTCTATAGCTTCTCTTTCTATAGCTTCTCTATCTATAATTGCTCTTGTGAGTCTTAGTGAATTAGTGAGAATGAAGGAAGAATGAGCTTCTATTTATAGGAAAATATAGTTTCGATAATTGCACGTTTTAGGACTCGAAATATTATAGTATAATACCTTCATCTTTTTCTTCATTTTTAATTTAGTCCTGTAAGTATTATCAAATTTGCACCACCTCCCCTAATAGTATATCTTGTGAATCAATAGTTCAATCATGTGAATCAATAGTTCTATACATGTGAAAATACGAATTACAGTATAGTACCTCCATCTATACCTCCATTTTTAACTTAGTCATGCAAGTATTATCAATCTTGCACCACTCCCCTAATAGTACATGAATGTGAATCAATAGTACACACATGTGAACAAATAGTTATAATCATGTGAATTAATAGCAATTAATTGCTCATTAATCCGATTAATTACTCGATTGGTCAATATAACTTCCAGACATCAATTATTATCGAAATAAATGTCGATTTCCACTAACATTAATAATCCCAACACAATGGAACTATCAATTTCATCTTTAATCAACACAAACTTATTCATCATGAATATTATAACTCACAATATTTAACAACCAGGTCGTTCCCAGGAAAGAGGGGGTTTTTTGATAAGGATTTCTCCTTATTGGCGAGTAATTAAGCGACCAAATCTCTCATTGACAGAACTTCTAGACATTGTCAATATTGCAAATAATAATATGAATAACTTTGTCGTCTCAATTATTGATTTAATAATATAACATATTATGCAGATGATACTGTGACAATAATTGAATCAATAATATGAGAGATTTGATGCAACAATTATTGTAGCAATAATTGAGTATAACTGAGTGACTTCTCACGTAAGCATCAATAATCAATACCGTGTGCTACTATGCAACCACGCGTATTACTGTACTTTTACTACCAGGTAGTTCAACAGTTTAACGGTAAAACTTTCGCCGTTATTTTTATAAAGAAATAATTCTGTCATTTTCTAACTACGACAATACTTCCGTTTTGGGGTCCACCAATGATTGTGCCGTCATATGAATATTCCCTGTTAAAACGAATATTCCCCGACACAACGAATATTTTATAATAACTTTCTTACTTTGCAAAATTTTCAAATATCACCCTTAACTTTAAACTTTTATCAATTTAACTATTTACCAACATAGAAAAATTGAATACTTTTATTTCATAAAATTCGGGATCTCATGATACAATCAAAGATAGTAACCACAATAGACATTTGGGACAAAGAAGAGAAAATTTCATTTTTCGGTGAATAGTGCCGTATTTGTGAATAGTGTCGTATACGTGAATAGTAACCCCGACACAAAAAGGTAAAATTCCACAATCCAACTCATATCAATATTTTGGCATAATGATATTGAAGAAAATAATATCATTTAAGAAAAAAATAACATCTCTTACCTCAAAAAAATAGTATTTCTGATCGGAATATCGGATGTAATGCCGAAGGAAACTTGCACTGAATAACAACTCTCAAAGTATGCCTTTGAACCAAATCAGCCCACCATAATTGAAATATTAAATCAGCACATGTTTTCTACACCAACCAAAAGTGGGTCCCACCCATAATTTTAATAAAAACATTTTAATTTTCAAAACTTCAACAATTCATAATAAATAGCCCTTTTATCAGAAAAATACAAATTTTATGTCCATTCCATAGGAAATCAAATTCTCTACAACTTTACAGAAGAAAGTTTTTCCAAATTCTAAACAGAAAATGTCTGAAATCCACAAACAGAACGATTTTCAACATCTCTTAAAATTCATAACAAATCATACGTTAATTTTTTACGGTTAAACATTTGTGGACATATACTCAACTTATATATGTATAATATATCAAAAAATCAAAACGATCCAATGGTCGGATCAAAATTATAACTCACACAATAGAGCTTAAGAACACTGATTTGATTTTCGGACTATAAGTCCCTCGTACCAATTTCACTCAAACAGACACCAAGAAAAATTCACAAAGAATTTTTGGGTGTTTCAAATTTTTACGTTTAGCTTACTTCCAAGTCTTTCTTTTGATATATGGCTCATCTCCTAACTCATTATACACAAAGAGTTATAGATTTTACAAAATCAAGTAATAAACTAATTTTTTGAAAATTTCCAAATTTCGTTCTTCATTTCGACAAAATACTAATAAAACACCTCAGCATTAATTCCTTCATTTATATCCATATAAAAATATATATTTCCTTATCATATAAATTAATAATTAATTATTCACAAATAATATTACAGAATCACAATAATGACAACCAAGCCGTTCCTAGGAAAGAGGGGGGCTTTCCGATAAGGATTTCTCCTTACTGGCGCACAATTAGATGACCAAACATCTCCTTGACAGAACTTTCTAGACATTGCCAATAATACTATCTAATAATATTATTCAAATAATATGAATTATTGATCTGATAATGGAAAATACTGTGCAGTGACAATTATTGAAACAACAATAATATAAAATATCAACGCAACAATTATTGAACCAATAAAATAAAATATTGTACAGTAATTACTGTAACAATTATTGAGTAGTGCCTTCATACGTAAGAATCAATAATTCAAAAATCATGTAACATAATGTGTAGCTTGTGTGTAACGCAGCGTAGACATCGTATTTTAACCATCATGTAATCCAACAGTGTTAACGGTAACAATTACGCCGTTATTTATAAAAATTCAAACTTGTCGTTTTTTTCATCCGACAATTATTCTGTTATGGGGCCCATAAATGGTTGCGCCGTCATACGAATATTCGCCGACAACAAGAATATTCCACGACCAAATGAATATTTCATGACAAAAATGAATATTTTATAACCACTTACTTATTTACAATATTTGCTCATTTCACCAATAACCAAAACATTATATCAAATTAACACCTTATTATTCACAATAATAATTAGAGGAAATTCAATTTTATTTATAAAAAGTTGGGGTCTTACAACCTCCCCTCCTTATGAAATTTTATCCTCGAAATTGACGTACGCACCTGGTATTTCGAAAAGGTGAGGTACCTCGCTTTCATTTCTAATTCCAACTCGTGTCATTTCTTCAATAGCATGGTTCCTCCACAAAACCTTAACTTGTGGTATAACCTTTGTTTCGTAGGACATGCTCTTTCTTATCCAAGATCTTGACAGTACCTCCTCGCGACGTTAAATCTTGACTATCTATCAAATCTGGTTGTAATGCAATAATGTGGTTTGGGTCGTCCACATATTTACGTAACATCGATCACGTGAAAAGCGTTATGAACACGCCGATATACCTAGCGTTAAGGTGAGTCTATAGGCCATGATCCTACTCGATCGAGGATTTTAAATAAATCGAAGGGTTGAGCTTTCTTCTCTTCATCGACTCTTACTTCTAGAATAACGCCTTCTTGCACCTTCTTCATTATATTCATTAGCTCCGGTGTGTAGCTTGAGCGGTTTTAACTTTATCAATTAAAGTCGATTCTACTCGTATATTTAACATTATAACGTGGGTCCCTAGAGTCTTTAACTCTATCTTTATCGTTTGTAATTTATACAAAATAGGTCTTTGTGTTCAACAATATCGCACTCGTACTCGCATACGATCTTCTACTCAACGCGTCAGCTACTACGTTCGCTTTTCCAGGATGGTATGGTTAGAACAGGTGCCGAAATGAGTCGCCTCTTGAGCTCTTGGAAAATCTTCTCGCATTCCTCACTCCATACGAATTTTGTATCTTTCCGAGTCAGCTAAGTTAACGGAGTAGAGATTCGAGAAAATCCTTCCATGAATCTCCGATAATAACCAGCTAAGCCCAGAAAGCTACGTACTTTGGTCACCGACTTCGGTTGCTCTCAATTGTGATTCATATCCCAATCTTGGATATCACGTCACAATGGCACCTATCTTTCTACCACCACACAAATATAGAGTCCCCTACGTTGAGTCTGGCTTTGGTGCATTCCACAAAGGAAGTCACCGGATAGAGGCTTGAGTACCAACTCTTGTACTTGGGTTTTTAACTCCTAAAGTTCAATAGGAGTCATTCGATATGAGATTTTAGAAATGGGTTTTGTACCGGGTTCAAAGTTGATACAAAATTCAATATCACACTCTGGGGGTAGGCCAGGAAATTCTTTAGAAATATGTTAGGAGATTTACTAACAACAAAAATATCATTCAAATCTGACGTATTTTTGTTTAAATCCATGAAATGGGCTAAGAAAGCTTGACATCCGTTTTTCAATAAACGAATAGCTTAATGGCTTGATATGAAAGTGTTTGACTTCAATGGTTTGGTTGCTTGAATTCACATAACAGTTTGGTTAGGAATATGAAAACTAACAACCTTACGAAAATAATCAATTTTGGCATGATGAGTAGTTAACCAATCAATCCCTAAAATCACGTCAAATGTAAGTATCTTTAAAGAGATAAGATCAACAGGTAATGTGATTGTGCCCACTTGGATCAAACAAGATTTATAAATAGTGGATATGATAAAAGTTTCTCCCTAACGAGTCTCCACAGATAAGTCAAAGTCTAATTTCTCCGGAGTCAAGTTTAAACGTTGAGCACAAGCAGGGGAGATAAAAGAATGGGTAGAACCGGTATCTAATAAGGTATAGATTTCGCAAGAATTTATAATTAACTAACCCGTGATAGCTTCATTTCGACAAAATACTAATAAAATACCTCAGCATTAATTCCTTCAGTTATATCCATATAAAAATATATATTTCCTTATCATATAAATTAATAATTAATTATTCACAAATAATATTACAGAATCACAATAATGACAACAAGGCCGTTCCCAGGAAAGAGGGAGCTTTCCGATAAAGATTTCTCCTTCATCGCCGACAATTAGGTGACCAAACCTCTCGATGATGAGCTTTCTAGACATTTCCAATAATGCTATCTAATAATATTATTCAAATAATATGATTTATTAGTGCGATAATGGGAAATATCGTGCGGTGATAAATATTGAAACAACAATAATATAAAATATCAACGCAACAATTATTGAACCAATAAAATAAAATATTGAGCGAGAATTACTGTAAATAATTATTGAGTAGTGCCTTCATACGTAAGAATCAATAATTCAAAAATATCTGTAATCTCTAGTGTCATCTTTGTGCAACCACGCATATTACTCTATTTTAACCACCAGGTAATCGAACAGTGTTAACGGTAACAATTATGCCGTTATTTATAAAAACTCAAACTTGTAATTTTCTTCATCCGATAGTTATTCTGTTATGGAGCCCACAAATGGATGTATCATCGTATGAATATTTCCCGACAATAAGAATATTCCACGACCAAATGAATATTCCCTGACAAAAATGAATATTTTATAACCACTTGCTTATTTGCAAAATTTGCACATTTCACCCATAACCAAAATATTATATCAAATTAACACCTTATTATTCACAATAATAATTAGAGAAAATTCGATTTTATTTATAAAAAGTTGGGGTCTTACACAGAGTATAAATGAAAATGATCCAATCCACTTTTTAGCTGCCAAGAAGCATAGGGATGCTATTCTTATTTTACAAAATACCCAAGAATTCCAAGCTTTCTCCATGGGTAAAATGAAACAAACAAAAACTATCTTGGACATTCTGTAAAGGAGAGAAGCTCTTACTAACTCTCTGATCGAGGAAAATCGTGCAGATATAGTTCAAACCCAGACTCAACTCAACGAACTTGTCCAAGGCATGACTCGCCTATCTGAAGATATTCGAACCCTTGATGTTGACATAAAGGGGGAGAATAAAGGGGAAGGAGACAGAGGAAGGGGCAAAGGAGGCAAAGGCAAAATTACTGCCTTCTCAAGAAGTTCTCTTACAAGTCAGTCTCGCTATCAGACTCCACGACCTGAATAGCAGCAAATTCTCATGGCACAACCAATAAGGAGTCAAAGGCCTTCTCCCAGCTCATAAGAGGTGACCACCAAAGGCCTAAGAATGCCAATTGGAGATCCTACATTCATGAATAGGCACGACCATCATGAAAGACTAAGTCAAAGTGAGCTGGAAGATATAACATGGAGAGACGAAGCGTGCAGGAGAAGAAGAGCTCAAGAGTATGCAAATTCTCTAGGGAACAAAAGGCAGAAGAAATAGAGATAAGTTGAAACTAATTTCTTATTGATGCAACTAAGCTTAATTGTAATATCTGTCTTTACAAACATCAATAAATTCATGCTTATTCTCTAGAGGTTTCAGCTGCTCACTGAAACACTAAGTCTTATTTACTTTATAGCAACTGCATCTAGAAATTAATAATCATGATACAAATCTCCTTGGTTATGTCAACATCAAATAGGGGGAGATTGTTGGGAGATTGCATATTTAAAATTTGATGTTGAAAGTTAATAGTCATAATTATATGTAAAGTCCTTCAAAGGAACACATGTATAAGGACTTAGTGATAGATCAAATTTGTTAGGTTGATCTGAACTTTAATGCGTATCATTCTGCAAATGAATGTAAAAAAGAAGAGATCAAAGCTGTTAGGTTGATCTATATCTTGAAATGTAATAGATAGGCTTCAATTGAATCGTAGTCTATCAAGATGATCAAAAGATTGCAGAAGACAAGGCAGAATCATAGAGCGTTGAGGATCGTAGTGTATCTGCTTTGAAGGGCCTCTCCGAAATCGTAGAGTAGTCCTAACTCTTGCGGAGCCAAGTCAGAGTTCGTAGAGTGCTCTTGGAAGCATAGAGTCTGCAAGTCAAGCAAGTGAAGATCGTAGTGTACCAGCAGTTAAGAGAAATTATAGTGTTCTCATCTATCAGCACCAAACCAAGTACCAAGGTGGCATGACACCACAATCAGAATCGTAGAGCTTCATCTGTCTGTGTCAGAAGCATCGAGCCTCGTCCACTTGTTTAAAGATTAATCACAACAAATATAGAATGAGTTATAGACGTTGAATACCTCAGGAGACCCAATGACACAACAGTTATTCTTAGTATATAACAAAGAAACATATTGAAGAAGCTAAGGAAAGTACTATGGGTCAGCAAAAACACCTTTTCAAGTGTTAGGTGAGATAGCAGTCTGCTGTGTCAGTGGGCCAGTCTGCTAATCAGAAGTTATACAGAAATTCTCCATCAAAGCTCAGAAATGTCAAACGCATTTAATGCTTCAACGAATGTCTTCAACGGAAACATTTTCAAAGGCATGATATATACAAAACATCAGCAGATGAAAGAATTAAGTAAGCATTGAACAAAAAGTTGAAGAACACTCAACGATCAAACTCTACGATCTGAAAATGAGAAAGCTTTCTCAGCTACTCAGTTCTTTCAAACAAGAGCTTAACAACAACTGAGTAGCACCATTCAAGAACTCATCAACAACTATCAAGTGAATTAATAAGTTCCAAGTCAGAAGCACTTGAAGAGTTCTAACTAAAATGTGAAGAACCAAGTCTGCTGGACTTGAAGAGTTCAAAAGTGAACTGAGATGTGCCAAGACTGTTGGTCTTGAAGGAATCTGTGAGATTCAGAAAGTGTAAAGATATCCTTAGTGGATTTCCTACTCGAGGAGTAGAAGAGTGGACTAGGAGCTTTAAGTGCTCTGAACCACTTAAAATTGTCATGTCTCTTATACTCTTGCTATAACTGCTATAACTGTTATAACATCTATAACTGCCTCACTCTCATTAACTCACTATATCTTAAAGGAAGAACAAACAAATCTTAATTCCACTGTGTTTGAACCATTATCAAAACTAACAAAGCATTTTAAAGAAGAAGTTAAAATATCTATTCAACCCCCCCCCCCCCTTCTAGATAACTATTATGCCTCCGGGAACTAACAAAATCAATAGAACAAGCTGGAGAACTAGGATCCAAGTAGAGCTGTTGTGGTAGTACAAACAAGATTGGTTCCTTATCTCTTCGGGACTAGGTCTTCAAATCAGGTTTGTTTCATCTATCATATGACTCCCCCTGTGAAGAAATATAAGTGACTATAAGATAAGTGATAGCAGAAAGAATGCCACAACTTGGCTCATAGTCCATCAACTCCTCGATCTGCACTAGTATATTTCTCTCCCAGAGGAGATGAGGAAGCAGGATAGAATTATTGAGATTCCCAGAAGGTGACATCACTAGTAATATAAACTCGGTTAGAAGGAGGATGAAAACATTTATTCCTTTTTTATGTAAGAGAGTACCCAATGAAGACACAACGGAGAGATTTGGGATCAAGTTTACCTTGAGTAGGATTTTTATCATGGCAAAGCACACAACCAAAAACCCATGGAGAAATTGAAGGGCCAGAAAAATGTTTGAGAAGTGAGATTGGGATCCGATTACTGAGAACTCTACAAGGAAGCCGATTGATGAGAAAAGTAGAAGTAAGAACAACATCACCCCAGAAAGATTTGAATGCATGGGGAACATGAGTGCGGGCAACTTCTAGTAAATGATGGTTTTTCCTCTTGGCAACGCCATTTTGTTATGGAGTTTTAAATCAATAAGTATGAAGAATAATGCCATGGTTAGTAAGATATGAGCTAAAAGAACTGTCAATATATTCATAACCATTGTCACTATAGCATCAAATTGTGTTTGTATCATTTATGAAATTCTCGAAAATAAGGAAAAACTTCATTTTTGGAACGAAAAAGATAAAGCCAAGTTATACGAGAATAACAATCAATAAATGTAACAAACTAACGATGACTAGTATAAGAAATAACTCGAGAAGGTCCCCAAACATCAAAATGAATTACAACAATTGGTTTAAAATGCGATTATGAATAGCAGGATAAACTGAGCATTTGTGTTTAGCTAATTCACAAGGTTAAAAAAATGATATTTTTACACTAAATGAGGAAATAAATATTCTAAAGTACTAAATGAAGGATGTCCCAGACAACAATGCCACTGATGAAGGGAGGCCAGACTGGAGTCATAGATAAATTGAAGAGCCTTAGTGAAAGTCCCTTTTCTCAACCAAAGGTACACTAGTCTGAGGAACATTTAGATAGTTGAGGCCACCAACTGCACTACCACTTCCAATCCTCTGCCCCGTCACCTAGTCCTAAAAGATACAATGAAAAAGAAAAAAAGTGACTGAACAATTTATAGACTTGTTGAGATGTGGAACAAATAATAAATTTACAAAAAAAGAAGGTACGTGAAGAACATAGGATAAAGATATAGTGGGAATACAAACTTCAGAGCCCCTCCCTAAGATAAGAAAAAGTGAACCATCAGCTATTAACACGTTATCTTTGCCTATGTTATGTAGCACCTAAATCAATAATCTAAGAGGTACATGCAGAAGAAGCATCAAGTGCATGAGAAAATATATCTGATTGGATATGATGAGCGAAGTGGAAAAAAGTGTTTGAAAAGCTAATATTTCCTCAAAAGTGAGACTGTAACGACCCCAAAATCTGGACAATTTCGTCCCCGACTTTGCTCGTTAACAATACATTTTAATAATTTCAAATCATTTTTGTCTAGCTTAAACAACTAGCTTAGACTTATAAATAATAGATTTTTTTTAAAACTGATTGGTTCAATAATCTAACCCAATTTTTTTTTAAACCAAAAGTGCAAACATTAGCACGAAGTCAATAAATTTCAAAAATCTAGCATAGCTAGAAGATTGGGAATATCCAATTTTTCTTCGTCAACTTCAATCTTTTCTCAATTGCTTATCACTATCGATCTTCAGTAACATCAATGCTCACTATACAAAAAATTCTTAGTTCTACAATTATCCTATACCTTATTATAGTTCATTAAACTTACCACACATTACAAGTTCAGGAACTTACCACAATAATGAGTTTAGGAACTTGTCATAGCAATACGTAGTCCAAGAACCAATCAAGGACTGTCCATATGCTTAGGGTTTCAAAAACATACATACGATTATGAGTCACGAAGTTACCATAAGCATGAGTTTTAAGAACTCGCACCAAATCTTAATATTATCTAACTATCAAATATAAATATGAGAAAAGAATCACCTTCTCACCATTATATCGATAGCGTGACACCAATATTCCAACGATTATCAATGTGATAAACTAAGTGTAAACCCCCCGCCCATACAAAGTTTGTACAACTCAGCCATCACACGAGTCCTCAGTTAAAATTTCACCTAATTCTATCTTACACTTAATTTACTCTTTGCTCGATACGAAATTTCCGTATTTCATCATTTATAACTCCTCGTGAGTTTACCTCGTACTATTTTATAGTACAATCTCTTTATAGCATCAAGCTAAAACTTCTCAATCATTCCAGATAATCTATCATTTTACAACTTAAATAGATCACGTCGTGATCCTATTCTACAACCATCTCCCCTTATGATTCTTTTCCTATTTTATGATCGTTTTATTTTTATGGCCTTCATTCTTCTCTTCTCGTATCATAGTATCTTACGATTATTACACTCAATTGTCCCCTGGTCTTTTAGCTCTTCAGGTTCTTCTTTGAACCTAATCATATTATCTTAACTTACTTTGCATAAATCTTCTAAATTCATCTATTACCAACTAAACCCAATTTGAGTTTATTCTTATCATCTTTGTCATCTCATCTTATAGACATTGTCTATTTATTAACATCTAGCATCTTTATTACTAGAGTCTGGTACCTCCTAATTCTCATCTTTTAGATACTTCAAGATTCTTCTTTGAATCTCTTCATATATATTTTAATCTCTTTTCTATACATTTCTTAAATTTATCTCTTATTGTTCAAACTATATTTGAGTTTATCCTTCATCATATTCACCTTCCTTCTCTAAGTTTATAGCCTAAGGTACTCTTACCTAAGGTTCATAACATACATCTCTGATACCAACTGTAATGAACCCTAAGTTTAAATTATTCCGTATTTTATTAATTTTTTGCATCAAATAATGATGCAAAATTAAAGGTTAAATGTGTTGTTAACGACCAAAGTTGAGAGTTGAATTATTGAAATTTTAGGGTCGTTATAGAGACCATTAAGATAAACACTATTGATAGAACTGGATTTTGTCATAATATGGTATAACAAAAGCAACACGAATATCCAAAGAAATATCAACAAGGATGATTCAAAGACTTAAAAACACTATATGGTAGTAAGGTAAACAATAGTTAACCGGCAGTGGAAAAAATAGAGATAATATCACTATATATGAGAAAAAATTGAGAAACCTGAACCAAACAACACCAAGCTTATCAAGTCATCGCCTAGGCGACGCTTAGTCGTCCGATCGGTGGCTATTCAAAAAGGAAAGGCTACGCCTTAGTGAAAGCAGGCTAAAGACTCTAGATCTTATGTATTTTTTAGAAAACCACATCTCACGAACCACAACGGTGCAAAGAACAAGGAGAAACGAGCACCATAATATAATTCTAATGGAAAAAGGAGTTTTTATGCGTCGGCACCGTGAAAAAATGAGCTTTCACGCGCTGGTGAAGGGGTTGTGTGAATTAGTTATGAATTATCTGAGAAGTCACGATGATTTGTGCTTCGTTATTGTGTATTTGCATTTGTAAACAAGTTGGTGGTAATATTTAAGACTTATTGCAGTGTTCGCATGGGTGTGGGCCCTCTTATGCTTTGGTTTGCTATAGATACCTGTTGTGACCCTTAGTGTATGAATAATATACTTGTGTGTTTGAATAATATACTTGTGTGTTATCACAACCTAAATATACTTATGTGTTATGTGCTCTAGTCATTTTATCATTGGACTTAGAATTGGTTTACAACTGTATCCCATATAGGTTATAATTGTGAAATAATATGCCCCACAATATTATTATATTTAAACCTTATATCTTTATATATATGTATATATTTTGGTGTATTTAATTAATTTTGATATATATTAAAAAAATGTTTAAATATATATTTGGTACCACTTAAAATATATCGCGCACTAAAAATTTGTATTTAATATTGTTGATTGTAAACTATGAATATAATTAAGTTATTTTTCTATGTTTAATGTATTTTTTGATGTACAAAATATACATATAATTATAAATGTATAAATTGCATATTGTAAACAATTTATCGTCTTGTGGACAACTAGGCGGACGCCTTATCGCTTAAGCGCTTAGTCACTCGGCCACCAACTTGCCTAACCTTAGCTCCTTGATAACTATGAACAACACATGGCTACTATAGATGAGAAGATGAGAGAGAGGCGATCACTATAGAACTTATCGCGAACTGATGAACAATAACAATTAGTACTGTTGAGCAGTATTTTGCGATAGTACCGATGAACAATAATTGCTACAGTTCCAATGAAAAGTTGTATGGTACAGTACCGATGAACCAGACTCTGATACTTGAGAAAACAAAGAAATTGGTGAATATGAGAGGTTAAATCCTTCTCATCATTTTATTGTATATATATACTACATTCTGTTACAATCAAACTACAATTAAGGCTCTAATTAGAGCTGTAATCAAGGCTAAATACTACCTTCTCCAAATAGCTAGATTCTAATAATATTTTAACAGATTTACATAATATTCTACATTCTAACAATAACTATAGTGACCTAACGCTAATGGGCTGGCTATAAGCAAAATGAGAAGAAAGAGATCTCCTTGAGGACCTTGACAAACATGCAATAACTAAGCAAAAACTAGGAATTTTCTTCAAAATTAGTAGCTATTGTCATACATAATCACTTGTGTGTACCATATTGATGTCTGTGTTTTTATGTTTTACGCAACTCCGTATTAGATTGTTTCATCCCTTTCTTTACTGGTGAACTTTTGTAACTTTATACGCTCTTGTTAATTTATTATTTCATTTTTATTTAATTTTATTCAATAGGATAGTAGGATTTGCTTTTTGTCATTTTATGACTGGGAAAAAACAAAACCGAGAGCTTTCACTTGAAAACAACATGATGAATCCTTTTAGTATTACAGTAAAATCTCTATTTAGGAATAGACTTGGGACCAAACTATTTATATTCTAATTAAGAGGTTATTATTAAATAGAGGTATTGGTACAAAATATTTTCCGAACACCCAAAAATATCCACTTTAACAAAAATATCAATAAGAACCCCCTAATAATTATTATTCAAAAAATATTTATACAAAGTTAAAGAAAACATAAATTATTTAGATTTTCAAACTAGGAAAATGTAGTCTTTTATAGGAAAATGTGGTCTTTTATAGGAAATATAGTCATTTATAGGAAATGTAGTCATTTATAGGAAAATGTAGTTCTTTGTAGGAAATGTAGTATTTTCTACAGAAATTGTAGTCTTTTAAAATTAATATTGTCTCTCTCATATATATATAGGCTTAAATATGAATTAGTACCCTAAACTATAGGCCATATTCCACTTCGATGATCCACCTTTCAATTTTGTCAATTAGATAATTAAACTATCATTTTTTTTCAATTGCAACAAATTGAACATGCCACGTCAGAAATTGCTGACGTAGCTAATTGTGTGGGGCCTTAAGAAGCTGATGTGGTAAAAATAATAATATTTTAATCATAAAATAAACAAATATGATTTAATATGGGGCAACATGGTTAAAACACAATTTAACATAACAAATTAAAATAAAACAAACATTAACCTAAATATATCAGTACCCTTCTATTACAATCGATCGATCAAGACAAAAGCCCCAAATCGAACGAAAAAACCCTAGCTAACAACTGTAAAGCAACGATGATATCACTGTGAGACCATATCCTCCGTAATATACTCATCTCTTGGATTTTCTCTAATCTGAATATTGAAGAAGAAAACTCACCCCAACTAGCAGGGTCCACGATTATTAACTTGTACCCTCGGTCATGGCTTACTGAGATCCCGCCTCTCTCTCTCTCTCTCTCTCTCTCTATTATCGAAGCTTTATCGACGTTTACCTTCTTCTTTCCCTTCCCTCGTCTCTCATGAAGTTCGTGCAGTTTCGTTCACATGCTTATGTTTGTAACTTTACAGCATTTTCAAAATAGGAGATCAATGATGAAGATTTCGAGTTGGTTCGCTATTTTTCAGGTCATACTAGGCTTATTCCCGTCTGGGTCCTTTTCAATTGACGATGTCCCTCGAGCGTAAGTTAGTTATACACATTTGGTCTGTTATCACTGTGAGACCATATCCTCCACAGTTACTTTACATAATCGTTGCTTTATAGTTGTTAGCTAGGGTTTATCGAGCGATTTGGGGCTTTTATCTTGATCGATCGAATGTAATGTAAGGATACTGATATATTTAGGTTAATGTTTGTTTTATTTTAATTTGTTATATTAAATTGTGTTTTGACCATTTTAGACCATATTAAATCAGATTTGTTTATTTTATGATTAAAAAATTGTTTTTTTGCCACATCTGCTTCTTAAGGTCCCACACAATTAGCCACGTCAGCAATTTCTAACGTGGCATGTTCAATTTATTGTAATTGAAAAAAATTGATAGTTTAATCATCTAATTAACAAAATTGAAAGGTGGATCACCGAAATGGAATATGGCCTATAGTTTAGGGTACTAATTCATATTTAAATATATATATATATATATATATATATATATATATATGAAATTATTACTATATAGAGGTATAGTTTCTTAATACGAGACTTAAAAAGTATATAACATATTAGAATTTAGAGGTTATTCCTATTTATAATTGGCCCAAATTGGGACCAAATTTTTTTATAATATTGTAGAGGTTATTCTTATATAGAGTATTCCTAAATAGGGGTTTTACTGTAGTTCTTAAGTATCATCTATGCCTGTCATGATAACTATGTTGAATTAATTATACAGGAACGTGTTATTGAATAGAATAAAATAAAATCAATAATCATAATAATATTAAGTATTTGCATAAATTAAGAGAAGCCATCTTGTATATATCACGCTTCTGCTGCGCTTAAGGGTGAAGGTCTTCAATTGTCTCTCTCAATCTTAGGATGGATGTATAGGTGTGTATATAAAATTCTTGAGACGAAAATTGGGACCAAACCCTAACTGTTTTATTTATAGAATAGATAAGGGTTAAAATCGTCCATCAAGATTATGAAACCCTTGGGCCCATTATGCCAAATTAATATTAGTAATAATATTTATGAGTCACATAATTACCAAAACCCATAAATAAGGTGATTAAATTAATACAATATGTAAGCCCAATAACTCCATAAATAGTATAGGTCACATAAGGAATAAAATATTCTAACATTCTCCCGCTTGGCCGAAATACTATTTATATACAAAACATAACGCTTACAATCATTAATTTGGCCAAGTATTAATTTAATATCTACATCTTGTTCAAATAAAAATACCAATGCGTATTAATACAATCTTTGTGTCACTATTAACACAAGATCCCTATTAGTTACACAATTAGTACTTTTATTAGAACAAAGATTAACATTAAGCATAATAGGTATGAATAGAATTTACATAGGTGGTAATAGATTAAACTCATTCATATGGTCCAAAATATTACCGTACCGTTTGCTCATAAGTTCTCAAGTGTGCACAATAAAGAGAATAGCAAACCATAAACATAATGTGAAGTTCAAAACAACGAGCTCAAAATTGTTGTCTTACATCAAAATAACTCACTAATTAAGACTACCAGTTAAACCCATGCCGACAACATACTCTAAAAAGAGCTTGGGTAGTAAGCCTTTCGTAAGTGGATTCGCTAACATATTATGCGTACTAATATACTTAATGACAACATTTTGATCTTCAACTTTTTCCCTGACAAATAAGTACTTAGTGTCGAGGTATAGTCCAACACCACTCGAAATGGTGCTGCTGGAAAAAACTAACAGCATAATTATTATCAAAAAATACTTCAATGGCCTTGAAATGGAATCTACAACCTTAAGTCCTGAAATAAGATTCCTTAATAATATGGTGTGACCAGTAGCATGATAACAAGCCACATATTCTGCCATCATCGTGAAAGTGGTAGTTAACTCCTGCATATGAGTTCTCCACGAAATAGGACCTCGTGAAAGCATAAAGATGTACCCTGATGTAGATTTCTTTTTGTCTTTACACTTAGCAAAATCAAAATCAGAATAACTAACAACTTCAAGGTTATCTGTTTTTCTAAATGTAAGCATAATATCCTTAGTACCATGTAAGTAGCGTAAAACCTTTTTCGCTGTTTTCCAGTGATCCAAACCTTGATTTAACTGGTAACGTCCAAGCATGCCAGTTACATACGCTATATCTAGATGTGTACGAACTTGAGCATACATAAGACTCCCAACCACAGAAGTATAGGGAATAAGATTCATTTGATCACGTTCAAGGTGATTCTATAAGACATTGATATAAGCCAAATTTGTCACCCTTAATAACAAGGGCGACAGTAGGGGAGCAATTTTGTATGTTGTATTTGTTAAGAACTTTATCAATATAAGCTCTTTGGGGCAATCCTAATATCCCTCAAGACCTATCTCGATGAATTTAAATACCTATAACATAAGAGGTTTCACCGCGATCCTTTATATCAAAATTTCTAGAAAGGAAACGTTTGGTCTCATGCAACATGTCTAAGTTATTACTTGCAAGTAGTATATCATCAACATACAAAACAAAAATAACAAATTTACTCCCACCTTCCTTTTGAGTGAAACCCTTAGCAACCAATCGAGCTTTATTCCTTTCAACGTTCCCTTTAGGATCTAATTTGGTCTTATAGACCCACTTGCAACCAACAGGTTTAAAAACTTTTGGTAATTCCTAAAGATCCTAAACGTTATTAAGCTCCATTGATTTCAACTCATCATTTATGGTTTCAAGCCATTGAGTTGATTGAGCACTCGTAATGGCCTCTTTATAAGAGATAGGATCATTAATCTTACTTGAATCATAGTCAATCTCATTAAGATAGGTTATAAAATCATCAAAATTAATAGGTTTTCTAGGTCTTTTAGACCTACGTAAACGCTGCACAATTTCAGGAATATGATTTTCAATAACGTGAGGTTCAACATTAGGTGGTGGCTCAACTATCTTAGGGGCATCATTCGCCTCAATAGGAGGTTGTTGTGCCTCACCCTCTTGAATTACAGGATTAGAAACATAAAACCTGTTTTCTTCAAGATTAATTTTTCTAAGCTCACCACTCCCACTTAAATACCATTCTCTAAAAACTCTGCATGTCTAGTCTCAACAATTCTAGTTGTATGCAAGGGACAGTAAAATCGAAAAACCTTTAGATCTCTCAGGATATCCAATAAAATGGCAACTAATGGTTTTAGAGTCAAGTTTCTTTATTTGTGGATTAAAAATCTTAGCCTCGGTTGGACAGCCCCACACCCGTAAGTATTTTAAACTAGGTTTCCTACCGGTCCAAATTTCATAAGGAGTGTTAGGGACAGATTTGCTAGGAACCCGGTTTAAAATATGAACAACTGTCTTTAATGCTTCAGTCCATAAAAACACAGGTAAGCTAGAATTGCATAACATACTACGTACCATATCCATAAGGGTATGATTTTACCTCTCAGCTACACCATTCTGCTGCGGTGTACCAAGCATTGTATACTGAGTGACGATTCTATTTTTTTGACAAAATAAGGCAAACGGGCCAGGACTATGACATGTATCAGAGTGTATACCGTAATACTCTCCGCCTCTATCTGATCTCACTACTTTAATTTTTTGGTGAAGTTGATTTTCAACTTCAGCCTTAAAAACTTTAAACATATTTAGTGATTCAGATTTTTTATTAATCAGGTAGACATAAGTATAACGAGAATAGTCATCAATGAACGTAATGAAAGATTTGTGTCCACCAATTCCTGGAGAAAATGGTCCACATATAGCAGTGTGAATCACCTCAAGAAGTGCACTACTTCTTGTTGCTACTTTCTTATTACCTTTCACAAATTTTCCTTTTATACATTCAATACAATGGTCAAGATCAGAAAAATCTAGTGAATGAAGAATTTCATCCTTTATAAGACGTTGTAATCTGTCTTTTGAAATATGGCCTAATCGTTAATGCCACAATTTTGAACTCATTATCTAGTTTTTCTCTTATTTCCACTTTTAGAGGTACTTTCTATCACATTCATTGTTAACAAGGATTCAGTAAAGACATTATTCAAATTTATCTTATAGAGGTTTCCCTCTAAAGAGCCAGAACCAATAACATGAGAGTAATGATAAATAATTATTTTATTATTCCCTAACTTAAACAAAAATCCATCAACGTCAAGTTTAGATACAGAAATTAAATTCCATTTCATACTGGGAACATAAAGTGTATCACATAAATACAAGATGAAACCACTCTCCAAAACTAAAGGAAGAGTTCCTACAGCTTCAACTTGTATAGATTTTCCATTGCCAACTTTAATAGTTCTTTCCCCCTTTTGGAGTGTCTTCTTTGAAAGGAATCCATGCAATGAATTAGTAATGTGAACCATAACATCAGTATCAAGCCACCATGTATTAGAAGGAACATCAATTAGAAATGATTCATAAGTTACATAATTGAAGGATATGATATATCTTTCTTTTCAAGTCATTCTCTTAATTTAGGGCATTCTTTCTGAATATATCCTTACTTCTTACAGAAGTGACATTTAGGACATGCCTCAGAGTTGTTACCTGAATAATTTACCTTATTTGTTTAGGTAGAAATTGGTTTATCCTTATTCTTAAAACCTTTGTCATTTTTATAAGCCTTCTTCTTATAGGATCCAGTGGTAGTCAGATGAGCAGCATTAGGTTTTTTAACCTTAAGCCTTTCTTCATCTTGGACGCACATGGAGATTAACTTGCTCATCTTCCACTTTTCTTTCTGCGTGTTATAATTGATCTTAAATGAATCAAACTGTGCAAAAAGAGAAGTCATAATGAAGTGAATAAGAAAACCCTCAAAAAATCTTCATGCATGTCCATACACTTTAATTTAAAGGTCATGTCATTCATCATCATAATGTGCTCGCGCACCCCACTAACCCCATCATACCTGCTAGTAAATATTTTCAAAATAAGGGTACTTGCATGAATTTTAGAAGAACCCTTAAATTGTTACTCGACTGAAGTTAAGTACTTTTTAACATTCTCAAAGTCATGAATGACTCCTCGAATGGCTGTCGTGATAGACTTTTTCATAATCATAAGGGACATGCAGTTGGATCGCTCCCACTTTTCATAAATAACCTTCTGTTCAATTGAGCTAGTAATTGTAAGTGGAGCAGGATGATCCACTCATAGTGCATAGTCCAAAATCATAGTGCCGAGAACAATTTTCACTTACACTTTTCAAGCAGTAAAATTAGTTTCATTCAAGGTTTCAATTACAGAGAGATACCCAGAAATACTAGTTGGAGTCAATGTCGAAACATAATCAAGCTCATAAACATGCTTACAAAAAACTAAAAGAAATCCACAATGTACAACAATAATTAATAATTAATCATAATTAAAACCAACTGTAAGACAAGCAGTTAGTTACATAAAATCTATTTACAACACCCAAAATATATTTTAATAAGATGTTGGTGCATAATTATCAATCTTTCGTTGGTACAATTCATAATATGCTAATAACATCCCCATAATATAATGCAAAACACATTTATCTACACATCACCGTTGGGCAGAAACGAAATAAACATGTTACTTATGCAATAAAATTTCATTTAATAAATTCTAATTCTAATTTTTCCGTTGGGTAAAATTAAAATCTTTATTTATTAAATGTGACATTATGTGACTTTTCTTAATCTTTAATTGTTTCAATTAATAACCCTCCGTTGGGTTGATTATTAATTTTAACAATAAAAGAGTCACTCATACATGTAAATTATTACAATCAAACTCAATTTATTTAAACAGCATTTTAATCAAGTTTGAAAATTAATATTATTTATAATTTACATGTAACAACTTAGAAGCCCTAATAATCATGTTCTAAAATCTTAAATTAAGATATATAGTTATGAACATAAATCAATTAGAAAATATTCATATAAATTTTAAGATAAATATAATGACATGTCATAAAATAATATTATATAAACATAATCATGAATTAATTCATAATTATTATTAATTGATCCAACTTTCACGTAATTAAAATTAGCAGACATATATGACTTGAAAGGTTTGAGTTGAAAGTTTTTATAATTATATATATTATAAATTAACATTAACCATGTATACTATCATACTATGTATACCTGAACTCAGTTACTATTTTACGGAAGTGGTTAGGATGAAGTTTATTTTAAGGTAAGTTGGTCAATTGACCAATAGAATCTTGACATGATGAGGTTATATATGTCGTTATTACATTAGTCGATTAACCAACTTACCAAAAAAATAACTTCATGCTAACCGAATCCCTATTTACACCCTTTGGGAAAAGCACAATGATTACCCAACACATATCATCTTTATATATATATATATATATATATATATATATATATATATATATATATATATATATATATATATATATATACATGTTATAGTTTGATCGATGAGGAAAAGAGTCGAGATGATGTCCATCACACAAGTATTAAAAACAATAATAATAAATAAATAAAAAATCAGGATACATAACCATAACGTAAAATTATGCCTGAACATAATTGAAAATTTATTCATGAACAAGTCACTTTTCACATAAAAGTTTGGCTTGCTAATTTTTTAAAGAGATTATGAGGAATTAAAAAATTCTAGCATAATTACATAATAAATTTATAATTATTTTATACAATAACATAATCATAGCTCTGATACCAGATATTGAATTAATTATACAGGAATGTGTTATTGTATAGAATAAAATAAAATCAATAATCATAATAATATTAAGTATTTACATAAATTAAGAGAAGTCATCTTGTATATATCATGCTTCTGCTGCGTTTAAGGGTGAATGTCTTTAATTGCCTCTCTCAATCTTAGGATGGATGGATGGATGTATAAGTGTGTATATAAAATTCTTGAGACGACAATTGGGATCAAACCCTAACTGTTTTATTTATAGAATAGATAAGGGTCAAAATTGTTCATCATGATTATGAAACCCTAGGGCCTATTATGCCAAATTAATATTAGTAATAATATTTATGAGTCACATAATTACCAAAACTTATAAATAAGGTGATTAAATTAATACAATATGTAAGTCCAATAACTCCATAAATAGTTTAGGGCACATAAGGAATTAAATATTCTAACAAACTATGCACCAACTTTGTTTTGCTACCGCTACTTCACTTGTGGGAGTTTCAAAGTTTTCTGAGTTCCTGTTCTAAGTTCTACCTTGTTACTGATTTAAACCAAAATTATAGGGAGACGAAGAAGACGAGTACGATTCATATGAGCATTTGATTTAAACTAATAATCTTGGATAGGTTTCGTCTCTCTCAAATAATTTTTCCCACTAGACTGGTGGTGATTGTAAGAGGCCCTTGAGAGCACGGAAACAATTGAATGAAGAGCATTTGCTGCTATCCTTGATTTTATCTGCCCCCTCTTAGGCAGAGGCCGTCTACTTCTGTAACTTTCTGCAATTGCTGTTCCAGGGACATTACTGATCTTGCTTTTCATAATTAAATCTTAAATGGAATCACCTTCTGGGTCTGATAGAAGTTGATATTTGACACTGCTTTTCATTTGTCACACGCAAAAAGCTGTAAGTTGCTTTGCTTTAACAAATGGGGAGTTTGTATAGCACAAAATGACCATCAAAATACCAGTGGCTTGGATAAGGTCGATCTGGGGCAGAAGAAATTATTTTATTTTTTAAATTTATGGGGGTTGAGGAGCATGCCAGCAAATTGTCTGCTGAAGAAGATTCCTTTCTCCCCAACTTGAGACAAATCGATTTCTTTAGATCATTAGTTGACTTATTTAGAATACCAATATAGATGATTGTAGTTAATGTGCATAATGGTTTTTGGTTTGTTGATAGTTAACACGTGTGGGTTTTACAGGTACATGGATTGGAAACTGGATTCTATGGTTGGTAAAGTGGATGAGGAGGAAGCAGGGTACAATAATGATCTGCTAAGAGTTATTTATATGTTTTTTTTTTGTAGATTTTGACAGCTAAATTTGGAAAAAAGAAGAAGAAAATAGTTCATCAATACTCTCCATGTTTTCAAGGACATCTCATTGAAAATGACAAATGATTATATGTTTATTATTGCGTATACACCGAGCCACCTCTTTTGTATACGGATGAGCGGCTGCAACACATGGAAAGTAGTTATTTCCCAGGGGAGAATCTTTAGCATAGATGATGTTTTCAATGATGAAACCATGATGATGCCAAGTTTGATTCTTCTTGTTGACCCATTTCTGGGCATCTAATTTTAGCCTAGAAAAATGCTTACTATAAATTTAACATGTATTAGCCGTGTGTTAGGCTGCTAGCCTTGGTTTCAAATCAATTAGGCACCACTTGGTTTGTATATACATTGATTTAAAGGAAAATGAAGCTTCAAAATAATACATTATCCCTGTTTTGTTGCCATGAAACTTAGAACCGGAGAGAATAGGATAAAACAATTCAGTTAAGTAAACCTGATATGTCAAGCAAACAATTCCCCATTCTGTGTGTGTGCGTGCTTGACTCCTCTCTGTTTGTTTGTGAGTGCGAACCATATGAACTGCAGTAACTTGCATATTGCTTCGTTAATTGCTGGTTTCATCACAGCTATTAAGATGTTCCCAAATATGTACAGAGAGGCTCTTCTCCACTATGGAACCTTTTCTCTTCTGATTTTTATCCTAGTTGTGCATAATCTAATCAAATGACATGTTTAATTATGATATAAAAGTAATTGCTTTTAATAATAATGCCCACTTCATTGTTTGACAGTTTTATCCAGAACGAACACCCTTAGACATGAAAATCAGGCTTTCAAAAGTGTCACTATAATCCTCCCCAGTAATCAGTACTGGTTATCTTAGACAATGATTGTAGAACCAGCATTGATTAACTTTTTCCCTTTCATGTTCAAATTTGATTCCGCCCTTTCTCGAAAAAAGTGATGGGAAAGAGTAGCTTCCTGGCTAATAGCTCAAGCGGTAAGCAGAAAACAAGAAATTACTTGCAAAATAATAACTTGTCCTTCAGATTGTAGCTAGTGTATACCATAGTGATGTCTTATAGCTTCATTATTTTTTGGTATTATCTCATCATCCTTTTTTTTATATCATTTTCTGTATTGGTATCATCTCATCTTGTAGCTGGCCACTTTCATTGATCAGTTAGTTTTTTTCTTTCCGGTCATAAATTAGTTGAATTATCTAAATTTCACTACTAATTTTCAGTCTTTGACTACTGAATTGAACTGCACATACAGGGAGATGAAACAGGAGATGAAAAAGAAAAGAACTATTATTAATGCATTTATCTACTACAATACAATACAAGATGGTTTATCATCTCCCTCAAAAAATAGGTTTCCCCCTAGACTGGTGATGATCAGAAGAGGCTCTTGAGAGCACGGAAACGATGGAATGAAAAGCATTTGCTGCAATCCTCAACTTGATCTGTCCCCTCTTAGGCAGAGGCCCTCTACTTCTGAAACTTTCTGCAATTGTTGCTCCACAGGCATTACTCATCTTGCTTCTCATAATTGTATGTATGTTAAACAAAATCACCTTCTATGTCTTGTTATAAGTTGATATTTGACACTGCTTTTTGTTATTGATACAGACAAGGAGCAATAGGTTGATTTTTCTCTTCTCCACTTGGGAGTTTATATAGCACATGGTGACTCATCAAAATACTACTGGCTTGGAAAAGGTCCATCTGGGGCAGAAGATATTTTTCGAAATTCATTTTTCTGATTGGTGCGGGTTGGGGAGCATGCCAGCCAAGGCATTTGCTGTAGCAGATTCCTTTCTCCCCAACATGGGACAAATCAATTTCATTAGAAGTTGGATGGTTTTTGACTTTTTGAGAATACCAACATGGATTATCATAATTTAATTAGCAAAGTGGTTTCAGGTTTTCTAATAATGTTCACGTGCAATTTTTTATAGGTACATGGGCTGTAATCTGGATTCTATGATTGAGGACCAAGGGGCGATACAAAATGAGAGCAGATCCTTACTTAACAGGACAAAATTTAAATAGAGAGACATAAAAAAAAACAAGAAAAATTAGGGCAAATGTTCTACTCTCATACAAAATGAATTTACTGGTACAATTTGTTCATTTGTTTTTGTAAATTTTGACAGCTGGGTTTGAAAAAAAAAATAGAAAGAAATGCAATTTGGGTAAGAATTAGGGAGCAAAAACCCTTCTGTTCCAAAGAGATACATTTCTATTCTAACAATATAAAGTGACATGATGTTCTTAATATGTATTTATAATTTTTTTTACTATCAAATCTAGCATCACATAACCACTACAAAATTCTTTACTAAAAGCAAGGATACGTTTGGGAAGATAAAATATTCTCAAACGTTATAATTTAAGAAATGCATCTCTAATTTTGCAAACGGAGAGAGTATTAGATTGTTGGAGGCTGTCCATGTTTTCGGCGAGACCTATTGCCTACATGCCAAGCCACCTTGCTCTGTCAACACATGGAAAGAAGCTTATTTCTTAGGTTAAAGATATTGAATTATAATACCAATGGTCATGATCATGTCATTCAACAATTACTTTTTGCGCTAAAGTCAAAGAGAAATTTCACCACAATTTAAGTATGATAATTATAACAATGATATAAAGGAAGAATAGAAATAATAGGAACAATAAGATCAAAAATAAACATTAGTGATTTGTAATTTAATTTATCTAGAGTCCAAATTGTCAACACGATATCCAGAAAAATCGATTAGAGTTCTTGATAAAATATAAAGTTCAAGAAATGTACGGTTCAAATTCAAATATAATGATAAAAATTTAATCGAAAGATTTAGGTCAAAAGATAATTGGTGAAGCAAAAACTATTAAGAATATTCTAACCATTTCAGGAATTTTTACCATTTAATGGTAAGGCTATACAAACGAATAATAATTTCTTATCATAAATTTAGACTTAAGAAAGAAAATAATATCTCATACCTCGATATTGTAAAACATAAAATTAATAGTCAAACAAATTCTTCCTTGTTCGTCTTTGCAGTAGTAAAGAATCTGACTTTTGAGTCTTCCAGAGTTTTTAAAATCTCTTTATGTTTTCACGAAAATTGTAACTCTAAAAAAGAAATAGACTTAATAATCACTCCATTCGGAGTTAATATGATTGAGTTACGAATTTTTAAAATTAGGGCTGAAAATAGTGATAAAAATCAGGGCAGGTTGTGGTTTTCAACATTTTAAGGCATGAAGATTATATTAGATAATTTTTCTTCCTTCTTCAAAATTGTAGAGGACGAAAAACTGAATAAACGGATTTTGGATTCACTCAATTTCGTCAAAGTATGAATTAACTATGATTTTTCTAAAGTGATGCAGTACATAAGAAAAATCTACTCGGGAATTCAAAGAAGAATGAAACAAAAGACTTCATAAGTTGAAATGACTTGGAATACAAATGTAGCGCTCATATTTATACTAAAACATAGCCCACATAACTTGACTACAAACATTATTCATTAATTACTCTTTTTAAATATATTATTCACCCATTATATTTATCTTTAATTTATTTATTCATAATGATTTATACATATTCATCCCTTATCTTTATTTTTAATTTATTTATTTATTATGATTTATACATATTCTTCCATTATCTTTATCTTTAATTTATTTATTCATAATGATTTATACATATTCATCAATTATTTTTATCTTTAGTTTGTTTATTCATAATAGTTTATACATATTCATTCACTATTTTTATCATTAATTTAGTATGATTTACATATATTCATCTATCATTTTTATCTTTAATCTATATCATTCATCAAAAATTATTGTGACGCCCTCAAAATAGGTTCACACAACCCATTCTGAGTCGCTAAATACACGGTACAGAAAACAACTACAACTTCATTATTACAATTGTTGTTGAAAATACGATAACACATATGCGGTGAGTTTAAATACAAATATTATTTTCAAGACAATATCCATATTCAAATAAGTCCTCTTTATAATTATTGATACACTATTTTACAGAATAGTGAGGACTACTAAAACAACTGCCATTAAACATCATTTCACACCCCAACTAGTTCCCGCTATATTCTTGCCTCCTGAGAAGAAAAATAGAACAAAAAGGAAAAGGGTGAACTCAACTAGCCCAGTAAAGAATATTATGACTAAGATAATATAGAACAAATTATCCTTAGTCCTCAACAGGGAAAAATATGATAAAATACAATAGAAAATAAGTTTTAGATCAACAACTGCAGCGGAAACAACAATTCATTAGAAGAGTAAAGTAGAGAATGTAGTCTACTATCTTCTATGATTTAAAAGTCCATCATCAATATTTTATCCCTGTAACATCAATCAATAAACATCTTGAATCAAATATTTATCTTTGCACTACGGGCCAAAGATATTCATTTGTATCACCAGTTGGTCATGTTCATCTCAACACTTGTCCATCTTTGCACTACGGGCCAATGATATTCATCAAGTAATCATTCATTTTTGCACTACAAGCCAAAGATATTCATCAAGTATCATCATTTAAGACTGAGGATGATAAAAATATTTTAAAGAACGAATTCAGCGAGATAAAGGACACGATTAGGGATTCATAATTTAGTCTATTCAAGTTCAAAAATACTCTATAATAATCAATTGTGGAGAAAAATTCAAGAATAAAGTTCAAAACATAGATCCAATCAAAGATAGAAACCATAACAGACAACTTGGATACAGAAAAGAAAACTCAAGGAATTTCTGATTATTTCACGAATTATAGATGCAATACTTACCGTAGTAAGTTTAGAGTTAGGAATATGAAATGAACAATATATAAAAATGCAAATGGATTGTCAATTGTCATATGGTAGTCCGCGTAGACAGATCATTTCCACAATTTTAATAACCATTGAATATGAAGGGTTTTCACCAGGCATGCGGTAGTCCGCGTAGACAGGTTATTCTCATAGAATAATAAAGAATAGAATAACAAAAGGATTTCACCATGCATACGATAGTCCGCGTAGACAGATTATTCAAACAGAATGATAAAGAATGGAATAACAAAAGGATTTCGCCATGCATGCGGTAGTTCGCGTAGACAGGTTATTCCAACAGAATAATAAAGAATGGAATAACAACCCTTACGAGTATTGAAAGAAAATAACTCTCTTCATGAATACGAAAGAAATAATACCCCTTACGAATACAACAAATAATATCCCTTACGAATATTGAACGAAGATAATATTCCTTACGAATACGAAAAATAATATCGTAAGTGAATATGAAATAAATAATACCCCTTACCTTAGTAGAAGATTGAATACTGAAGTAGGGTAGTAGCAGAATACTCCTCTTCTTTCTCTCTATAGTTTCTCTCTCTAGAGTTTTAGTGAATTCGTAAGAAATAATGAAGGAATGAGCTTCTATTTATAGAAAAAAGGACTGAAAAGTAACTAATTCATGAATAGCCCAGATTAATTTACTTTTAAATGGACGGTCCATATTGATTTACTATTAAAACTTAAAGCAACGGTCCATACTGATTTACTTTAAACCAGCGATCCATATTGATTTACTATTATAACTTTCCACTAGCGGTCCATAGTGATTTACTATTATATCTTCAATCAACGATCCATATTGATTTACTATTATAACTTCAACCAAGGTTTGAAAAATTAGCACATCTCCTCATGAAATAATAAGTCAAACTTATAACAAACGCCTCATAACAAATCCCTATATTTATATCAAAAATTGAATAATTATTTACCACAAATCACTTATCTTTAATCAACACATTTTTAATCTTTCAATAATTATTCATCATTAATATTATAACTCACAATATTTAATGACCAGATCATTCCCAAAAAAAAGGAGGCTTTCCGATAAGGATTTCTCGGTATTGGCGCACAATTAAGTAACCAAACCCCTTTAATCGACAAAATTTTCTAGACATTGTCAATAATACAAATAATAATATGGATAACATTGTCATCTCAATTATTGATTTAATAATATAAAATATTATGCAGATGATACTGTGACAATAATTAAATCAAATAACATGAGATACTATGCAGCAATTACTGTAGCAATAATTAAATATAACTGAGTGACTTCTCACGTAAACATCAATAATCAATACCGTGTGCTACTATGCAACCACGCGTATTACTGTTCTTTTACCACAGGGTATTTCAACAGTTTAACGGTAAAAATTTGGTTAGAAAAAGAAACCAATTTTGTCGTGAATAGTATCCCATGAATAGTAATTCGTGAATAGTAATCCCTACATAAAAAGGTAAAAATTTCATAAGAATTTAGACCAATATTATTTCTGTCGTTTTCTAACTACGACAATACTTCCGTTGTGGGGTCCACCAATGATTGTGCCGTCGTACGGATATTCCCCGACCAAACAAATATTTTATATCAACTTGCTTACTTTGCAAAATTTATAAACATTACCCACAACTTTATCATTATATCAAATCCACACCATAATATTCTAAAATAATAATTAGAGGAAATATCATTTTATTTTAAAAATTCGGGGTCTTACAACATCTCATCCTTATGAAATTTCGTCCTCGAAATTGACGTGCGTAGCTGGTGTTTCGAAAAGCTGAGGGTACCTCGCTTTCATTTTCGATTCCAACTCCTTGGTCATTTCCTCAATAGCATAGTTCCTCCACAAAACTTTGAAATGTGGTATAACCTTTGTGCGAAGGACATGCTCCTTCCTATTCAAAATCTTGACTGGTACCTCCTCGTATGTTAAATCTTCGGCTACCTTGTCTGGTTCTAATTTGATAATGTGATTCAGGTCTTTCACATATTTACGTAGCATAGATATGTGAAACACGTTATAAACACGAGACATACTTGGCGGTAAAGCGAGTCAATGAGCCACAATTCCTACTCGAACGAGAATTTTAAATAGACTAATAAATAAAAGGTTTGAGCTTTCCTCACATCGTCGATTCTCGCTTTTGGAATAATAACTTCTTGCATCTTCTTCTTCATATTCCTCAGCTCCGGGTCTGTAGCTTAAGCAGCTTTAACTTTATCGATTAAAGTCGATTCTATGCGTATATTTGACATCATCACGTGGGTCCCTAGAGTCTTTAACTCTATCTCTATCATTTGTAAATTATACGAAATGGTCTTCGTGTTAAAAACATCGCACTCGTAATAGCATACGATTGTCTACTCAACACGTCAGCTGCCATGTTTGCTTTTCCAGGATGGTATTGAATGGTATGGTCGTAATCTTTCAACAGCTCGAGCCAACGTCGTTGCCGCATGTTGAGTTATTTTTGGGTGAAGAAATATTTGAGGCTTTTATGATCTGTATAGATCTCCATTTTCTCCCCATACAGGTAGTGCCTCTATATCTTTAACACGAAAACGACTGCTGCTAACTCTAGATCATAAGTAGGATAATTCCTCTCATATTCTTTGAGTTATCGTGAGGCATAAGCTATGACTTTTCCATGTTGCATGAAAACACATCCTAAACCTTTGCCCGAAG
Source organism: Panax ginseng (assembly GCA_020205605.1). Taxonomy (NCBI): domain Eukaryota; kingdom Viridiplantae; phylum Streptophyta; class Magnoliopsida; order Apiales; family Araliaceae; genus Panax; species Panax ginseng. The sequence goes on from CM035131.1 coordinate 44,757,198, forward strand.
CATCGTTGTAGATAACAAATCAATTCGAACCAGATGGTATTGTCAGAACAGGTGCCAAAATGAGTCTCCTTTTGAGTTCTTGGAAACTCTTCTCACATTCCTCGCTCCATATGAATTTTATATCTTTTCAAGTTAACTGAGTTAATGGAGTAGTGATTCGAGAAAATCCTTCCATAAATCTTCGATAGTAACCAGCTAAGCCTAGAAAATTACGTATTTCGATTACTGACTTAGGTTGCTCTCAACTGTGACTCATATCCCAATCTTGGATAGCACGTCACAATGACACTTATTATTTTACCACCGCACGAATATGGAGTCCCCTACGGAGAGTCTGGCTTTGGTGTATTCCATAAAGAAAGTCACCAGATAGAGGCTCGGGAGCCAACTCCTGTAGTTGGGTTTTTAACTCCTGAAGTTCAATAGGAGCCATTCAATATGGGATTTTGGAAATGGGTTTTGTACCAGGTTCAAAGTCGATACAAAATTCAATATCACGCTCTGGGGGTAGGCCAGGAAGTTTTTCAGGAAATACGTCAGGAAATTCACTAACAACAGAAATATTATTCAAATCTGACGTATTTTTTTTCAAGTGCATGACATGGGCTAAGAAAGCTTGACATTCGTTTTTCAATAAACGAATGACTTTTTGGCTTGATAAGTGTTTGACTTTAGTGGTTTGGTTGCTTGAATTCGCATAACAGGTTGGTTAGGAATATAAAAACTAACAACCTTACGAAAATAATCAATTTTAGCATGATGAGTGGTTAACCAATCTGTGACGCCCCCAAAATAGGTATACATCACCCATTCTGAGTCGCTAGGTACCGCACTACAGAAATCAATTATAAACTTCATTTATACAACTGTCGTGCAAAATACGACGACATGCATACTATGAGTTTCAATACAAATATTGTAGCGTATATAATACAACAATATTCATACTCAAATTATTACATGCCATATAAAGTATAGCAGCAAATATTTCAAGTCTCAAAAGGGACACGAGAAGATTTCTGTTCTCTTCATTTTAATGCGGTGCACTTTTGACGCTTTCAAGGTCGGGTTCTCATCACCCTATTGTTGTTCACCAAAATCAATTATTAAATGACATATAAAATACGACACACACTTCTTAGGTCTTCAATGCAATTATATATTACATGTCATGCCGTTTTATAATGTATTGAGAAACTTCAACAGTCTCGAACCATCTCGCTATTTCTCTGTTATCCCCGCTCGATCCAGCTACACTCTTATTACCTGAAAGGAATTGTGAAATAAAAAGGGTGAGCACAACTAGCCCAGTAAAGAATATCATGACTAAAGATAATTAAATTATCAATAGCCTTCATCAGTAATAAATCAGAGATTTAAAACATATGGTAGATGATAAAACTTTTCAACCATAGTTGCAGCGGAACGAGCAATCCATTAGAAGAGTCAAATAGACCATCAGGTCTATTATATTCTCTATGTTAAAAGTCCACCAATAATGTTTTATCCCTGTAACATCAATCAACAATTCCTATCCACAATCATATGAATAACTCATAATCATAATTGCGATACTAAATTCCTCTTCGCACCTAGGATGAAGATAATTTTCATCATCTATCTTCACCTGAAACATCAAAAGTCATGGTTATACCAAATCACAATTCCTGCTCATAATCATACTAATAAATTCATCTTTGCACTACGGCCAAGATATTCACAATTCATCTTTGCACTACAGGCCAAAGACATACAGCTATATTTAAAAAGAGTCAAGTAGAGCATGATATCTACTATCTTTTACGAATTAAAAGTGTATAATCAATACTTTATCATTTGAGACTCGACAATAAATAATCCACATCATCGAATCATCCCGCACTACTACGAGGATAGGATATTCATGTAATCATCAATGGTCATGATTATACCGAATAATCCTAGTTATAATCATACCAATAATTGTCCATCAATGCACTTCACGGTTGATGAGGGCTTTTACCACATCATCTATAACATTACGGGTCATGATTATACCGAATGATCCCTGGTCATAATCATACCAATAAACAATTCATCTATGCACATAAGCCAAAGATACTCATCAATCAATAGTTCATCTTTGCACGTAAGCCAAAGATATACAACTGTAAAAACAATAATCAACAGTCCATCTATGCACGTAAGCCAAAGATATACAACTGTAAAGCCAATAATCAACAGTCCATCTATGCACGTAAGCCAAAGATATACAACTGTAAAACCAATTTTTCAACTTCACATAACATATTTAACTCATATGTTCGTAACTAAACCATTTTCATGAAAAATTACCAAATCAACTTATTATTTTTCTATCCTTTGTCCAAACATATATACATATATTTCATACACAACAGGTATTTTTTTATAATTTTTCAACTTCCTTACGTATTTTTCAAAAATTAATTTCTAATTAATTCCTTAAGAAATTAGCTACCTCAAGTTTAACTCCAGAAATTCCCAAATCTTGGCAGGATCTTACACATGTTAACATGAGCTTCCAGTTTAAATTTCATGGTCATTGGAGTTATAGAACTCCGATTATAGCATTTTTTGTCAAAAAAACCTAAATATTGAAATAGTCATAACTTGCTCATTTTAAGTCGGAATGAGCTCATTTTTGGACAGGAGGTATTTTATACCATATATTTCCATGTCCCAAAAGTCCAGATATTTCTCACAAATTAAGTGGCCGAAAAAGCCCTTACAAAATTGTGGGCAGTAGCTTTTTGGTACTTTGCAGTTTTTGACTCCTTTGCTAAAATCAGTCCACACGAAAATCTACAACACCTTTTCCAGTAATTCCACTTGGATAAGTTAGAAAACTCATAGATCTAACTCTAGAACTTAACCAAACTCAAAAATTCGAAATATAATAGGAGATATGGTCAATTGAATTTCATGTTCCATTTTCACCAAAATCTGATTTTCAACCCTTTGTGATTTCTAAGAAACTTTCATGTTTTCACATAATAACCAACATAACTCATCATAACACTTACTAATACTACATATACCCATGATTTTCATCAGACCAATGCTTTTATTATGACTTTCATCATAATCAACAGTCCAATGCTTATATTATGACTTTCATCATAATCCACGTAAACAGATCATTTCCACAATGTAATAAGAAATGAATATAAAGGATCATTCACCATGCATGTGGTAATCCACATATACAGGTTATTCCAACAGAATAATAAAGAATGGAATAACAGAAGAATTTACCATGCATGCGATAGATCGCACATACAAGTTATTCTCAACAAAATAATAAAGAACGGAACCAGGACAGGTGTAATCCGCACCGACAGGATATTCCAACAAAATAATAAAGATGGAACCAGGTCAGGCGTAATTCGCACCAACAGGATATTCCAACAGAAAAATAAATAATGGAATAACAACAGAATTCACCATGCATGCGATAGACCGCACAGACAGGTTATTCCAACAGAATAATAAATAATGGAACCAGGTCATGCGTAAACGCACAGACATGATATACCGACAAAATAATAAAGAATGGAATAATAGAAGAATTTCACCATGTATGCGGTACTTCACATAGACATGTTATTCCAACATAATAATAAAGAATGGAATAACAAAATAATTTCACCATGTATGCGGTACTTCGCATAGATAGGTTATTTCAACAGAATAATAAAGAATGGAATAACAGAAGAATTTCACCATGTATGCGATACTTCGCATAGACAGGTTATTCCAACATAATAATAAAAAATGGAATAATAGAAGAATTTCACCATGTATGCGGTACTTCGCATAGACATGTTATTCCAACATAATAATAAAGAATGAAACCAGGTCTAGCGTAATTCGCACAGACAGGATATTTCAACAGAATAATAAAGAATGGAATAACAGAAGAATTTCACCATGTATGCGGTTCTTCGCATAGACATGTTATTCCAACATAATAATAAAGAATGGAATAATAGAAGAATTTCACCATATATGTGGTACTTCGCATAGATAGGTTATTCCAACTTAATAATAAATAATGGAATAACAGAAGAATTTCACCAAGTATAGGGTAGTCCGCGTATACAGGTTATTCTAACAGAATAATAAAGAATGGAATAACAGAAGTTCTCTTCATGAATACAAAAGAAATAATACCCCTTACGAGTACAACAAATAATATCCCTTACCTTAGAAGAAAACTGGATACTGGAATAGTGAGGTGTGAGACTTCTTCTTCTTCTTTCTCTCTATAGATTTTCTCTCTATAGCCTCTCTATAATTTCTCTCTATAATTTTCTCTCTAGAGTTTCAAATTGAATTCGTAAGAAATAATGAAGGAATGAGCTTCTATTTATAGGAGAATAAATTGGGCTGAATAGTAACTAATTCATGAACGGTCCAGGTTGATTTACTTTTAAACGAACGGTCCATATTGATTTACTATTAAAACTTAAAGCAACGGTCCATACTGATTCACTATTAAAACTTTAAACCAGCGATCCATACTAATTCACTATTAAAACTTTAAATCAGCGATCCATATTGATTTACTATTAAAACTTTAAACCAACGATCCATATTGATTTACTATTATAATTTCAACCAACGGTCTAAAAAATTAGCACATCTCCTCATGGAATAATATTGTACCCAAAAATGATTTGGACCGAAAAGAAATATATTTTTTGGGTGAATAGTACCCTGTGAATAGTACTTCGAGAATAGTACCCCGTGAATAGTGCCCTGACACAAAAATTCTCCCAAATACTCGAGTGAATAATACTAGAGTGAATAGTAATTTGGGTGAATAGTAACCCGTGAATAGTACTTCGACACAAAAATTATCCCAAATACCCGAGTGAATAATACTAGTGTGTATAGTAATCGGGTGAATAGTAACCAGTGAAATGTACTCCGACATGAAAAGTGCCCCGAATACCCGATCGAATAATATAACCTCCAGACATCAATTATTATCGAAATAAATGTCGATTTCCACTAACACTAATAATTCCAACACAATGGAACTATCAATTTCATCTTTAATCAACACGAACTTATTCATCATTAATATTATAACTCACAATATTTAACAACCAGGTCGTTCCTAGGAAAGAAGGGGCTTTCCAATAAGGATTTCTCCCTATTGGCGCGCAATTAGGTGACCAAACCTCTCCTTAACAGAACTTCTAGACATTGTAAATATTGCAATTTAATAATATGAATAACTTTGTCGTCTCAATTATTGATTTAATAATATATAAAATATTATGCAGATGATACTGTGATAATAATTGAATCAATAATATGAGAGATATGATGCATCAATTATTGTAGCAATAATTGAGTATAACTGAGTGACTTCTCACATAAGCATCAATAATCAATACCGTGTGCTACTATGCAACCACGCGTATTTTACCACCGATTATTTTATGAAAACTTGCTTACTTTGAAATTTTTTCAAATATGACCCTTAACTTTAAACTTTTATCAATTTAACTATTTACCAAAATAGAAAAATTGAATACTTTTATTTCATAAAATTCGGGGTCTCACACAATCAATCCCTAAAATCACATCAAATGCAAGTATCTTTAAATAGATAAGATCAACAGGTAATGTGATGGTCTCAACTTGAATCAAGCAAGATTTATAGATAGTGGATGTAATGAAAGTTTCTTCTAACAAAATCTCAAAGATAAGTCAAAGTCTAATTTCTCCGGAGTCAAGTTCAAACGTTGAGTGAAAGCAGGAGAGATAAAGAATGGGTAGAACCGGTATCTAGTAAGGTATAAACTTCGCAAAAATTTATAATTAACTAACCCGTGCTAACTTCGTTCGGGTTACTCGCTATTTGAGAAGTCACGAAAAAAGCTCTTCTAGGAACCACTGACTTTGACTTGTCCGGGATAGCCTTTGGAGTCACCATCCCTGCTGAACTTGGTTTCGCTACCAGACAAAATCGAGCTATGTGACCGTCTTTTCCACAACTAAAACATACCTTGGAATGCTGTGAACAATTTGGACTTATGTGTCCCTCATTCCCACATTTATAACATACGACCAGTGGTCATTCTCCTCCCTTAGAAACAATTGATGCTGGTGTTGACGTCTTCACATTGTCATTGTTGTACCTTCTCTTTTTGAAATCTCCCCCCGACTCACTTCTCTTACTATCATGTCCACGATTACCACCAGAGTGGTTACCGTTTTTGTCCGGATATTTTCCTCCTGGCGCCGAGTCATCATGAGACGATGATCTCGCCGCCCCGATACGACCACTGTTGTGGTCCCCACATTGAACATACTCATTATCTTACTCCAATAATTGAGCCTTGTTGACAACATCCGAATATAGAGAAAATTTATGAGAGATAAGGTATTGACAAATTTTGGGTTTCAACCCTCTTAGAAACGTCCGTGTCATACGTTCCTCATTCTCTACCAAATGAGGTGCAAACCTGGATAACTCCACGAACTTAGCCTCGTACTGGAAAACAGTCATGTTGTTCTGTTTCAGTCTAATAAACTCTACCTCCTTCATATGGTGAATACTTTCAGGAAGTACTTGTTATTGAACAGTTTCTGAAATGTTTCCTAAGACATATTGAGTGTGGATGGTTGGGTACGCTTCACAGATTCCCACTAGTAATCTGCCTCACCACGGAACATAAAGGTGGCAAATGGAACCTCGTGCATCCCAAGACATCAAATGTTTTGGTAATTTTCTTAACCCATATTTCCGCCTTAATCGGATCCGACTTTCCCAAAAACTCTGGTGGTCCCAACTCTTTGAAGCTGGCTTTTGTGATAAGTCACAAGCGTTCTTATCATTTTCGGTTTCAGATTGTGTACACGAGTCTCCCTTGTCTGATTTTGCATGAACTGCAAAAAGCTTCTAAACATCCCATCATTCATCGTTTGTTCGGTAGTGTTGTTTACAGGAGGAACATTGTCGTCCTATTGCACGTTCTCTTGGTTGGTGATTAAATGTGTCTCCACGGTCTCATTAACTCCATTGTTAACATTTTTAACTATCATTCTCAATACTGCCACAAAATAAGGGTTAATTAAAGAAATTGACATACCACATAATACCCCTATATTTTGACCAACCAAATAAACACAAATAAGCTTAGCTAGGACACACTAGCGAAGGAATTACTCGTCACTCACTTCCTACTTCTAACCCCAAATCTCCATCAGAGATCATATCCCTAAGCACTGATACCAATTGCGACGCCCCCAAAATAGGTCCACACAACCCATTCTGAGTCACCAAATACACGGTACAGAAAATAACTATAACTTCATTATTACAATTGTCGTGCAAAATATGACAACACATATATTGTGAGTTTAAATACAAATATTGTCTTCTAGACAATATCCACATTCAAATAAGTCCTCTTTACAATTATTGATACACTATTTTACAGAATAGTGAGGACTACTAAAACAACCGCCTTTAAACATCACTCCACACCCCGACTAGTTCCCGCTATATTCTTGCCTCCTAAGAAGAAAAATGGAACAAAACAGGAAAAGGGTAAGCTCAACTAGCCCAGTAAAAAATATTATGACTAAGATAATGTAGAACAATTTATCCTTAGTCCTCATCAGGAAAAAATCTGATAGAATACAATAGACAACAGGTTTTAGATCAACAACTGCAACAGAAATAACAATTCATTAGAAGAGTTGAGTAGAGAATGTAGTCTACTATCTTCTATGATTTAAAAGTACATCATCAATATTTTATCCCTGTAACATCAATCAATAAACATCTTAAATCAAATATTTATCTTTGCACTACGGGCTAAAGATATTCATTTGTATCACCAGTTGGTCATGTTCATCTCAACACCGGTCCATCTTTGCACTACAGGCCAAAGATATTCATCAGGTAATCATTCATCTTTGCACTACAGGCCAAAGATATTCATCAAGTATCACCATTTAAGATTGAGGATGATAAAAATATTTTAAAGAACAAATCTAGTGAGATAAAGGACACAATTAGGGATTCATAATTTAGTTTATCTAAGTTCAATAATACTCTATAATAATCAATTGTGGAGAAAAATTCAAGAATAAAGTTTAAAACACAGATCCAATCAAAGATAGAAACCATAACAGACAACTTAGATACAGAAAAGAAAACTCTAGGAATTTTTTATCATTTCAAGAATTATAGAAGCAATACTTACCTTAGTAATTTTAGAGTTAGGAATTTGAAATGAACAATATACGAAACTGCAAAGGGATTATCAACTGTCATGTGGTAGTCCGCGTAGATAGATCATTTCCACAATTTTAATAACCATTGAATACGAAGGGCTATTTACCAGGCATGCTGTAAGATCCCAACTTATTATTAATGAAATTTAATTTTCTCTATTTATTATTTTGAAATAGTAAGGGTTGATTTGATTAATGTAGATAGTTATGGGTAAAATACGCAAATATTTCAAAATAAGCAAGTGGTTATAAAATATTCATTGTTGTCGGGGAATATTCGTTTGGTCGTGAAATATTCTTGCTGTCGGGGAATATTCGTACGACGGCGCAGTCTTTTGTGGGCCCCATAACGGAAAGCGATTGGATAAAGAAAACGACAAATATAAGTTGTTTAAAAATAACGGCGTAGTTGTTGTATCAATTAATATCGTTAAAATACTCGGTGGTTAAAAACAAGAGTAGCACCAGTATTGCACCAATTATTGATTCTTACGTAAGAAGGCACTACTCAATAATGGTTACGTGAATTCTCGTTCATTATTTTATTTTATTGATTTAATAATTCTTTGCGTTGATATTTTATATATTGTTGTTTCAATAATTGTCATTGCACAGTATTTTTCATTATCGAAGCAATAATTCATATTATCTGAATAATATTATTAGATAACATTATTGGCAATGTCTAGAAAGTTACATCTAAGGAGAGGTTTGGTCACCTAATTCATGGCCAAAGAAGGAGAAATTCTTATTGGAAAGCCCCCTCTTTCCTAGGAACTGCATGGTTGTCAATATTGTGATTCTATAATATTATTTGTGAATAATTAATTATTGATTCATATGATGAGGAAAATATTGATTTTATGTGGATATAGATGGAGAAAATTTTAATGTGACAATTGTTGAAAATTGAAATTTTATCTTTTTACGATAAAATAATTCATTTAAATATATTATTATATTCTAATAATATAATAATGATGATATTTTTATGATGAATGTGGGATATATGAGTATATATGGAGGAGGAGTATTTTTGTTACCAAAAATATTTAAAGCATGTTTTATGTGTTGTGGACCCCATTTCTCGACCGAAATTTGATTATAGCTTGTAAAATCTAATTAGTTTATGGATTTTGGTCAATTTACATTTGGAATTTGGAAAAACTTTCTTCGCAAAGTTGTAGAGAATTGAATTTCCTATAAAAACTAGCGAGATTCGAATTTTCTGATCAAAGGGCTATTTATTATGAATTATTGAAGTTCCAAAGCTCCGAAATAATTAATTTTTGGAAGTTTAAAATATTTTAAGTAAGAAAAACGTTTTTTTTTATTTTGGGTGTGTTTCACATGTGTGTGGAAGGAGCTGAATTTAGATTCTTAGTGCGTAGGAAGTTGTGGAAAAAAATAATAATATTATTAAATTAAATTTTCTACTTTGGTGTTCTAAGCATTTTCCTATAAATAGGGTGCTTAGGTTAGAATTGAAAATCCGTAAATCAAGTTTTCTCTCTATATATATTATCGAGCGTATTCTTGTGAGTATTTTGAGTATATTTTGAGTATTGCTATACTATGCAAGTTCAAGTCATAGCTTTATATCCAGGTGTTTAAATTTAGAAATCTTGATCTTTCGAGGTAAGGGATATTATTTTTTAGTAATGATATTATTTCTTCAATATTATTATCTTTGAAATATTGATCCAAAGTTTTATCAAATTTAGAACTTTTTGGTGTCTAAGTTACTATTCACGATATCGACCATTATTCACGATACGACACTTATTTGAATATGGCACTATTCATCGAAAAAATAAAAATTTTCTCTTTTCGCCTAAAATATCTATTGTGGATACTAGCTTTGATTGTATCCATGTTTTGATCATTCTTGAATTTTACACCACTATGATTATTTTTTGAGGTCTTTGTTGGACATGGATAAAACAAAGTACGAATCCTTAATCCTTAATCCTTGTCATTTTGTTTCTTTGGATTCGTTTCTTTAAAAATATTTTCATCATTCTCGGTCTTAAATGATGATATTATTGAATATCTTTGGCTGTAGTGCAAAGATGAATGATTTCTGATGAATATCTTTGGCCCGTAGTGCAAAGATGAACATGTGTTTAGATGAACTTGACTAATCGATGAATATCTTTGGCTGTAGTGCAAAGATGAATATTTGATTCTGAGATATATATTGATTGATGTTACAGGATAAAAGATGAGCGATGAACTTTTCAATTCATACATAGAAGATAGTAGTTTGCATTCTCTACTTAACTCTTCTAATGAATTATTATTTCATTATGAATATTGATTTAAAATTTGTTGTCTATTGTATTCTATTAGATTTTTCCCTGTTGAAGACTAACGATAATTCATTGTATATTATCTTAGTCATAATATTCTTTCTTCTTGGGCTAGTTGAGCTCACCCTTTTCCTTTTTGTTCCATTTTTCTTCTCGGGAGGCGAGAATATAACGAGTGCAGCCTCGGGGTATGGAATGAAGGTTCTCTAGAGAGTTGTTTAGTAGTCCTCACCATTTTTGTAAAATAATGTATCAATAAATGTGATGAGGATTTATTTGAGTATAGATATTGTCTAGAAGATAATATTTGTATTCAAACTCACAGCTTTTACTATTGTAATAATAAAGTTGTAGTTGTTTACGTACCATGTATTGACAACTCGGAATGGGTGATGTATACCTATTTTGGGGCGCCACGGTTGGTATCGAGCTTAGGATATGATCTCTGGCGGAGATCGGGGAATAGAACTAGGAGGGAGAGACGAGTAAATCCTTCGCTAAGTGTGTCCTACCTAAGCTTATTTGTTAGTTGTTGGTCGGTATATAGGGATATTATGTGATATATTGATTACCTTAATTAACCCTTGTTTTATGACAAGTATTTGAGAATGTCGTGAGAATATTAATAAATGGAAATGAGACCGTGGAGACGCTCTGTACTCACCAACGAGGATAACGTGCAACAGTGGCAATGTTCCTCCCTGTGAACAACACCACACGGAAAGAGATGATGAACGAGGGGATGTTTAGAATCTTTTTGCAGATTCATGCAAAATCGCAGACGAGGAGACTCGTGTTCAAAATACAGGAGGAAATGATAGCAATTCACGGGTTGTCACAGCCAAGCAGTTCAAAGAGTTGGGACCACCAGAATTTAAGGGAAAGCCAGATCCGATCATGGCGAAAACATGGGTCAAGAAAATTACCAAGATATTCGATGTCTTGGGATGCACGGAGGAACAGAAGGTTCCATTCGCCACCTTTATGTTCTGTGGAGAGGCAGACTACTGGTGGGAGTCATTGAAGCGTACCCATCCAACCGCACTCAGCATGTCTTGGGAGACGTTTCAAAAACTATTTAATGACAAATACTTTCCTGAAATTGTTCGTCATATGAAGGAAGTGGAGTTCATCGATTAGAACAAAACAACATGCGGTGTCTCAAAGATGAGGCAAAGTTTGCGAGTTATCAAGTTTGCACCTCATTTGGTGGAGAATGAGGAACGTATGACGCGGATGTTTCGAGAGGTTTGAAATCCGCATCGACAATATCTCATTTCTCATAAATTTTCTCTCTATTCAGATGTTGTAAACAGGGCTCAATTATTAGAGTGAGATAACGAGTACGGTCAACCGAGGGACCACAATCAGGATCATACCGGAGATAGCAGTCAACAAAACAACGATAACCAGCGGAGAAAGAAAAAGACGGACAAAAATGGTAACCACTCTGGTGGTAATCATGGCCATGAAAATAGAAGAAGCGAGTCAGGAGGAGATTTAACAACGACCATGTGAAGACGCAGCGGTCTTGCGGTAGCAAACCGGGTTCTAAGGAGGAGAATGACCACCGGTCATATGCTATAAATGCGGGAAAGAGGGACATATCAGTCCAAACTGCCCACAACAGTTCAAGGTATGCTATAATTGTGGAAAGGAAGGACATATCGCTCGAGATTGTACGGTAGCAAAACCTAGTTCAGCGGGGACGGTGACTCAAAAGACTGTCCCAGAAAAGTCAAAGTCAACGGTTCCTGGAAGAGCGTTTGTTGTGACTGGTCAAAATGCGAGGAACCCAAACGAGGTGATCACGGGTAAGCTATTTATAAATTCTTGCGAAGTTTATACCTTACTTGATACCGGTGCTACCCATTCATTTATCTCTCCTGCTTGTGCTCAACGTTTAAACTTGACTCCGGAGAAATTAGACTTTGACCTATCTGTGGAAACTCCGTTAGGAGAAACTTTCATCACATCCACTGTTTATAAATCTTGTTTGATTCAAGTTGGCACCATCATCTTACCTATTGACCTTATCTCTTTAAAGATACTTGCTTTTGATGTGATTTTAGGGATTGATTGGTTAACTACTCATCATGCCAAAATTGATTATTTTCGTAAGGTTGTTAGTTTTATATTCCTAACCCAACCTGTTGTATGAATTCAAGCAACTAAACCATTAAAATCAATCACTGTCATATCTAATCATAAAGCTATTCGTTTATTGAAAAACGGATGTCAAGCTTTCTTAACCCATGTTATGGATTTGAATAAAGACACGTCAAATTTGAATAATATTCCTGTTGTTATTGACTTTCCTGACGTATTTCTCAAGAACTTCCGCCTACCCCCGTAACGTGAAGTTGAATTCTTTATTGATCTTGAACTGGTACAAAGCCCATTTCTAAAACCCCATATCGAATGGCTCCTATTGAACTTCAGAGTTAAAGGTCCAACTACAAGAGTTGTTGGACATCGGTTTCATTAGTCTAGTACATCTCCTTGGGGTGCTCTGTTTTATTAAGAAGAAGAAAGACGGTAGTATGCGACTTTTGTATTGACTATCTCGGAATTGAACCAAGTCACCATCAAGAATAGGTATCCTCACCTCGTATTGATGACTTGTTTGACCGATTGTAAAGGAGCACAATTCTTTTCAAAAATCGATCTTCATTCGGATATCATCAATTTCAAGATTAGAATCGAGGATATTCAAAGACCCGCCTTCGTAACTCCGAAGACGGGCATTATGAATTCTTAGTCATGTCTTTCAGATTGACTAATGCTCCTGCGGCTTTCATGGATATGATGAACCGAGTATTCAGGGAATATTTGGATCAGTTCGTTGTTGTCTTTATTGATGACATCCTCATATATTCCAAAAGTCGTGAAGATCATGAGCACCATTTGAGTTTGGTACTCCAAAGGCTTTGTGAAAATAAACTATATGCCAAATTGAAGAAATGCGAGTTCTGGCTTGAGGAAGTAGCATTTCTTGGGCACGTGGTGTCAAAACATGGAGTATCCGTGGACCCGGCGAAGATTGAAGCAATACAAAGTTGGGAGCAACCGAAGTCGGTGACCGAAGTACGTAGCTTTCTGGGCTTAGCTGGTTATTATCGGAGATTCGTGGAAGGATTTTCTCGAATCGCTACTCCATTAACTCAGCTGACTCGAAAAGATATAAAATTCGTATGGAGCGAGGAATGCGAGAAGAGTTTCCAAGAGCTCAAGAGGAGACTCATTTCGGCACCTGTTCTAACAATACCATCTGGTACGGATGGATTTGTTATCTACAGTGATGCTTCAGGCAAAGGGTTAGGATGTGTTCTTATGCAACGTGGGAAAGTCATAGCCTATGCCTCGCGACAACTTAAAGAGTATGAGAGGAATTATCCTACTCATGATCTAGAGTTAAGGTGATCGTGCTCACTAAAGATATGGAGGCACTATCTATATGGGGAGAAAGTGGAGATATATTCGCACCATAAAAGCCTTAAATATTTCTTCACTCAAAAAGAACTCAACATGCTTGGCAAATGACGTTGGTTCGAGCTATTGAAAGACTACGACCACACTATTCAATACCATCCCGAAAAGCGAACGTGGTAGGCGACGCGTTGAGTAGAAGATCATATGCGGGGAATGAGTGCGATGATGTCAAGTATACGCATAGAGCCAACTTTAATAGAAAAAGTTAAGGTTGCTCAAGCCACCGATCCAGAGCTGATGCGTATGAAGAAGAAAGTACAAGAAGGTGTTATTCTAGAAGCGAGAATTGATGAAGAAGGAATACTTCGAGTCCACTCCAGACTTTATGTTCCTAACGACTACGATTTGAAAGTACAAGATTATGATGGAGGCACACAATACAAACATTTTCAATCCATCTGGAAGTACTAAAATGTATCGTGATCTTGACATACATTTTGGTGGAACAATATGAAGAGAGAGATTGCAAAGTTAATCTCGATGTGTTTAACTTGTCAACGTGTAAAGGCGGAGCATCTAGTACCTAAGGGTCCGTTGTAACCACTTGAGATTCCGAAATGGAAGTGGGAACACATTACCATGGATTTCGTTACGGGTCTTTCCTACGGTTTCTCAAGGCATCAATGCCATTTGGGTTATTGTTGATAGATTAACCAAGTCTGCTCATTTCTTGCCGATACGGGAGACTTATTACCTTGAACGTCTTGCTAGTATATATGTAAATGAGATTGTGAGGTTGTATGGCATGCCAGTATCCATAGTTTCGGATCGTGACCCAAGATTCACTTCAAGATTTTGGGTTAGCTTGCAAAAAGCTATGGGCACGGATTTACGATTCAGTTCGGCATACCATCCTCACTTGAAGATCTATTAAGACTCTGTGTCCTAGACTTCAAGGGCAGTTGGGATAAGTATTTACCATTGGTGGAATTCTCCTACAACAACAGTAATCAAGCAAGTATAGGTGTGGCTTCATTTGAAGCATTATATGGACGAAAGTGTCGCTCTCCTATATGTTGGGATGAGGTGGGTGAAGCAACATTGTTGGGACCCGAGTTAGTATGTATGACTACCGAGAAGATCCAACTTATTCGACAACGTATACAAGCGGCACAAGATCGACAAAAGAGTTATGCGGATCTTCATCGAAAGGACGTGGAATTTAGTATAGGGGATCATGTATTGTTGCGAGTTGCTCCATGGAAGGGAGTTACAAGATTTGGGAAGAGAGGAAAGCTCAATCCACGATTTATTGGTCCATTTCAAATTCTTGATCGAGTAGAAAATGTAGCCTATAGACTCGCGTTACCTCCGAGTATGTCTCGTGTTCATAATGTGTTTCACATATCTGTACTTCGTAAATATGTGAAAGACCCGAACCACGTTATAGAGTTAGAACCGAACGAGATAGCCGAAGACTTAACGTACGAAGAGGTACCTGTCAAGATCTTGGATAGGAAGGAGCATGTCCTACGCACAAAGGTCATACCACAAGTTAAAGTTTTGTGGAGGAATCATGCTATAGAGGAAATGACCTGGGAATTGGAAACGAAAATGAAAGCGAGGTATCCTCACCTTTTCGAAACACCAGGTACGTACGTCAATTTCGAGGACGAAATTTCATAAGGAGGGGAGGTTGTAAGACCCCAACTTATTATTAATGAAATTTAATTTTCTCTATTTATTATTTTAAAATAGTAAGGGTTGATTTAATTAATGTAGAAAGTTATGGGTAAAATACGCAAATATTTCAAAATAAGAAAGTGGTTATAAAATATTCATTGTTGTCGGGAAATATTCGTTTGGTCGTGGAATATTCTTCATTGCTTCGGGGAATATTAAATACTGACAGTAGCCTTTTGTGATCTTTATGGGCCCATAAAAGCGATTGGATGAAGAAAACGACAAATATAAGTTGTTTAAAAATATAGGCATAGTTGTTACCGTTAATAATATTAAAATACTCGGTGGTTAAAACACGGTAATATTACCAGTATTGCACCAATTATTGATTCTTACGTAAGAAGGCACTACTCAATAATGGTTACGTGAATTCTTGCTCAAAGATTTTATTTTATTGATTTAATAATTCTTTGCGTTGATATTTTATATTGTTGTTATTTCAATAATTGTCATTACACAAGATTTTCATTATGGAAGCAATAATTCATATTATCTCGAATAATATTATTATTAGATAACATTATTGGCAATGTCTAGAAAGTTCTATCTAAGGAGAGGTTTGGTCACCTAATTGCGCCAAGAAGTGGAGAAATTCTTATTGGAAAGCCCCTCTTTCACAGAACCGCACGGTTGTCAATATTGTGATTACGTAATATTATTTGTGAATAATTAATTATTGATTCATATGATGAGAAAAATATTGATTTTATGTGGATATAGATGGAGAAAATTTTTAATGTGACAATTGTTGAAAATTGAAATTTTATCTTTTCCGATAAAATAATTCATTTAAATATATTATTATATTCTAATAATATAATAATGATGATATTTTTACGATGAATGTGGGATATATGAGTATATGTGAAGGAGGAGTATTTTGTTACCAAAAATATTTAAAGCATGTTTTATGTGTGTCGGTGGACCCCATTTCTTGATTGAAATTTGATTATAGCTTGTAAAATCGTCTGTTTGTGGATTTCATCAATTTCTGCTTGGAATTTGGAAAACTTTCTTCTCGTAAAGTCTGTAGAGAATTGAATTTCCTATAAAAACTCGCGTGATTCGAATTTTCTGATAAAAGGGATATTTATTATGAATTATTGAAGTTCCGAAGCTCCGAAATAATTAATTTTTAGAAGTTTAAAATATTTTAAGTAACAAAAACGTTTTTTTTATTTTGGTGTGTTTCACATGTGTGTGGAAGGAGCTGAATTCAGATTCTTGGTGCATAGGATAATGTGAAAAAAAATAATAATATTATTAAATTAAATTTTCTGCTTTGGTGTTCTAAGCATTTTCCTATAAATAGGGTGCTTAGGTTAGAATTGAAAATCACACCAGAAACTGAAGTTTTCTCTCTCTATATTATAGAGCATATTCTTGTGAGTATTTTGAGTATATTTTGAGTATTGCTATACTGATCTAAAGTTCAAGTCATAGCCTTTATATCCTGTTCAAATTTAGAAGTACTGATCTTTCGAGGTAAGAGATATTATTTTTTTAGTAATGATATTATTTCTTCAATATTATTATGCTGAAATATTGATCTGAAGTTTTTATCAAATTTGGAACTTTTGGTATCGGAGTTACTATTCATGTATACGATAATTATTCACGATATCGATAATTATTTACTTAATACTGACACTATTCATCAAAAATGAAAATTTTCCTTTTCGTCTAAAATATCTATTGTGGATACTAGCTTTGATTGTATCCATGTTTTGATCATTCTTGAATTTTACACCACTATGATTATTTTTGAGGTATTGTTGGACATGGATAAAACAAAGTACTAATTCTTAATCCTTAATCCTTGTCATTTTGTTTCAACTTTGGATTCGTTTTTTTTAAAATATTTTTCATCATCCTTAGTCCGAAATGATGATATTATTGAATATCTTTGGCCCGTAGTTCAAAGATGAATGATTTCGATGAATATCTTTGGCCCGTAGTGCAAAGATGAGCAGTGTTTAGATGAACATGACCAATCGATGAATATCTTTGGCTTATAGTGCAAAGATGAATATTTGATTTCGGATATATATTGATTGATGTTACTGAGGGGAAAAGATAGCGATGAACTTTTAAATTCATACATAGAAGATAGTAGTTTGCATTCTCTACTTAACTCTTCTAATGAATTATTATTTCCGCTGCGAATATTGATTTAAAATTTGTTGTCTATTGTATTCTATTAGATTTTTCCCTGTTGAAGACTAACGATAATTTGTTGTATATTATCTTAGTCATAATATTCTTTACTGGGCTAGTTGAGCTCACCCTTTTCCTTTTTGTTCCATTTTTTTTCTCAGGAGGCGAGAATATAGCGAGTACGAGTCGGGGTATGGAATGAAGGTTCTAGAGAGAGTTGTTTAGTAGTCCTCACCATTTTTGTAAAATAATGTATCAATAAATGTGATGAGGATTTATTTGAGTATAGATATTGTCTAGAAGATAATATTTGTATTCAAACTCACAGTTTTACTGTTGTAATAATAAAGTTGTAGTTGTTTCTGTACCATGTATTGACAACTCAGAATGGGTGATGTATACCTATTTTGGGGGCGTCACACATGCGGTAGTCCGCGTAGACAGTTTATTCCCACAAAATAATAAAGAATGGAATAACAAAAGGATTTCACCATGCATGCGGTAGTTCGCGTAGACAGGTTATTCCAACAGAATGATAAAGAATGGAATAACAAAAGGATTTCACCATGCATGCGGTAGTCCGCGTAGACAGGTTATTCCAACAGAATAATAAAGAATGGAATAACAACCCTTACGAGTATTGAAATAGAATAACTCTCTTCATGAATACGAAAGAAATAATACCCCTTACAAATACAACAAATAATATCCCTTACGAATAGTAAACGAAGATAATATTCCTTACTAATACGAAAAATAATATCGTAAGTGAATATGAAATAAATAATACCCCTTACCTTAATAAAAAATTGAATACTAAAGTAGGGTAGTAGCAGAATACTCCTCTTCTTTCTCTCTATAGTTTCTCTCTCTAGAGTTTTAGTGAATTCGTAAGAAATAATGAAGGAATGAGCTTCTATTTATAGGAAAAAGTACTGAATAGTAACTAATTCATGAATGGCCCAGATTAATTTACTTTTAAATGGACGGTCCATATTGATTTACTATTAAAACTTAAAGCAACGGTCCATCTTGATTTACTTTAAACCAAATGATCCATATTGATTTACTATTATAACTTTCACACCATGATCCATAGTGATTTACTATTATATCTTCAACCAACGATCCATATTGATTTACTATTATAACTTCAACCAACGGTCTGAAAAATTAGCACATCTCCTCATGGAATAATAAGCCAAACTTATAACAAACGCCTCATAACAAATCCCTATATTTATATCAAAAATTGAATAAATATTTACCACAAATCACTTATCTTTAATCAACACATTTTTAATCTTTCAACAATTATTTATCATTAATATTATAACTCACAATATTTAACAACCAGATCATTCCTAGGAAAAAAGGGGCTTTTCGATAAGGATTTCTCTCTATTGGTGCGCAATTAGGTGACCAAACCCCTTTCCTCGATATAACTTTCTAGACATCGTCAATAATGCAAATAATAATATGAATAACATTGTCGTCTCAATTATTGATTTAATAATATAAAATATTATGCAGATGATAATGTGACAATAATTAAATTAAATAACATGAGATATTATGCAGCAATTACTGTAGCAATAATTGAGTATAATTGAGTGACTTCTCACGTAAGCATCAATAATCAATATCGTGTGCTACTATGCAACCACACGTATTACTGTTCTTTTACCACCAGGTATTTCAACAGTTTAACGGTAAAAATTTGGTCAAAAAAAGAAACCAATTTTTTTTTATAAATAGTACCCCATGAATAGTAACTCGTGAATAGTAACTTGTGAATAGTAACCCCGACATAAAAAGGTCAAATTTTCATAAGAAAGTTTAGACCAATATTATTTCTGTCGGTTTCTAACTACGACAATACTTCCGTTGTGGGGTCCACCATTGATTGTGTCGTCATACGAATATTCCCCGATAAAAAGAATATTCCCCGACCAAACGAATATTTTATATCAACTTGCTTACTTTGCAAAATTTTTAAACATTACCCATAACTTTATCATTATATCAAATCCACACCATAATATTCCAAAATAATAATTAAAGGAAATTTCGTTTTATTTTAAAAAATTTGGGATCTTACAATTATTATATTATTCATCTTTTGTATTATTGACTTAATGTATTAATATAACAGATATTAGCGTTCTTCAAATAATGAGTCTGTCTAACTAGTTAATACCCGTGACTTTTAATTATGTAATTTTCTATTACTACCATTGCCATGATGACAATTATTGGTTCAATGATATAAAATAATGTGTAATTGCTACTGTGATAATTGTTGATTAAATAATATGAAATAATGTGTAATTACTAGTGTGACAATTATTGGTTCAATAACATAAAATATTGTGTATTATTGTGGAATGTTGTGTGCTACTACAGAGTACCTCGTGCTACTATAGAGTACCGCGTGCTATTGTACTTTTATTACTGGGTATTTAAACAGTTAAATGTGATAGTACCATTGACAATTTTTTATTAAAAAGATTATTTCTGTCATTGTCGGTATCCGATAATTATGTCGTTGTGGTGCCCAATATTACATATATGTAAGAAAATTTAAATTCTATTTATAAAAAGTCAAGGTCTTACACATATCACCAAATCATATGAAAATTTACATGCTTTTTATAATTTTTCATATTATAAAAATTGTCTCATAACTTTCATTTGGCTAGCAATTTGTTGTTCTTTGGTCATCAATTAGTTTAATTATCTTTATTTTCTTGGATGTGCTTTCTGTGAATTTGGAGTTGATAAAACATGAGTGATCTTTCACATATAAATAACAAAGTGGATCCTTTCAATATTAGTTTTATTTTATCATCTTAATTTGTCCATCATGATAATTTTGCACTCACTTTGTTAGTATTCCCTTCATTTCGGAATATATTTTTAAATTCTAAATTTATGTGAATTCTAATTGCAGCATATTGGGCCATAGATATTTGGGCCTTTGGGTAGTAATAGTCCGTTATTCATATAAGGTTATTTTTGGGCTTGGGCCAGAAGATGTTGTAATGGGAAAATATTGGATTATGGATCCACATACTTAATTAAGGGAGGTTTGATATAATCCGGTGTTAGTGGGGAACATTGATTTGATATAGGATAAAGATTGCATGCAAGAGGATGAGGTCACTAGAAGCATTGCATGCAAGGCGGTGAGATCAATATAAGTACAGAGCACTACATGGGATAAAGGTACATGCAAATTACTCTATCAGCACTAGAGCACACAACCTCCATTGTTAACTTTATTTCTGGCCTATACTTACTCTCACACCGGAGATATCCCCCGACGATCCAAGACGTCAAGCTCTCGGTGCTGACTTATTTTCTGTGCAGGACTGAACGCACTTTTCGGTGATTGAGGCGCGTGAAAAGATCTTGGCATTAACATTGGCGCTAGAAGGAGGGCTTTATTTTCTAGTGTTGCTGGTTTTCAATCTCATATATTGAGCGTCCTACATCGAAAGTTATGGTGAAAAGTAGGACAATCACTAGAGAAGGACAACCAACTACAACGAGTTCTTCTCAGAGAATTTTTGTTAAGGATAGGTTGGGACCGTCGAAGAGCATCCGTGATAGACTTGGGTCAAAAGACACCCTGACAGGGTCTCATGCAAGAGACCATGATGAAGTCAGAAGAAAGCTATTTTCCACTGCCAGTAAAGGTCCTGGTAAGGATCGGAAAAGGGTAGAAGGCACACCGCCTAGAACCCAACACCAAGAAGGTCAGGCAGACAAGACATCTACTCTTGATAAGATGGCACAGGAAACTGACAAAGCTTTGAAAGTGCTTCTGCAACAAAGGGAGGAGATTGCCAAACAGATGGTTCTTATGGCTAGAATGGAAGATGGGGCATCCAGTTATACTTAACCCAAAGAACGTGGCAGGTCTCCAGATAGACGAACAAGAAGGGATGAAGATTCCAGATGTTCTGAAAGTAGGCTTCGAAGTCGTTCTCTTAACCGAAGTAGAGCATGGGGTCGAATTCCCGAAGGTCCAAAGAGGGCACTCTTCCCTGAGGATTCTCGGGATGACGACCATGACAGACGATGAGATAGATCAAGGGGACGTACACCCGAGGGTTCAAAAAAGGCACCTTGCCTTAAAAATTCTCGGCACAGTGAGAAAGTCAGACACTGAAGTAGATCGAGAGATCGTACTTCAGAGAATCTGAAGAGGGCACACTGCCCTGTGGATTCTCGCCTCAGCATAAGCGACAGATGAAGCCCTTCTAAGGAAGCCAGTTTGGGTGGAAAGGGCCAATCTGATCCGAAGAAGAGGGGCTCTCTCTGAAGAAGGAAGTTTCTTCCCAGCCCGGAGGACTTGAACTCTTGACTAGAGAGGTGAAGGAGCTTCGGAGGCAATTGGCAGAAGTTCAGCAAGTAAAGGAAAGTTCGGGTAAGAAATCTTCTCCTTTCTCTCTGGAAATTCTTCGGGAGAAGGCAGATCACAACAAAAAGCTTCCTTATATGGAGGGTTGCGATTGCTCAGGAGATCCTTATCACCACAACCAGGCGTTTGATAGGCTGATGGACTATTATGACTTTTCAGATGTAGCTACGTGTTAAACCTTTGTGACCACATTGAGAAAAGATGTCAGGCAATGGATAGGAACTTTGGCTCCTGACTCAATTTCGTCCTGGGCAGACTTGTGTGATAAGTTTTATTCTTGGTTCAGGAGCAATAAGAGGAAAGGAAAGCCCACAAGGTCGTTGGCACAGATTAGACAGTATTTGTGATGCCCCCAAAATAGGTATACATTATCCATCTTGAGTCGCCAAATACATGGTACAAAATTCAAATACAACTTAATTATACAACAGTCGTGTAAAATACGACAAAATATATGATGTGAGTTTTAATACAAATATTGTCATCTAAACAATATACACACTCAATTGAGTCCTCATTACATTTATTATCATACTATTTAACAGAATAGTGAGGACTATTAATGCTATTATCTGGACCGTCACTCCGTTCCCCGACTAGTCCCTGCTACGCTCTCATTTCTTGAAGAGAACAATGAAAGTAAAAGGGTGAGCTCAACTAGCCCAGTAAGAAATATTATGACTAAGATAATACAGAATAAATTATCGCTAGCCTTCAACAGTGTTAAACTGATACAATATAACAAACATGTAGTTTAACTGCAGCGGAACAAGGAATCCATTAAAAGAGTCAAGTAGAGAATAAAATCTACTATCTTTTATGATTTAAAAGGTTTTTCATCACTTTTATCATTTGGGACTCATTTTAATAAATAATCCACATCATCCTCGCTTATGGCCAAGGATATTCATTAGTATCACAACCACAAATTATCCATGCACTACGGGCCAAAGATATTCATGTATTCATTAATGGTCATGATCATGCCAACAACTGTCCATCAATCCACTACGGGCCAATGAGGACTTTTACCACATCATTTGTAACATTACGGTCATGATTATACCGAATAATCCCTAGTCATAATCATACCAAGTCCATCTATGCACTACAGGCCACAGATGACTTTCAACATAATATAAACATAAAGATGATGACAATGATATAAGAATTCAATCAAACAAGTTCAAGAATTAATTTATTTAGGAACCAATAACGTCCAAATTGTCAACATGATACTGCTTTGTGGGGTAAAACTAAAGAATGCTTAGAAGAATATTTCCATGAAAAGATACTGGATGAAACGCAAATATCAAGGATATTCCACTAATTTCATGGAGTATAAAAGCCAAAACTTTAACCAACTAGGTATAATAAAGAATGGAATAACAAAAGAAATCACCCGGCATGCGATAGACCACACAGACAGGTTATTCCAACAGGATAATAAATAACGAAACCAGGTCATGCGTAAACGCACAGACAGGATATTCCAACAGAATAATAAATAACGAAACTAGGTTAGGAGAAATTCGCAGCGACAGGATGTTCCAACAGAATAATAAATAACGGAACCAGGTCATGCGTAAACGTACAGACAGGATATTCCAACAAAATAATAAATAACGAAAGCAGTCAAAGGCGTAATCATGACCAAGCAGGATATTCCAAATGTAATAATAAAGAATGGAATAACAGAAGAATTTCACCATGTATGCGGTACTTCTCATATACAGGTTATTCCAACATAATAATAAAGAATGGAATAACAAAAGAATTTCACCAAGTATAGGGTAGCCCGCGTATACAGGTTATTCCAATAGAATAATAAAGAATGGAATAACAGAAGTTCTCTTCATGAATACGAAAGAAATAATACCCCTTACCTTAGAACAACTGGATATAGGAGTAATGAAATAGCAGAATACTTTTCTTCTTTCTCTCTATAGTTTCTCTCTCTAGAGTTTCAGTGAATTCGTAAGAAATAATGAAGGAATGAGCTTCTATTTATAGGAGAATGGACTGAATAGTAACTAATTCATGAACAGTCCAGATTGATTTACTTTTAAACGGACGGTCCAGATTGGTTTACTATAAAATATTCTAATAAAACAAAATCTTTTAAATAAAATATATTCTATTCTATTTATAATCTAATAAAACGAATAACTTTATAAAAGTATTCTGTTTTATATAAAAAGATTTTACTATGTAAAATACTATGCATACACTATGCAAACACTATGCATAATAAAATATAATATATTCTATTTATAGTCTAATAAAATGAATAACTTTATAAAAGTATTCTGTTTTATATAAAAAGATTTTACTATGCAAAACACTATGCATAATAGAATATAATATATTCTATTTATAGTCTAATAAAACGAATAACTTTATAAAAGTATTCTATTTTATATAAAAATCTTTTTTGTTTTATTACATTAATAATACTAATAAAATAAAACTTCATCATCATTATTATAATTCACACTATTAATCAACCAGGTAGTTCCCAGGAAAGAGGGGGTTTCCAATAAGGATTTCTCCCTATTGGCGCGCAATTAGATGACCAAACCTCTCCTTGGCAGAACTTATAGACCTCATTAATATTGCAAATAATAATATTTGTAACGACCCCAAAATCGGGATAATTTCTCTCCCTGATCTTGTGCATTAATATTATCCTGTTCTAGCTTTAAAATATTATTTAATGTTAAAATAGCTAAAAATATGGAATAATTTTTTTTTTCTTTCTATTCATTCATTCCCTGAATCGCAACCTTTACAATTCTTCTTTATACTAAAATTATATTTATTATATGATTTGTATAATCTGAGTAAACGTATTAAAAGATTAAGTCTCAATACTTCATATATTTTCTATCGATGATTCACTTATTTCAGAATCATATCTATTTTAATTTCAGAATAAACATTCTTTATCTATTCAACATTTCAAACTATACATAACTGTCAATTACATTTAGTAAAACTATCGATCATAGCTTTAAACCATTTCTAATTCAAAGAAATGTATTCATTTTGCACATCGTTCAATCTTCATCATTTGTATAGCAAGTAATATCGCTCAACATCATTAACCTGCAAAAAGTTTATGTTTGCAAGATTGAGCTCGACAGCCCAGCAAATTTAACAATCTATCATGTTTCACATATCACACAATTCCATATGCACTACATTTCCTTTACTATGCATATCCGCATGCAACATATATTCTTTACTATGCATATCCTACATGCATCAATAATTCCTTACAAAGCATACATTCATGCATTATACATTTCTAATTTATCTAGTTACATCATACAACATGTGCTACCACATATCACATATAAATTGAGTTCCATAACCCAATTAACTTAGTCATATTTTGACTTTAACAATTCATAAAGCATGGTATGTAACTCACCACATAATCACATTCAATCCACAAACATAATAGAACTGAAAAACTTGCCTTGTTCAATGACCATTGATACAAACTTTAGTTTAACTTTGCTTCACGAATCCTACACAGTTATGTTCACATGTATGCATACATTAGCCACATACTCATGTATAGATATTAAACATTCATATACGTTATATCAATAACTGATATTCTCATTTCCAAAAAAACTTCCATATTTTTTTTTTCAAATATTTTAAGTTTCAACTTATTATAGCTAAACATTCTCAAAAAGTTCAAACACGACTTTTAAATAACTGTCTTCACATACAAAACATGTTAGTTATGTGTCCATGTCATATAACATGTATAGTTATATATTACATATCCATATTGGCCATATCTTTAACTTTAAATTCTCGTTTTTGAAAACTTCTTATATTCTTTTCAAAAACGTTTATTCTTTTACTCACGATAGTCTTTTATCTCTTTAACAACCCTTGACATGATTTTAGTTCATGAATACCTCACACTTTCATTTTATAATTCTCTTGTATCCTATTACATGGGTATTTCATATTTTTTATACATAATTTAGGTATTCAAGGTGAATTCGAAACTCATTTTGTGCTTTGAGTGTAATTATAACTTGTATGGACAATGTATAGCTTTCGTAATACTTTATAGTTCCATTTAGGTCCACTAATGCTTTAAATATTGTTGTTTTTCATCATATTGACAAAAAACAGCCCCTTGAGGCATTAATAGTTTCAAACTTAGCCGCATTTAATTTAGATACCCAATATCTCTACTAGACTTTAACTTATAGATTACTAACTCAATGGTATTAAACTACAGGTAACCTATCCATTTAGAGATAACAAACTCAATTATTATTTTTTTTGGGTAAACTATTGAACTAAATTGAAGCCAAGATGGCTCTTCAATCGTCAGCCATAGTGACTTCTTCTTCTGTCATTTTCATTGTTATTCTTTGCCGCCAAATAAAAAGAACTCTTTCCCTTGCCCCAAACCTCATGCAAATTTTAGTTCCTAGTTTAATAATTCATTTCACAATTAACTCTTAATAAATTATAGATGGTACACCCACCTATTAAAATACTTAACAATTTGCAGTACTATATAATATTTATGAACCCAATTTCTTTCAAAATTTGTTCCTTGTTGCTAACTGCTGCTGCCAATGGGCAACAACCCCTTCTTCTTTTCTCTTGTTTTGCTAGCTTTTCGCTCCTCGCGGCTTTGATCTATTCATATGGAATTTTGATATTATGTAGGTGATATACTCAGCTATTATAGTAAAACATTAGTCGTGCATCTTAAGCAATTTAAGTTTGTTGGTGAGAGCCCAAGGAAAACCCCGACCATTGCCAAACATCACTGCTTCACGCTTTGCCGGCAAAGCAGCTTCTGCATTCAACGTGCCCATTTTTGCGACCTCATTACTTCCATTTCAGATATCTTTGGATTACAAACGAATTTTAAATATGTTATATATAGTATATGAGACTATTTTTAAAAATCTGAGTCACCCAATTCGGGTTCATTAAGCACCCAAATAATGCTTCAAAAGTAGACGTTCATAACAGTTTCAATTTCTTCCCAGTTGTACCCTCTTTTGCTAAAACAGTCATAACTTTTTCGTTTTAAAATATTTTTAGGTGATTCTTGAGCCCACACGAAGCTAACTTCCGGGACTACAACTTGTATTCTTTGACCATTTCCAAATTCAAAACACAGAATTCCAGAAAATTCATACAAGGTGACTGCCCAGAGTTTGTTAGACAGTTTTGACGTGACTACTTTGAACGGTCATAACTCTTTGCTCCGAAGTCGGAATTAGTCCGTTCCGGAGTCTACGGAAAGCTTATTCAATGTACTATAATACCCCAAAAGCCCAAAAGTTTCTAGAAACTCTAGCTATCCACGAATTTTACTTTTAGGGTCAGCAGTCCACTAGGTTTTCGGTTCTAATATATTTTACTAATTTGAAATCCTCAAACTACGCATCCAATAAAAACCAAGTTCTGGTATATTGCAGAGGCATAGCAAGGTATTTTTGAAAAAATATAACATATTCTAAACAAGCATCTTGAGTACATGTTATTGAATGCCCAATCTGCCCTGCCGAACAATTTTTTTTTTAATCCAACTTTAACATGTTGTTTCCCTTCAAAAAAATAGCTTTCTTTCTTAATTCAATCCACACAAGTCGTTTAATTAATTTCATATAACATGCCCACAGACATCTTTGGCCTTACTTTACTTAATTTCAGTCTTTTAATCAAAACAGCCCCTAAGAGGACTTTTGACAAACAAGTGGTGTACGCTGTTTTGATACACAACTTTTCATAGCCATTTATACATTCTCCAAACACAATCCATCCTTATACTTTCGGAATCCTCCGTGATTCCCAAACACATAAAAACCTCACAATAACCCAATCAATTACACAACCAAACATCACCATTATAGCAATAAATAGCATTCTATACTTTTGATTTCTATGAACTCCATAAAACACACGGCTTACCTCTCAATTTGAAGTTTAATTGATGTAATCTTTTGAATTCTTGCTCCAAATTCGTTCTTAATTCCTTCTCGCAACAATCCATTGCTTCAATTGCTTCTCAATTTCTCTCTAAACTCCATCTTTCTCTCTGTGTTTTCTTTACTCATATGAAGGAGAAATAAACTGATGAAACATACGTGATCTTAACTTGTATCATTTATGAACCCAAAAGCCCCAACTGTTATAAAAGACAAAAGGTCTAGGCCATGTTTGGCTTGACCTCAAACAAACTCATTTGACTTATCTTTATTTTATTTCATTTTCATACTATACAATTTTTTTTTTCTTTAATTCCTCCAATATGTCACACTTCATTCATTTTTTTTTTTTATTGCTAAATTATTCAGCCAACACTTTTCCCATCTATTTACCCATATGACTTATGGAATTACATTCATAAGTAAAACACTTTAATAAACTAAACATTTCCATTAAAATAATTAATATTTATTTTACTAATTATTTTAATAAATTATACAATTATTATGTATAATTATACAATTTTCTTTCCTTTTATAAATTGTCCCAAGATAATTTATTTAATCTATACTTTTAATAAAAATTTAGATATTTATTTAATTCATTAATCCTAACACCAATATTTATTTATAATTATATTGGTTCTTCTCATTCTCATACTCCATTTACATTCAATTGGCTAAATATAATATATTAAGCCATTATTTAAACACATTACTCTTACATGTAATATATTACCTTCCCACTTTATTAAACCAAATATATTTGCATTAACTCATTATTTAAATTAAGTGAATTACTCGCTTCATTTACGGGCTTAAACTCATAATAATTTCATTACCAACAAGGTATATAAATTAAATTATATTATTCCATAATATAATTTCCATCTTAATTAACTAATATTATTTAGTTAATTTCTTTAGCCACCATATTCCTTTTTCATAACTAATTTTATTCACTTTTAATAGTTTAATCAACTATTAAAACTCCTATAAATTTAATTTACTCACACCAAAACACATAATTCAGAATATATATACATCTCATAATAAGAATTTTAATTATTAAATTCTTATTTTAATAACTTACAAAAATTCGGGTTGTCACATCCTTCCCTCCTTATAAGGATTTCGTCCTCAGAATCACCGAAACCCTACCTTACTAAAGTTTTCACAAAATCTCTTTCACAATTATCGTTGACTATCTTCAACAGTTTACCTTAATATAGTTTTTTATTTATTACAACTCCAACCATTCTTCACAATAAATTCTTGTAAGTTTTATTTCATAACCTTTACTTAGACTCAATTATATTTGAGTATTACATATTATTTGACCCGTTCATTATCTTTCTCTAAGGATCATTATCATATACTACATTCTCAAACTCTCGGGACATTACAATATTAATAACTTCGTCGTCTCAATTATTGATTTAATAATATATAAAATATCGACAATAATTGAATCAATTAACGTGAGATACTATGCAACAATTATTGAAGCAATAATTAAACAAAACTGAGTGACTTCTCACGTAAGCATCAATAATCAATACTGTGTGATACTATGCAACCACGCGTATTCATGTACTTTTAACATCGGGTGTTTCAACAGTTAATGGTAAAAATTTCTGCCATTATTTTCATAAAATATTTTTATCGTTTTCTCAATCCGACAATAATTCCGTTGTGGGGTCCACCAATGAATGTGCCATCGTACGAATATTCCCTGTTAAAATGAATATTCCCCAACCAATCGAATATTATATAACAACTTGCGTACTTTATAAAATTTATAAATATTACCAACAACTATAACATTATATCAAATCCACACCATAATATTAAAAAAAATATATTTTGAGAAATTTAAATCTTTATTCATAAACTTTGGGGTCTCACAGTATTCAAATGAGTCTCTGGGCTAATATATGAAGAGGTTCAGAGAAGCAGTGGGACACGTGTCAAACCTTAATAACCTTCAGGCTGTGGGACTATTTCAAAAAGGCTTAGATTTGGTAAAGTCTGAGAAGTTGGTCCAGAAGTTGATATTTAATCATCTGAAGAGCTTGGCTGAAGCATTCGAGAAGGCAGAAGGCTTTATTATGGTGGAAGAAGCCATGAGCAGCTTAAAGCAAGGCCCTTCAGAAAAGGCGAAGGATAAGGACAAGGAAAAATTCGATGGTAATCAAAAAAAGAGTGGTGGCATCAATGATCGATTTGATGGGAATCAGAAGAAGTACAACAACAATTAAGGATCGAGAGGAGGACGCCCACCTTTTCTGAGTCAGAAGGTGAATAAGGTATTCACCTAACTTAATACGGATCGAGCTACCATTCTGGAGCAAATAAAGGACCAGCCCTACTTCGAGCAGCCTCAAGACAATCTTAAACCAGGGTTTGGGAATCCTTATAAATATTGTGATTAGCATCAGGCGGCTGGGCGTGATACAAATTCCTGTTGGAATTTGAGAGAATTCATTAAAAAAAAGTTCAAAGTGGGGCATTAATTCAATATGTAGCAGAACGGGTGCCCCCGAAGGAGCAGCCGACGAATAGAGGGCCTGTTCAGGCTGTCCAACCAGAATCGCTAGTTCAGAATCTACCGATGAGACATGTTATGGATGTAATTATATAAGGAAACATTGGCAAACTTACCGGGAAGAAACGATTAGGATATCTGGATTCGGTGATGACGGTGGTGGGTAAACCCCTGAAGATTGAAAGGGCGTACCTAGGTTCAGTGATCTCATTCACAGATGATGATTTCCCTTCAGAACCGATCAAACCACACGAAGGAGCTCTGGTAATTACTGCACAAGTGGGTTCGGTGGACATGAAAAGGATGATGATAGATAATGGGTCTTTGGTAGATATTCTGTATGCACATGTTTATCAGAGGATGAACTTGGACAGAAGGAAGATGGAGATCAGGCAAGAGGCTTCCTTATATGGGTTCAGCAATGATCCAGTTAAAGTTATTGGGACTATTAAATTACCCATCATCTTCGGGACGACTCCTCAGCATGTGGAGATTATATGTAAGTTTTATATGGTACATGTGGACTCGACATGCAATGCCACTTTGGGTAAACCTACTTTGACATCTTTTCAGGCAATGACATTGATTCTCCATTTCAAAATTAAGTTTCCGACGCCACATGGAGTTGGGGAAGTTGTTGGAGATCTGGACTTGGCGAGGAGATGTTACCGGAATGCATTGATCACTTCGGGTGTAGGGGTCAGTAGACAAAAGCAAACCATGGCTATCGAGATCAAACCATTTACAGAAAGCAGTGCGGAGCCATTAGTTATGCCAGCAGAAGAGACCAAAGAGTTTGAACTGATTCCGGGATAGAAGGAAAAGACTGTGAAGATAGGTTCGGGTCTGCCGGAACCTTTCCAGACGAACCTAGTGGAATTACTTCAGTGTTATGCTGATATATTTGCTTGGGTTCCTAGTGATATGCCTGAAGTAATTCAAAAGGTTGTTGAACATAGGTTGCATGTAGACCCAACAAAGAAGTCAGTTCGGCAAAAGAGGAGGATTTTTACACCAGAGAGATAGAAGATAATTGACGAGGAGATCACAAAGTTGCTAGCAGCAGATTTTATATTTGATATCGATTATCCGGAGTGGATGGCGAACGTAGTTCTGGTACAGAAGAAGAATGGGAAGTTGCGAGTTTGCATAGCCTACAGTGATCTGAACAAAGCATGCCCGAAGGACTTTTATCCTCTGACCCACATCAATTAACTTATTGATGCGACTTCGGGGTATGCCCTGCTCAGCTTTATGGATGCTTTTTTGGGATATCATCAGATTTCAATGTGTAAGGAGGACATCCCAACGATAACTTTTATTTCTCATCGATCGGTATATGCTTATAAGAAGATGACGTTTGGCTTATTGAACGCGGGAGCTACTTATCAGAGTATGATGAATTACGTGTTCACACAACAGTTGGGGGAAACATGAAGGTATACGTTGATGACATAATTGTCAAGAGTATCTTAATTTGAGGTCATTTGGATGATTTGGAGGAGTGTTTTCAGACTGTTCGTCAATATAATTTGAAGTTGAATCCGACCAAGTGCACCTTCGGGCTTGGATCAGGTAAATTCTTGGGTTATCAGGTTAATAAAAGGGGAATAGAGGCTAATCCAGAGAAGATCTAGGCTATTCTAGATATGAAGTCTCCACAGTCTTACAAAGATGTTCAGCGTTTGACAGGTCGGATAGCAGCTTTGAGGAGATTTATGTCTAAATTGGTATAAAGGTGTTTGCCATTTTTTGATACATTGAAAAGGCCGAAGAATGCTAAGACGTTTCAGTGGACTTCGGAGTGTGAAGATGTTTTCCAGGGGATAAAGAGGTATTTGTCTTCGGTGCCTTTGTTGGTAAAGCCAGTTCCTGCTGAACCTTTGTATTTGTATTTGGTGGCAAGTTCATTGGCAATAGGAGCAGTTTTGGTGCGGGAGATTGGGGGTAAGTAGCACCCAATTTACTATGTGAGACATGCCCTAAGGGATGCAGAGACAAGGTATCCGAACCTTGAGAAGTATGCCTTTGCCTTGATAATAACTAGTCGAAAGCTTCGGCAATACTTCCAAGGTCGGTTAATAGTGGTGTACATAGATCAGCCACTGAAGAAGGTGTTGGGTAAACTAGAAGTTTCGGGGAGACTCGCTGCGTGGACAATGGAGTTGTCTCAGTTTTTTATAGAGTATCATCCTCAGATAGCTATTAAAGGATAAGCCTTAGCTGATTTTATGGTTAGATGTTCGTTTTCTAAAGTTGATGATAGTTTGGGGGAAATTGAAGGGTCTGAGAAGGCAGTCGCAGTGCTTCAGCAGGTGCAGAGTTCATGGACGTTATACGCCAATGGATCATCTACTTCGAACATCAGTGGGGTTGGGATTATCTTGACGAGTCTAGAGGGATTCAAAGTACAACATGCCATCAGATTTGAGTTCAGGGCAACGAACAATGAGGCAGAATATGAAGCAATGTTAGCAGGGTTAAGATTAGCGAAGAGTCTGGAGGTTCAGAGGTTGATCATCTATAGCGACTCTCAGTTGGTCATCAAACAGGTTTCTGGGGGGGTATGAAGCTAGGGGTTCGATAATGGTAAAGTATCTGGCAGAGTTGAGGGATTGGCTTCAGTGCTTCGATTCTTATGAGTTTCAAGGGATAGACAGATCAAATAATTCAATAGCTGATGAATTGGCGAAACTAGCTCAAATTGAATCGAGTACGTTTGATGGGACGGTCTATTTAGAGGTCTTAAAATAGCCAAGCATCCAACATGAGGAAGTAATGTGTGTAGAGCGTTCTAATTGTTGGATAACCCCTTTATCTCGACTACTTAGCAGATGGTGTATTGCCTTCAGATCAAATGTTGGCCAAGAAAGTGTAGTACAAAAGTGCAAACTTTGTGCTTATTGATGGAGATCTTTATCGAAGGGCTTACTCATTTCCCTTGCTGAAGTGTTTGGTTCCTTCTGAAGTTGATTACGTCCTTCGGGAAGTCCATGAATGTGACGCCCCCAAAATAGGTCCACACGACCCATTCTGAGTCGCCAAATATCACACTATAAAAATCATTTACAAACTTCATTTATACAACTGTTGAACTATCGTGCAGAATACGACAACAGATAAGTTATGAGTTTTAATACAATATTATCTCGTAGACAGTATCCAAACTCAAATTGTTACAACGCCATATAAAATACATCAGCAAAAATTTTAAGACCCCAAAGAAGAACGAGAAGATTACTATCATATTCTTTCCAATGGTGAGTCTTCTCTTGACATATGACTATCTCCACTGTCTGCAATTGAAAATTATATTTCAACCAAACTCCAAGATTATATAGGTAATGCTCGTAGATATACTCGGCAAATGGATGTGCACAACCCTGTCTTATGATAACACGAGGTTGTATGTCATTAGACATCTTGTATGACAATGGAAAAACACCCTTCCAAAGTTGGGTTCACCTCACCCTATTCGGTTCACCAAAATTAAATATCAAACGACGTATACAATACGACACACTTATCTAAAGTTCTCAATAAAATTATTTCCATACTATTTAAGGAGAACCTCAACAGCTATAGATCACCGTTCTATTCTCTCGTTAACCCCGGCTTTAAACCCACTACACTCTTATTACCTGAAAGGAATTGTGAAGTAAAAAGGGTGAGCACAACTAGCTCAGTAAAGAATATCATGACTAAAGATAATCTACATCATCAATAGCCTTCATCAGTAATAAATTAGAGATTTAGAACATATGGTAAATGATAAAACTTTTCAACCATAGTTGCAGTGGAATGAGCAATCCATTAGAATAGTCAAATAGACCATCAGATCTATCATCTTCTTCATGTTAAAAGTCCACCAATAATGTTTTATCCTTGTAACATCAATCAACAATTCATGTCCGCAATCATATGAATAACTCATAATCATAATTGTGATTCTAAATTCCTCTTCGCACCCAAGACGAAGATAATTTTCATCACCTATCTTCACCTGAAACATCAAAAATCATGGCTATACCAAATCACAATTCCTGCTCATAATTATACTAATAAATTCATCGTTGCACTACGGCCAAAGATATTCATTAACAATTTATTCTTTGCACTACAGGCCAAAGACATACAACTGTATTTTAGAAGAGTCAAGTAGAGCATGATATCTACTATCTTTTACGAATTAAAAGTGTATAATCAATATTTTATCACTGAGACTCAGCTTAATAAATAATTCACATCATCGAATCATCCCTGCACTACGGCCAAGGATATTCATGTAATCATCAATGGTCATGATTATACCGAATAATCCCTAGTTATAATCATACCAATAACTGTCCATCAATGCACTACGGGCCAATAAGGACTTTTACCACATCATTTATAACATTATGGGTGATGATTATACCGAATGATCCCTGGTCATAATCATACCAATAAACAGTTCATCTATGCACATAAGCCAAAGATACTCATCAATAAATAGTTCATCTTTGCACGTAAGCCAAAGATATACAACTGTAAAATCAATAATCAGCAGTCCATCTTTGCACATAAGCCAAAGATGACTTTCATCATAATATAAGCATGAGGATGATGACAATGATATAAGCATTAATCAAACGAAAACAAGGATAAATATTAAAAACTTTAAATTTATCCAAATATTATCAATCGCTTAATAAACTCATAATCTAATATTATTAATATTATAACAATATTTTAATAACTTCTTAAACTTATAAACAATTTATTTTAATTGTTTACACTTTACCAAATAATGCATTTAATCATTCAAAAATGTCATACTCATAAGATTTCATCACCAATGATCAAATCCCTCATCAAAAATCTGCATATACCCTATATAGGATTCCCAAGCCATAAAATCCTATTTTTTAATTTTGTTACTTCACATAACATATTTAATTCATTTACTCATAACTAGTTCATTTTCATGAAAAATACCAAATCAGTCCCAAAAATATTTTTTTTTCTGGGATTTAACACAATATAGTCCCATATTGAACATATATTTTTCTCGGAATTTTTAAAATTCATTTACTATTTTTTATATGGCCAAAACTGCCGAATATTTAGACATTCATCATAAATTGTACTTTTGTCCAAAAATTTTGAAATTTACAAGGTATACTTCTGTTATATACATGTACTCCCAATAAAAATTTCACCAATTTTGGAGTTAACCACAAGGAGTTATAAGGGTTTACTTTTAAAATAGTCTTTTCCCATAAAATCCATAACTCTTAATCTATACATCCAAAAATCATCATCTTAGGACACAATATAGAAAACTCATCAAATTATCATTTCAAATTTTTCCAAAATTTTTGAGGGTCAAAAAAATTACGAAACTGCAAATGGATTTTCACCCGCCATGCGGTAATCCACGTAGACAGATCATTTCAAGAATTTAATAATGAATGAATCTGAAGGATCATTCACCATGCATGCTGGCGATCCACATAGATGAGTTATTCCAACGAGAATAATAAAGAATGGAATAAGAAGAAGAATTCACCATGCGCAGTAGACCGCATTATGAGACGAGTTATTCCCAATGAGAATAATAAAGAATGAAACCGAGTTATCGTAATCCGCAGATGCATGTGATATTCCAACAGAATAATAAAGAATGGAACCAGGTCATGTGTAATCCGCACAGACAGGATATTCCAACATAATAATAAAGAATGGAATAACAATAGAATTCACCAGGCATGGAATAGACCGCACAGACAGGTTATTCCAACAGAATAATAAAGAATAGAACCAGGCCATGCGTAATCCGCACAGACAGGATATTCCAATATAATAATAAATAATGGAATAACAGAAGAATTTCACCATGTATGCAATACTTCGCATAAACAGGTTATTCCAACATAATAATAAAGAATGGAATAATAGAAGAATTTCACCATGTATGCGATACTTCGCATAAACAGGTTATTCCAACATAATAATAAATAATGGAATAATAGAAGAATTTCACCATATATGCGATACTTCGCATAAACAGGTTATTCCAACATAATAATAAAGAATGGAATAATAGAGAATTTTACCATGTATGCGATACTTTGCATAAACAGGTTATTCCAACATAATAATAAAGAATGGAATAACAATAGCTCTCTTCATGAATACGAAAGAAATAATACTTCTTACTATAATAATAATATCCCTTACTACAATAATGATATCCCTTACCTTAAAAAGAAGAATATTCCGACGGTAGGGTGAGGATATTCTTGAAGAAAACTTGCACTACGCTCAAAGCTTTCTTAAACTCTAAAGAAATACGCTCAAGATTATAGAAGAAGAATTCTCTCTACAGTTTCTCTCTCTAGAGTTTCAGTAAAGGAATGAGCGTCTATTTATAGAAGAATGGACTGCATAGTAAGTAATTTATGAACGGTCCAGATTGATTTACTTTTAATCGGACGGTCCATATTTAAAGCAAAATATTTTAAATAAAATATAATATATTCTATTTATAATCTAATAAAACGAATAACTTTACAAAAGTATTCTGTTTTATATAAAAAGATTTTACTATGCAAAACACTATGCAGGCACTATGCAACACTATGCATAATAAAATATAATATATTCTATTTATAGAATACCTTTATAAAAGTATTCTGTTTTATATAAAAAGATTTTACTATGCAAAACACTATGCACAATAGAATATAATATATTCTATTTATAGAATAACTTTATAAAAGTATTCTGTTTTATATAAAAAGCTTTTCTACTATTATAATTTCAACCAACGGTCTGAAAAATTAGTACATCTCTTCATGGAATAATATTGTACCCAAAAATAATTTGAAGTGAAAAGAAATATATTTTTCGGGTGAATAGTATCCCGTGAATATTAACTCATGAATAGTAACTCGTGAATAGTAACTCATGAATAGTAACTCATGAATAGTAACTCGTGAATAGTAACTCATGAATAGTACTCTGACACAAAAAGTGCCCCAAATACCCGAGTGAATAATACTACAGTGAATAGTAATCGAGAATTTTATGACAACTTGTCTACTTAAAAAAATTGTCACATATCACCCTTAACTTTAACCTTTTATTAATTTAACCATTTACTAAAATAGAAAAATTGAATACTTTTATTTCATAAAATTCGGGGTCTCACAATCTCCCCTCCTTATGAAATTTCGCCCACAAAATTTACGTATGTACCTGATATTCGAAGAGATGAGAATACCTTGCTTTCTTTTTAGATTGTACCTTCCCGGTAATTTCCTCGCTATCATGATTTTCCCATTTCTCATCTCCTGTATTTCAGATATCATTCTAGAATATAGCTTCAAAACAAAGGTTAATTGACATATCACAATTTGTCAACTTATTAAGTAAACAATTTCAGCTTAGGTAAGTCACACACTTGCGAAGTATATAACTCATCTCCCCCCGCCTAGTTCTAGACTCTTATCTCCGCCAACGACCATATCCCTAAGCTCTGATACCAATTGTGACGCCCCCAAAATAGGTCCACACGACCCATTTTGAGTCGCCAGATATCACACTATAAAAATCAAATACAAACTTCATTTATACAACTGTTGAAGCGTCAGATGTATTATATGACCATGATTAAGTCATGAGTTTTAATATAATATTGTCTCGTAGACAGTATCCAAACTCAAATTGTTACAATGCCATATAAAAATGCATCAACAAATATTTTAAGACCCCAAAGAAGAACGAGAAGATTACTATCATATTCATTCTAATGAGGTGCACTTTTGACGTTGTCAATGTCGAGTTCTCATCACCCTATTGTTGTTCGCCAAAATCAATTATTAAGTGACGTATAAAGTACGACACACACATTTTAGGTCTTCAATACAATTATCTGTCGCATGTCATGCCGTTTTATAATGTATTGAGAAACTTCGACAGTCTTGGACCATCCCACTATTTCCCTGTTATCCCCGCACGACCCAGCTACACTCTTATTACGAAAGGAATTGTGAAGCAAAAGGGTGAGCACAATTAATTGATAAAAGAATATCATGGCTAAGATAATTAATTTATCAACAGCCTTTATCAGAATAAATCAGAGATTTATAACATATGGTAGATAATAAAATTTTTCAACCATAATTACAGTGGAATCAACAATCCACTAGAAGAGTCAAGTAGAACATAATGTCTACTATCTCCTCTAAATTAAAAGTCCATCGTTGATAAATTATTCCTGTAATACTCATTAATAGTTCTTTGTTATACTTAAGACAAATAGAACTTTCAACACTTGTCTTCACCTGAACCACCAAAGATGTTAGTTAAATTCACAATTTATATTTATAATAATGTGAATTAATAGTTTCTTCTTACCACAAAGGCTTAATAGAACGTTTACTCAAAATCCTTACCCCAAAGGCTGAAGATATTCAAATATAATAACAATGATCATACCAATCAGTTGTCTATCTTTGCACTACGGACAAAGACATTCAACTGTTAATTAATTGTCATGATCCTGCCAATCACATCATTGAATTATCCATGCACTACGGCCAAAGATATTCGTTAGTATCACTAGTTGTCTTGATCATGTCATATACCTGTCCATCTTCGCACTATGGGTCAAAGCAATCAAACAATAAATCATTTTTGCACTACAAGCCAAAGATATTCAACAACATATCATCTTTGCACTAAAGGCCAAAGACATACAACTGTAAAACCAATAACCAACAGTATAATAAAGAATGGAATAATGAAAGAATTTCACCATGTATGCAGTACTTCGCATAGACAGGTTATTCCAACATAATAGTAAAGAATAGAATAATAAAAGAATTTCACCATGTATGCAGTACTTCGCATAGACAGGTTATTCCAACATAATAATAAAGAATGGAATAACAAAAGAATTTCACCACGCGCGTAATCCGTAATCCTTGACGGATAAAGTTATTCCAATGTAATAATAAATAATGGAACCAGTCATGCGTAATCGCATAGATAGGATATTCGGAGAATAATAAAGAATGGAACCAGTCATGCAGAACTTACGACATACGATATTCCACGTAATAATAAAGAATGGAATAATAAAAGAATTTCACCATGTATGCGAAGATTGCATAGGCGAGTTATTCCAACATAATAATAAAGAATGGAATAATAAAAGAATTTTACCATGTATGCAGTACTTCGCATAGACAGGTTATTCCAACATAATAATAAAGAATGGAATAACAGAAGAATTTCACCACGCGTGCGTAATCCGCACGGACAGGTTATTCCAACAGAATAATAAATAATGGAACCAGGTCAGGCGTAATACGCACCGACAGGATATTCCAACAGAATAATAAAGAATGGAATAACAACAAAAATCACCATGCATGCGATAGACCGCACAGACAGGTTATTGCAACAGAATAATAAATAATGAAATAATAGAATAATTTCACCATGTATGCAGTACTTCGCATAGATAGGTTATTCACCTAGGACAAAGATAATTTTCATCACCTATCTTCACCTGAAACATCAAAAATCATAGTTATATGAAATCACAATTCCTGCTCATAATCATACTAATAAATTCATCTTTGCACTACGGCCAAAGATATTCATTAACAATTTATTCTTTGCACTACAGGCCAAAGACATACAACTGTATTTTAGAAGAGTCAAGTAGAGCATGATATCTACTATCTTTACTTAATTAAAAGTGTATAATCAATATTTTATCATTTGAGACTCGACTTAATAAATAATTCACATCATCGAATCATCCCTGCACTATGGCCAAGGATATTCATGTAATCATCAATGGTCATGATTATACCGAATAATCCCTTGTTATAATCATACCAAAAACTCTACATCAATGCACTACGGGCCAATGAGGACTTTTACCACATCATCTATAACATTACGGGTCACGATTATACCGAATGATCCCTGGTCATAATCATACCAATAAACAGTTCATCTATGCACATAAGCCAAAGATACTCATCAATCAATAGTTCATCTTTACACGTAAGCCAAAGATATACAATTGTTAAACCAATAATCAACAGTCCATCTTTGCACGTAAGCCAAAGATGACTTTTATCATAATATAAGCATGAGGATGATGACAATGATATAAGCATTAATCAAACGAAAACAAGGATAAATATTAAAAACTTTAAATTTATCCAAATATTATCAATCGCTTAATAAACTCATAATCTAATATTATTAATATTATAACAATATTTTAATCACTTCTTAAACTTATAAACAATTTATTTTAATTGTTTACACTTTACCAAATAATGCATTTAATCATTCAAAAATGTCATACTCATAAGATTTCATCACCAATGATCAAATCCTCATCAAAATGTGCATATACCCTATATAGGATTCCCAAGCCATAAAATCCTATTTTTCAATTTTGTTACTTCACATAACATATTTAATTCATTTACTCATAACTAGTTCATTTTCATAAAAAATACCAAATCAGTCCCAAAAATATTTCTTTTCTGGGATTTAACACAATATAGTCCCATATTGAACATATATTTTTCTCAGAATTTTTAAAATTCATTTACTATTTTTTATATGGCCAAAACAGCCGAATATTTAGACATTTATCATAAATTGTACTTTTATCCAAAAATTTCAAAATTTATAAGGTATACTTCTGTTATATACATGTACTCCCAATAAAAATTTCACCAATTTTGGAGTTAACCACAAGGAGTTATAAGGGTTTACTTTTAAAATAGTCTTTTCCCATAAAATTCATAACTCTTAATCTATACATCCAAAAATCGCCATCTTAGGACACAATATAGAAAACTCATCAAATTATCATTTCAACTTTTTTCGAAATTTTTGAGGGTCAGAAAAATTACGAAACTGCAAATGGATTTTCACCCGCCATGCGATAATCCACGTAGACAGATAATTTCCACAATTTAATAAGGAATGAATACGAAGGATCATTCACCATGCATGATGAGTCCACATAGGCAAAAGTTATTCCAATGAATAATAAAGAATGGAATAAGAAGAATTCACCATGCATGCGTAGACCGCATGCATAACGTTATTCCCAAATGTAATAATAAAGAATGAAACCAGGTTATGCTTAATACGCACAGACAGGATATTCCAACAGAATAATAAAGAATGGAATCAGGTCATGCGTAATCTGCACAGACAGGATATTCCAACATAATAATAAAGATTGGAATAACAATAGAATTCACCAGGCATGCAATAGACCGCACAGACAGGTTATTCCAACAGAATAATAAAGAATGGAACCAGGTCATGCGTAATCTGTGACGCCCCCAAAATAGGTATACATCACCCATTCTGAGTTGTCAATACATGGTACAGAAACAACTACAACTTTATTAATACAACCATAAAACTGTGAGTTTAAATACAAATATTATCTTCTAGACAATATCTATACCCAAATAAATCCCCATCATAATTATTGATACATTATTTTACAAAAATGG
Organism: Panax ginseng; assembly: GCA_020205605.1. NCBI lineage: Eukaryota > Viridiplantae > Streptophyta > Magnoliopsida > Apiales > Araliaceae > Panax > Panax ginseng. The sequence continues at coordinate 44,799,644 of CM035131.1, forward strand.
TGAGGACTACTAAACAACTCTCTCTAGAACCTTCATTCCATACCCCGACTAGTACTCGCTACATTCTAGCCTCCTGAGAAGAAAAATGGAACAAAAAGGAAAAGGGTGAGCTCAACTAGCCCAGTAAAAAATATTATGACTAAGATAATATACAACAAATTATCGTTAGTCTTCAACAGGGAAAAATCTGAGAGAATACATTAAACAACAAGTTTTAGATCAATATTCACAGCGGAAAATATTAATTCATAGAAAAGTTACGTAGAGGATAAAAACCACTAATATCTATGAATTTAACAGTCCATCATCATTATTTTATCCCTGTAACATCAATTAATATTCATCTTGAATCAAATATTCATCTTTGCACCACAGGGCAAAGATATTCATCAGTCGGTCATGTCCATCTAAACACTTGTTCATCTTTGCACCACGGGCCAAAGATATTCATCAAGAAATCATTCATCTTTGCACTACAGGCCAAAGGTATTCAGTAATATCATCATTTAAGACTGAGGATGATGAAAAATATTTTAAAAAAACGAATCCAGTGAAACAAAAGAACAAGTATTACGGATTCGTATTTCAGCTATTTCATGTCCAAAAATACCTCATAAATAATCATAGTGGTGTAAAATTCAAGAATGATCAAAACATGGATACAATCAAAGCTAGTATCCACAATAGATATTTTGGACGAAAAGGAAAATTTTATTTTTCTGTGAATAGTGCCGTATTCATGAATAGTGTCGTATACGTGAATAGTAACTCCGACACTAAAAGTTCCAAATTTGATAAAAACCTCAGATCAATATTTCAGCATAATGATATTGAAGAAATAATATCATTACAAAAAATAATATCCCTTACCTCACACAAAGACGGATTGAATTGAAAAACCGGATCTGAAAGTGAAGGAACTTGCACCGTATAACAACCCTCAAAGTATACTCACAAGAATACGCTCAATATATCGAGAGAGAAATAGAGAGAAAACTTCAGTTTCTGGTGTGATTTTTAATTCTAACCTAAGCACCCTATTTATAGAAAAATGCTTAGAACACCAAAGTAGAAAATTAAATGTAATATTAATATATATATTATAAATTCCTTAGCCCACCTTCTTAGATCTGAACTCAGCTGATTTTGCACATGTTAATGCAGCCCACCAAGTAAAAAAAACGTTTTTCTTCAAATAAATAAAGAAAACTTCCAAAAATCCATTATTTCGGAACTCCAGAACTTCAATAATTCACAATAAATAGCCCTTTTATCAGAAAATTTGAATCACGCGATCTTTTATAGGAAATTCAATTCTCTACAACTTTGCAGAAGGAAGTTTTTCCAAATTCCAAACAGAAATTGACCGAAATCCACAAACGGGCGATTTTATAAAGTTATAATCAAATTTCTATTCAATAATTGTGTCCATCAACACACAAAACATGTGTTAAACATTTAATGCCACAAAATACTCTTTCTCCTCATATACTCATATATTCCACATTCATTGTAAAAATATCACCATTAATATATTATTAAAATAATATATTTAAATGAATTATTTTATCGAAAAAGATAAAATATTAATTTTCAACAATTGTCACATTAAAATTTTCTCCATCTATATCCTCATAAAATCAATATTTTTCTCATCATATAAATCAATAATTAATTATTCACAAATAATATTACTGTAATCACATTATTGACAAACCAGCAGGTTCCCAGAAAGAGGGGCTTTCAATAAGGATCTCTCCTTCTGGCGCGCAATTAGATGACCAAAACCTCTCCTTAGATGTAACTTTCTAGACATTGCCAATAATGTTATCTAATAATATTATTCAGATAATATGAATTATTGCTCAGATAATAGAAAATATTGTCATGCGTTGACAATTATTAAAACAACAATAATACAAAATATCAACACAAAGAATTATTAAATCAATAAAATAAAATATCTTGAATAAGTAATTATCGTAACCATTATTGAGTAGTGCCTTCAATAATTTGTGCAATCACTGTGCTCATCTTTGGCAACAACGGCAGACATCGTGTGTTTTAACCACCGAAGTATTCCAACAAAGATTAATTGAGTAATAACTACGCCTGGCCATTTATAAACAACTTATATTTGTCATTTTCTTCATCCAATCGCTTTCAAGTTATGGGGCCCACAAAGCTCAAGGTGTCAAATTTAATATTCCCGACAAAGATTTAATATTCCACGACCAAACGAATATTCCCCGACAATAATTTGCGTATTCAAAATATTTGCGTATTTTACCCATAACTATCCACATTAATCAAATCAACCCTTACTATTTCAAAATAATAAATAGAGGAAAATAAATTTCATTTATTAATAATTTGGGGTCTTACATAATCCGCACAGACAGGATATTCCAACATAATAATAAAGAATGGAATAACAGAAGAATTTCACCATGTATACTAGAGTCCGTGATACAAAGTTATTCCAATGTAATAATAAGGAATGAATAACAATAATAGCTCTTCATGAATAATACCCCTTACTATAATAATAATACCTCTTGCCTTAGAAGGAAACTGGATACTGGAATAGTGAGGTGGCAGATTTCTCTTCTTTTTTCTCTCTATAATTTCTCTCTATAATAATTGCTCAATAGCTTTAGTGAATTGGTAAAAAATAATGAAGGAATGAGCTTCTATTTATAGGAAAATATAGTTTTAATAATTGCACATTTTGGAGCTCAAAATATTACAGTATAATATCTTCCTCTTTTTCTTCATATTTAATTTAGTCCTGCAAGTATTATCAAACTTGCACCACCTCCCCTAATAGTAAATAATGTGAATCAATAGTTCAATCATGTGAATCAATTGTTATAATCATGTGAAAATATGAATTACAGTATAGTACCTCCATCTATACCTCCATTTTTAACTTAGTCATGCAAGTATTATCAATCTTGCACCAACTCCTCTAATAGTACAAGAATGTGAATCAATAGTACACACATGTGAACAAATAGTTATAATCATGTGAATTAATAGTAATTAATTGCTCATTTATTCGATTAATTACCCGATTGGTCAATATAACCTCTAGACATCAATTATTATCGAAATAAATGTCGATTTCCACTAACACTAACAATCCCAACACAATGGAAATATTTTTCTCAAAATATTCATTTTTGAAATTTTGAAGTTTGACTTTTTCCAAAAAAGTCAACTGTTGACTTTATTGACTAAAAATTCAACCCCGACAAATTTTGTGTTAATAGTCTATTTCTACTAATTTTATCGTTCCGGACTCAAATATCACGTCCGCGTCTCCAAATTCAACTCCGAACTCAAATTCGATTTTTAATAACATTCATCATTAATATTATAACCTACAATATTTAACAATAAGGTCATTTCCAAGAAAGAGGGGGTTTTCCGATAAGGATTTCTCCTTATTGACGCGCAATTAGGTGACCAAACTTCTCCTTGACAGAACTTCTAGACATTGTCAATATTGCAAATAATAATATGAATAACTTTGTCTTCTCAATTATTAATTTAATAATATATAAAATATTATGCAGATGATACTGTGACAATAATTTAATCAATAATATGAGAGACATGATGCAGCAATTATTGTAGCAATAATTGAGTATATCTGAGTGACTTCTCACATAAGCATCAATAATCAATACCGTGTGCTACTATGCAACCACGCCAGACATCGTACTTTTACTACCGGTTATTTTATGACAACTTGCTTACTTTGAAAATTTTTCACATCTCACCCTTAACTTTAAACTTTTATCAATTTAACTATTTACTAAAATAGAAAAATTGAATACTTTTATTTCATAAAATTCGGGATCTCACAATCTCCCCTCCTTATGAAATTTTGCCCTCGAAATTTACGTACCTAGTAGTTCGAAGAGATGAGAATACCTTGCCTTTTTTTCGGATTATACCTTCCTAGTTATTTCCTCTGTATCATGATTTTCCCATTGTTCATCTCTTATATTTCAGATATCATTCTAGAATATATCTTCAAAACAAAGGTTAATTGACATATCACAATTTTTCAACTTATCAAGTAAACAATTTCAGCTTAGGTAAGTCACACACTAGCGAAGTATATAACTCGTCTCTCCCCTTCTAGTTCTAGACTCTTATCTCCGCCAGCGACCATATCCCTAAGCTCTGATACCATTTGTGACGCCCCCAAAATAGGTCCACACGACCCATTCTGAGTCGCCAGATATCACACTATAAAAATCATTTACAAACTTCATTTTATTATCAGTATAATAAGCGTAAATGCGAGAATCGACGACAACAGATAAGCTATGAGTTTTAATACAATATTGTCGTAGACAGTATCCAAACTCAAATTGTTACAACGCCATATAAAATACAGCAGCAAAAATTTTAAGACCCCAAAGAGGAGCGAAAAGATTACTATCATGTTCTTTCCAATGGAGTCTTCTCTTGACATACAACTATCTCACTGTCTGCAATTGAAAATTATATTTCAACCAAACTCCAAGATTATATAGGTAATGCTCGTAGATATACTCGGAAAATGGATGTGCACAACCTTGTCTTATGATAACATGAGGTTGTATGTCATTAGACATCTTGTATGATAGTGACAAAACACCCTTCCAAAGTTGAGTTCACCTCACCCTATTCGGTTCACCAAAATTAAATATCAAATAACGTATACAATACGACACACTTATCTAAAGTTCTCAATAAAATTATTTCCATACTATTTAAGGAGAACCTCAACAGCTATAGATCACCGTTCTATTCTCCTGTTACCCCCGTTCGACCCAGCTACACTCTTATTACCTGAAAGGAATTGTGAAGCAAAAAGGGTGAGCACAATTAGCCCAGTAAAGAATATCATGACTAAAGATAATCTACATCATCAATAGCCTTCATCAGTAATAAATCAGAGATATAGAACATATGGTAGATGATAAAACTTTTCAACCATAGTTGCAGCGGAACGAGAAATCCATTAGAAGAGTCAAATAAACCATCAGATCTATTATCTTCTTTGTGACGCCCCCAAAATAGGTCCACATGATCCATTCTAAGTCGCCAAATATCACACTATAAAAATCAAATACAAACTTCATTTATACAACTGTTGAACTGTCGTACAGAATATGACCACAGTTAAGCTGTGAGTTTTAATACAATATTATCTCGTAGACAGTATCCAAACTCGAATTGTTACAATGCCATATAAAAATACAGCAACAAATATTTTAAGACCCCAAAGAAGAACGAGAAGATTACTATCATATTCATTCAAATGAGGTGCACTTTTGACGCTGTCAAAGTCAGGTTCTCATCACCCTATTGTTGTTTGGTAAAATCAATTATTAAGTGACGTATAAAATACGACACACATATCTTAGGTCCTCAATACAATTATCTGTTGCATGTCATGCCGTTTTATAATGTATTGAGAAACTTCGACAATCTCGGACCATCCCACTATTTCCCTGTTATCCCCGCTCGACCCAGCTACACTCTTATTACCTGAAAGGAATTGTGATGCAAAAGGGTGATCACAATTAGCCCAGTAAAAAATATCATGGCTAAGATAATTAATTTATCAACAGCCTTTATCAGAATAAATCTGAGATTTATAACATATGGTAGATAATATAAGTTTTCAACCATAATTGCAGCGGAATCAACAATCCATTAGAAGAGTCAAGTAAAACATAATGTCTATTATCTCCTCTAAATTAAAAGTCCATCGTTGATATTTTATTCCTGTAATACTTATTAACAGTTCTTTGTTATACTTAAGACAAATAGAACTTTCAACACTTGTCTTCACCTGAACCACCAAAGATGTTATTTAAATTCATAATTCATATTTATAATAATGTGAATTAACAATTTCTTCCTGCCACAAAGACTTAATAGAACGTTTACTCAATATTCTTACCCCAAAGGCTGAAGATATTTAAATGTAATAACAATGATCATACCAATTAGTTGTCTATCTTTGCACTACGGCCAAAGACATTCAACTGTTAACTAATGGTCATGATACTGCCAATCACATCATTAAATTATCCATGCACTACGGCCAAGGATATTCATAGTATCAATAGTGGTCATGATCATTTCATACACCTATCCATCTTCGCACTACGGGTCAAAGCTATCAAACAACAGATCATCTTTGCACTACAGGCCAAAGATACTCAACAAGATATCATCTTTGCACTACAGGCCAAAGACATACAACTGTAAAACCAATAACCAACAGTATAATAAAGAATGTAATAATAAAAGAATTTCACCATGTATGCAGTACTTCGCATAAACAGGTTATTCCAACATAATAATAAAGAATGGGATAATAAAATAATTTCACCATGTATGCAGTACTTCGCATAGACATGTTATTCCAACATAATAATAAAGAATGGAATAACAGAAGAATTTCACCATGCGTGCGTAATCCGCACGGACAGGTTATTCCAACAAAATAATAAATAATGGAACCAGGTCATGCGTAATCGTATAGACAGGATATTTCGACAGAATAATAAAGAATGGAACTAGGTCATGCGTAACGCACAGACAGGATATTCCGACAGAATAATAAAGAATGGAATAATAAAAGAATTTCACCATGTATGCAGTACTTTGCATAGACAGGTTATTCCAACATAATAATAAAGAATGGAATAATAAAAGAATTTCACCATGTATGCGAAGACGTCGCATAGACAAAGTTATTCCAACATATTAATAAAGAATGGAATAATGTAAGAATTTCACCGTGTGCGTAATCCCGACGGACAAAGTTATTCCAATGTAATAATAAATAATGAAACCAGGTCAGGCGTAATACGCACCGACAGGATATTCCAACAGAATAATAAAGAATAGAATAACAACAAAAATCAACATGCATGCGATAAACCGCACAGACAGGTTATTCCAACAGAATAATAAATAATGAAATAATAGAAGAATTTCACCATGTATGCGATACTTGCATGTACAAAGTTATTCCAACATAATAATAAAGAATGGAATAATAGAAGAATTTCACCATTTATGCGATACGTCGCATAAACAGGTTATTCTATCATAATAATAAAGAATGGAATAATAGAAGAATTTCACCATGTATGCGATACTTCGCATAAACAGGTTATTCCAACATAATAATAAATAATGGAATAATAGAAGAATTTCACCATGTATGCGATACTTTATAAAAGTATTCTGTTTTATATAAAAAGCTTTTCTACTATTATAATTTCAACCAACGGTCTGAAAAATTAGTACATCTCTTCATGGAATAATATTGTACCCAAAAATGATTTGAACTGAAAAGAAATATATTTTTCGGGTGAATAATATCCCGTGAATATTAACTCGTGAATACTAACTCGTGAATAGTAACTCATGAATAGTAACTTATGAATAGTAACTCATGAATAGTAACTCATGAATAGTACTCTGACACAAAAAGTGCCCCAAATACCCGAGTGAGTAATACTACAGTGAATAGTAACTGGGAATTTTATAACAACTTGTCTACTTAAAAAAAAAATTGTCACATATCACCCTTAACTTTAACCTTTTATCAATTTAACCATTTACTAAAATAGAAAAATTGAATACTTTTATTTCATAAAATTTGGGGTCTCACAATCTCCCCTCCTTATGAAATTTCGCCCACGAAATTTACGTACGTACCAGATATTCAAAGAGATGAGAATACCTTGCTTTCTTTTCAGATTGTACCTTCCCGGTAATTTCCTCGCTATCATGATTTTCCCATTTCTCATCTCCTGTATTTCAGATATCATTCTAGAATATAGCTTCAAAACAAAGGTTAATTGACATATCACAATTTGCCAACTTATCAAGTAAACAATTTTAGCTTAGGTAAGTCATACACTTGCGAAGTATATAACTCGTCTCTCCCATCCTAGTTCTAGACTCTTATCTCCGCCAGCGACCATATCCCTAAGCTCTGATACCAATTGTGACGCCACCAAAATAGGTCCACACGACCCATTCTGAGTCGCCAGATATCACACTATAAAAATCAAATACAAACTTCATTTATACAACTGTTGAACTGTCGTACATAATATGACCACAGTTAAGTTGTGAGTTTTAATACAATATTGTCTCGTAGACAGTATCCAAACTCAAATTATTACAAAGCCATATAAAAATACATCAACAAATATTTTAAGACCCCAAAGAAGAACGAGAAGATTACTATCATATTCATTCTAATGAGGTGCACTTTTGACGTTGTCAATGTCGGGTTCTCATCACCCTATTGTTGTTCGCCAAAATCAATTATTAAGTGACGTATAAAATACGACACACACATCTTAGGTCCTCAATACAATTATCTGTTGCATGTCATGCCGTTTTATAATGTATTGAGAAACTTCGATAGTCTTGGACCATCCCACTATTTCCCTGTTATCCCCGCTCGACCCAGCTACACTCTTATTACCTGAAAGGAATTGTGAAGCAAAAGGGTGAGCACAATTAGCCTAGTAAAGAATATCATGGCTAAGATAATTAATTTAACAACAGCCTTTATCAGAATAAATCTGAGATTTATAACATATGGTAGATAATAAAAATTTTCAACCATAAATACAGCGGAATCAACAATCCACTAGAAGAGTCAAGTAGAACATAATGTCTATTATCTCCTCTAAATTAAAAGTCCATCGTTGATATTTTATTCCTGTAATACTTATTAACAGTTCTTTGTTATACTTAAGACAAATAGAACTTTCAACACTTGTCTTCACCTGAACCACCAAAGATGTTAGTTAAATTCACAATTCATATTTATAATAATGTGAATTAATAGTTTCTTCTTGCCACAAAGGCTTAATAGAACGTTTACTCAATATCCTTACCCCAAAGGCTGAAGATATTCAAATGTAATAACAATGATCATACCAATCAATTGTCTATCTTTGCACTACGGCCAAAGACATTCAACTGTTAATAAATGGTCATGATCCTGCCAATCACAGCATTGAATTATCCATGCACTACGGCCAAAGATATTCGTTAGTATCACTAGTTGTCATGATCATGTCATATACATGTCCATATTTGCACTACGGGTCAAAGCAATCAAACAATAAATCATCTTTGCACTACAAGCCAAAGATATTCAACAACATATCATCTTTGCACTACAGGCCAAAGACATACAACTGTAAAACCAATAACCAACAATATAATAAAGAATGGAATAATGAAAGAATTTCACCATGTATGGAGTACTTCGCATAGACAGGTTATTCCAACATAATAGTAAAGAATGGAATAATAAAAGAATTTCACCATGTATGCAGATTACTTGGCATGATAAAAGTTATTCCAACATAATAATAAAGAATGGAATAATGAAAGAATTTCACTATAAATGTGAATAATTTTACTTGCAGACGAGTTATTCAATGAATAATAAATAATGGAACCCGGCCATGCGTAATCGCGATAGGCGAGGATATTAAACAGAATAATAAAGAATGGAATAATAAAAGAATTTCACCATGTATGCGATTACTTGGCGATAGACAAAAGTTATTCCAACATAATAATAAAGAATGGAATAATAAAAGAATTTTACCATGTATGCAGTACTTCACATAGACAAAGTTATTCCAACATAATAATAAAGAATGGAATAACAGAAGAATTTCACCACGCGTGCGTAATCCATACGCAGACGAGTTATTCCAATGAATAATAAATAATGGAACCAGGTCAGGCGTAATACGCACCGACAGGATATTCCAACAGAATAATAAAGAATGGAATAACAACAGAAATCACCATGCATGCGATAGACCGCACAGACAGGTTATTCCAACAGAATAATAAATAATGAAATAATAGAAGAATTTCACCATGTATGCAGTACTTCGCATAGATAGGTTATTCACCTAGGACGAAGATAATTTTCATCACCTATCTTCACCTGAAACATCAAATATCATGGTTATACAAAATCATAATTCCTGCTCATAATCATACTAATAAATTCATCTTTGCACTACGGCCAAAGATATTCATTAATAATTTATTCTTTGCACTACAGGCCAAAGACATACAACTGTATTTTAGAAGAGTCAAGTAGAGCATGATATCTACTATCTTTTACGAATTAAAAGTGTATAATCAATATTTTATCGCTGAGACTCAGCTTAATAAATAATTCACATCATCGAATCATCCATGCACTATGGATAAGGATATTCATGTAATCATCAATGGTCATGATTATGCCGAATAATCCCTGGTTATAATCATACCAATAACTGTCCATCAATGCACTACGGGCCAATGAGGACTTTTACCACATCATCTATAACATTACGGGTCATGATTATACCGAATGATCCCTGGTCATAATCATACCAATAAACAGTTCATCTATGCACATAAGCCAAAGATACTCATCAATCAATAGTTCATCTTTGCACGTAAGCCAAAGATATACAATCGTTAAACCTAATAATCAACAAATCCATCTTTGCACGTAAGCCAAAGATGACTTTTATCATAATATAAGCATGAGGATGATGACAATGATATAAGCATTAATCAAACAAAAACAAGGATAAATATTAAAGACTTTAAATTTATCCAAATATTATCAATCGCTTAATAAACTCATAATCTAATATTATTAATATTATAACAATATTTTAATCACTTCTTAAACTTATAAACAATTTATTTTAATTGTTTACACTTTACCAAATAATGCATTTAATCATTCAAAAATGTCATACTCATAAGATTTCATCACCAATGATCAAATCCCTCATCAAAAATCTGCATATACCCTATATAGGCATCCCAAGCCATAAAATCCTATTTTTGCAATTTTGTTACTTCACATAACATATTTAATTCATTTACTCATAACTAGTTCATTTTCATAAAAAATACCAAATCAGTCCCAAAAATATTTCTTTTCTGGAATTTAACACAATATACTCCCATATTGAACATATATTTTTCTCAGAATTTTTAAAATTCATTTACTATTTTTTATATGGCCAAAACTGCCGAATATTTAGACATTTATCATAAATTGTACTTTTGTCCAAAAATTCCAAAATTTACAAGATATACTTCTGTTATATACATGTACTCCCAATAAAAATTTTACCAATTTTGGAGTTAACCACAAGGAGTTATAAGGGTTTACTTTTAAAATAGTCTTTTCCCATAAAATCCATATCTCTTAATCTATACATCCAAAAATCGCCATCTTAGGACACAATATAGAAAACTCATCAAACTATCGTTTCAAATTTTTCCAGAATTTTTGAGGGTCAGAAAAATTACGAAACTGCAAATGGATTTTCACCCGCCATGCGGTAATCCACGTAAAGATGATCATTTCCACAATTTAATAAGGAATGAATACGAAGGATCATTCACCATGCATGCTGATAGTCCCACATAGGCAAAGTTATTCCAATGAATAATAAAGAATGGAATAATAGAAGAATTCACCATGCATGCGATATAGCCGCATCTCTGAGTTATTCCCAATAGAATAATAAAGAATGAAACCAAAGTTATCGTAATCACACAGCATGGATATTCCAACAGAATAATAAAGAATGGAACCAGGTCATTCGTAATCCGCACAAACAGGATATTCTAACATAATAATAAAGAATGGAATAACAATAGAATTCACCAGGCATGCAATAGACCGCACAGACAGGTTATTCCAATAGAATAATAAAGAATGGAACCAGGTCATGCGTAATCCGCACATACATCTGAGGATATTCCAACATAATAATAAAAATGGAATAAAGAAGAATTTCATCATGTATACTGATGAGTCGCGCGATCTGAGTTATTCCAACAAAATAATAAGGAATAGAATAACAATAGCTCTCTTCATGAATACGAAAAAAAATAATACCCCTTACTATAATAATAATACCCTTTGCCTTAGAAGGAAACTGGATACTGGAATAGTGAGGTGGCAGATTTCTCTTCTTTTTTCTCTCTATAATTTCTCTCTATAATAATTGCTCTATAGCTTTAGTGAATTGGTGAAAAATAATGAAGGAATGAGCTTCTATTTATAGGAAAATATTGTTTTAATAATTTCACGTTTTGGGGCTCAAAATATTACAGTATAATATCTTCATCTTTTTCTTCATATTTAATTTAGTCCTGCAAGTATTATCAAACTTGCACCACCTCCCCTAATAGTAAATAATGTGAATCAATAGTTCAATCATGTGAATCAATTGTTATAATCATGTGAAAATATGAATTACAGTACAGTACCTCCATCTATACCTCCATTTTTAACTTAGTCATGCAAGTATTATCAATCTTTCACCAACTCCCCTAATAGTACAAGAATGTGAATCAATATTACACATGTGAACAAATATTTATAATCATGTGAATTAATAGCAATTAATTGCTCATTTATTCGATTAATTACCCGATTGGTCAATATAACCTCTAGACATCAATTATTATCAAAATAAATGTCGATTTTCACTAACACTAACAATCCCAACAATGGAAATATTTTTCTCAAAAATTTCATTTTTGAAATTTTGAAGTTTGACTTTTTCCAAAAAAGTCAACTGTTGACTTTATTGACCAAAGATTCAACCCCGACAAATTTTGTGTTTATAGTTTATTTCTACTAATTTTATCGTTCCGGACTCAAATATCACGTCCGCGTCTCCAAATTGAACTCCGAACTCAAATTCGATTTTTAATAACATTCATCATTAATATTATAACCTACAATATTTAACAATCAGGTCATCCCCAAGAAAGAGGGGGTTTTCCGATAAGGATTTCTCCTTATTGGCGCGCAATTAGTTGACCAAACTTTTTCTTGACAGAACTTCTATACATTGTCAATATTGCAAATAATAATATGAATAACTTTGTCTTCTCAATTATTAATTTAATAATATATAAAATATTATGCAGATGATACTGTAACAATAATTGAATCAATAATATGAGAGACATGATGCAGCAATTATTGTAGCAATAATTGAGTATATCTGAGTGACTTCTCACATAAGCATCAATAATCAAATATCGTGTGCTACTATGCAACCACGCGTATTACTGTACTTTTACTACCGGTTATTTTATGACAACTTGCTTACTTTGAAAATTTTTCACATCTCACCCTTAACTTTAAACTTTTATCAATTTAACTATTTACCAAAATAGAAAAATTTAATACTTTTATTTCATAAAATTTGGGATCTCACAATCTCCCCTCCTTATGAAATTTTGCCCTCGAAATTTACGTACCTGGTAGTTCGAAGAGATGAGAATACCTTGCTTTCTTTTCGGATTGTACTTTCCTGGTTATTTCCTCTGTATCATGATTTTCCCATTGCTCATCTCCTATATTTCAGATATCATTCTAGAATATATCTTCAAAACAAAGGTTAATTGACATATCACAATTTTTTAACTTATCAAGTAAACAATTTCAGCTTAGGAAAGTCACACACTAGCGAAATATATAACTCGTCTCTCCCCTTCTAGTTCTAGACTCTTATCTCCGCCAGCGACCATATCCCTAAGCTCTGATACCATTTGTGACCCCCCAAAATAGGTCCACACGACCCATTCTGAGTCGCCAGATATCACACTATAAAAATCATTTACAAACTTTATTTATATAACTGTTGACCTGTCATGCAGAATACGACAACAGATAAGCTGTGAGTTTTAATACAATATTGTCTCGTAGACAGTATCTAAACTCAAATTGTTACAACGCCATATAAAATACAGCAGCAAAAATTTTAAGACCCCAAAGAAGAACGAGAAGATTACTATCATGTTCTTTCCAATGGTGAGTCTTCTCTTGACATATACCTATCTCACTGTCTGCAATTGAAAATTATATGTCAACCAAATTCCAAGATTATATAGGTAGTGCTCGTAGATATACTCAACAAATGGATGTGCATAACCCTGTCTTATGATAACATGAGGTTATATGTCATTAGACATCTTGTATGATAGTGGCAAAACAACCTTCCAAAGTTGGGTTCACCTCACCCTATTCGGTTCACCAAAATTAAATATCAAATGACGTATACAATACGACACACTTATCTAAAGTTCTCAAAAAAATTATTTCCATACTATTTAAGGAGAACCTCAACCGCTATAGATCACCGTTCTATTCTCCTGTTACCCCCGCTCGACCCAGCTACACTCTTATTACCTGAAAGGAATTGTGAAGCAAAAAGGGTGAGCACAATTACCCCAGTAAAGAATATCATGACTAAAGATAATATACTTCATCAATAGCCTTCATCAGTAATAAATCAGAGATTTAGAACATATGGTAGATGATAAAACTTTTCAACCATAGTTGCAGCGGAACGAGCAATCCATTAGAAGAGTCAAATAAGCCATCAGATCTATTATCTTCTTTGTGACTCCCCCAAAATAGGTCCACACGACCCATTCTAAGTCGCCAGATATCACACTATAAAAATCAAATACAAACTTCATTTATACAAACTGTTGAATCACGACAAAATATGATGACCACATTAAATTTGTGAGTTTTAATACAATATTGTCTCGTAGAGCGAGATCAAACTCAAATTGTTACAATGCCATATAAAAATCAAACAACAAATATTTTAAGACCCCAAAGAAGAACGAGAAGATTACTATCATATTCATTCTAATGAGGTGCACTTTTGGCGTTGTCAATGTCGGGTTCTCATCACCCCCTATTGTTGTTCGCCAAAATCAATTATTAAGTGACGTATAAAATACGACACACACATCTTAGGTCCTCAATACAATTATCTCATTGCATGTCATGCCGGTTTTATAATGTATTGAGAAACTTCGATAGTCTTGGACCATCCCACTTATTTCCTCTTATATCCCCTTTCGACCCATTTACACTCTTATTACCTGAAAGGAATTGTGAAGCAAAAGGGTGAGCACAATTAGCCTAGTAAAGAATATCATGGCTAAGATAATTAATTTAACAACAGCCTTTATCAGAATAAATCTGAGATTTATAACATATGGTAGATAATAAAAATTTTCAACCATAAATACAGAGGAATCAACAATCCACTAGAAGAGTCAAGTAGAACATAATGTCTATTATCTCCTCTAAATTAAAAGTCCATCGTTGATATTTTATCTCTGTAATACTTATTGATTCTTTGTTATACTTAAGACAAATAGAACTTTCAACACTTGTCTTCACCTGAACCACCAAAGATGTTAGTTAAATTCACAATTCATATTTATAATAATGTGAATTAATAGTTTCTTCTTGACAAAGGCTTAATAGAACGTTTACTCAATATCCTTACCCCAAAGGCTGAAGATATTCAAATGTAATAACAATGATCATACCAATCAGTTGTCTATCTTTGCACTACGGCCAAAGACATTCAACTGTTAATTAATGGTCATGATCCTGCCAATCACATCATTGAATTATCCATGCACTATGGCCAAGGATATTCGTTAGTATCATTAGTGGTCATGATCATGTCATATACATGTCCATCTTCGTACTACGGTTCAAAGCTATCAAACAATAGATCATCTTTGCACTACAAGCCATAGATATTCAACAACATATCATCTTTGCACTACAGGCCAAAGACATACAACTGTAAAACCAATAACCAACAGTATAATAAAGAATGAAATAATGAAAGAATTTCACCATGTATGCGATGCCCGCGCATGTACAAAGTTATTCCAACATAATAATAAAGAATGGAATAATAAAAGAATTTCACCATGTATGCAGTACTTCGCATAGACAGGTTATTCCAACATAATAATAAAGAATGGAATAACAGAAGAATTTCACCATGCGTGCGTAATCCGCACGGACAGGATATTCTGACAGAATAATAAATAATGGAACCAGGTCATGCGTAATGCACAGAAAGGATATTCCGACAGAATAATAAAGAATGGAATAATAAAAGAATTTCACCATGTATGCGATTACTTGATGTATAGGCAAAGTTATTCCAACATAATAATAATAGAATAATAAAAGAATTTCACCATGTATGCAGTACTTCGCATAGACAGGTTATTCCAACATAATAATAAAGAATGGAATAACAGAAGAATTTCACCACGCGTGCATAATCCGCGACAGATTAAAAGTTATTCCAATGAGAATAATAAATAATGGAACTGTGTCAAAGCGTAATACGACCTGACAGGATATTCCAAATGTAATAATAAAGAATGGAATAACAACAAAAATCACCATGCATGCGATAGACCGCATGCAGAAAGTTATTCCAACAGAATAATAAATAATGAAATAATAGAAGAATTTCACCGTGTATGCAGTACTTCGCATAGACAGGTTATTCACCTAGGACGAAGATAATTTTCATCACCTATCTTCACCGAAACATCAAAAATCATGGTTATACCAAATCACAATTCTCGCTCATAATCATAATCATTTAATAAATTCATCTTTGCACTACTACCAAAGATATTCATTAACAATTTATTCTTTTGCACTACTGTGCCAAAGACATACAAGCTGTATTTTAGAAGAGTCAAGTAGAGCATGATATCTACTATCTTTTTACTTAATTAAAAGTGTATAATCAATATTTTATTCTTTGAGACTCAAATTTTAATAAATAATTCACATCCTCGAATCATCCTCTACTACTGACGAGGATATTCATGTAATCATCAATGGTCATGATTATCTTAGAATAATCCTCGGTTATAATCATACCAATAATCCATCCATCATTGACATTACGCCAATGAGGACTTTTACCACATCATCTATAACATTACGGGTCATGATTATACCGAATGATCCCTGGTCATAATCATACCAATAAACAGTTAATCTATGCACATAAGCCAAAGATACTCATCAATCAATAGTTCATCTTTGCACGTAAGCCAAAGATATATAACTGTTAAACCAATAATGAACAGTCCATCTTTGCACGTAAGCCAAAGATGACTTTTATCATAATATAAGCATGAGGATGATGACAATGATATAAGCATTAATCAAACAAAAACAAAGATAAATATTAAAGACTTTAAATTTATCCAAATATTATCAATCGCTTAATAAACTCATAATCTAATATTATTAATATTATAACAATATTTTAATCACTTCTTAAACTTATAAACAATTTATTTTAATTATTTACACTTTACCAAATAATGCATTTAATCATTCAAAAATGCCATACTCATAAGATTTCATCACCAATGATCAAATCTCTCATCAAAAATCTGCATATACCCTATATAGGATTCCCAAGCCATAAAATCCTATTTTTCAATTTTCTTACTTCACATAACATATTTAATTCATTTACTCATAACTAGTTCATTTTCATGAAAAATACCAAATCAGTCCCAAAAATATTTCTTTTCTGGGATTTAACACAATATAGTCTCATATTGAACATATATTTTTCTCAGAATTTTTAAAATTCATTTACTATTTTTTATATGGCCAAAACTGCCGAATATTTAGACATTTATCATAAATTGTACTTTTATCCAAAAATTCTGAAATTTACAAGGTATACTTCTGTTATATACATGTACTCCCAATAAAAATTTTACCAATTTTGGAGTTAACCACCAGGAGTTATAAGGGTTTACTTTTAAAATAGTCTTTTCCCATAAAATCCATAACTCTTAATCTATACATCCAAAAATCGCCATCTTAGGACACAATATAGAAAACTCATCAAATTATCATTTCAAAATTTTCTAGAATTTTTGAGGTTCAGAAAAATTACGAAACTGCAAATGGATTTTCACCCGCCATGCGATAATCCACGTAGACAGATCATTTCCACAATTTAATAAGGAATGAATACGAAGGATCATTCACCATGCATGTGGTAGTTCACATAGACAGGTTATTCCAACAGAATAATAAAGAATGGAATAACACAGAAGAATTCACCATGCATGCGGTAGACCGAACAGACAGGTTATTCCCAACAGAATAATAAAGAATGAAACTAGGTTATGCAAATCAATCCATGATGTGATATTCCAACAGAATAATAAAGAATGGAACCAGGTCATGCGTAATCCGCACAGATAGGATATTCCAACATAATAATAAAAAATGGAATAACAATAGAATTCACCAAGCATGCGATAGACCGCACAGATAGGTTATTCCAACAGAATAATAAAGAATGGAACCAGGTCATGCGTAATCCGCACAGACAGGATATTCCAACATAATAATAAAGAATAGAATAACAGAATAATTTTACCATGTATACGGTAGTCCACGTATACAGGTTATTCAAAAAGAATAATAAGGAATAGAATAACAATAGCTCTCTTCATGAATACGAAAAAAATAATACCCCTTACTATAATAATAATAATACCCCTTGCCTTAGAAGGAAACTGGATACTGGAATAGTGAGGTGGCAGACTTCTCTTCTTTTTTCTCTCTATAATTTCTCTCTATAATAATTGCTCTATAGCTTTAGTGAATTTGTGAAAAATAATGAAGGAATGAGCTTCTATGTATAGGAAAATATAGTTTTAATAATTGCACATTTTGGGGCTCAAAATATTACAGTATAATATCTTCCTCTTTTTCTTCATTTTTAATTTAGTCCTGCAAGTATTATCAAACTTGCACCACCTCCCCTAATAAAAAATAATATGAATCAATAGTTCAATCATGTGAATCAATTGTTATAATCATGTGAAAATATGAATTACAGTATAGTACCTCCAATCTATACCTCCATTTTTAACTTTGTCATGCAAGTATTATCAATCTTGTACCAACTCCCCTAATAGTACAAGAATGTGAATCAATAGTACACACATGTGAACAAATAGTTATAATCATGTGAATTAATAGCAATTAATTGCTCATTTATTCGATTAATTACCCGATTGGTCAATATAACCTCTAGACGTCAATTATTATCAAAATAAATGTCGATTTCCACTAACACTAACAATCCCAACACAATGGAAATATTTTTCTCAAAAATTTCATTTTTGAAATTTCAAAGTTTGACTTTTTTCGAAAAAGTCAACTGTTGACTTTATTGACCAAAAATTCAACCCTGACAAATTTTGTGTTTATAGTCTATTTCTACTAATTTCATCCTTCCGGACTCAAATATCACGTCTGCATCTACAAATTCAACTCCGAACTCAAATTCGATTTTTAATAACATTCATCATTAATATTATAACTCACAATATTTAACAATCAGGTCATTTCCAGGAAAGAGAGGGCTTTCCGATAAGGATTTCTCTTTATTGGCGCGCAATTAAGTGACCAAACTTCTCCTTGACAGAACTTCTAGACATTATCAATATTGCAAATAATAATATGAATAACTTTGTCTTCTCAATTATTAATTTAATAATATATAAAATATTATGCAGATGATACTGTGACAATAATTGAATCAATAATATGAGAGACATGATGCAGCAATTATTGTAGCAATAATTGAGTATATCTAAGTGACTTCTCACATAAGCATCAATAATTAATCTGAGTGTCTTTATTATGCAACCACGTGTATTATTATTTATTACTACTCTAGGTTATTTTATGACAACTTGCTTACTTTGAAAATTTTTCACATATCACCCTTAACTTTAAACTTTTATCAATTTAACTATTTACCAAAAAAAAATGAATACTTTTATTTCATAAAATTCGGGATCTCACAAAGAAGGTATTTGTGGTGATCACATGGCTGCGAAGTCACTAGCTTATAAGGTACTTCGGCAAGGGTATTATTGGCCAACAATTTTTAAAGAAGCCACTGATTATATGAAGAAGTGTCAGAAGTGCCAGTTAAATAGTACAATCTCACATCAGCCACCAGAAGTGTTATACTTTGTTTTGTCTCCCACACCTTTTGTTGTTTGGGGGGTCGATATACTAGGTCCATTGCCGAAAGCAAAAGGGCAAGTTAACTTTATTATAGTGGCAATCGACTATATGACTAAGTAGGTGGAGGCGAAACCTCTTCGAACGATCACAGAGCAAGAATGCTTGAAATTTTTGGAGTATGTGGTGTTTCATTTTGGCATTCCTATGGTGGTGGTTTCGAATAATGGTCGCTAGTTTGTGGGTTCTAAATTTGAAGCATTCTTGAAGGAGTTGAGAATTCAGCATCGAAAAACTTCAGTTGCTCCTCTGCAATCGAATGGGCAAGTTGAGGTAACTAGTAGAACACTCCTAAATGGTATTAAAAGAAGACTTGATGAAGCAAAAGGAATGTGGTCTGAAGAGTTACTTAGTGTGTTGTGGGCCTATCGAACCACGCCAAGGACTACTACGAGAGATTCACCTTTTAGACTGGCTTATGGTTCAGATGCTTTGGTTCTTGTAGAGATTGGGTCGCCAAGCCTTCGGGTCAGTCAATTTTGGGAGGTGTACAATGATGAGGGGCTTCGGGTTAACCTGGATTTGCTGGAAGAAGTTAGGGAAGCAGCTATGGTAAAATTAGGGGCATATCAGCGTCGAGTGGCTAAACATTATAATAAAGGGGTAAAGCTTCGAAGATTTGAAATAGGAGATCTTGTTCTTAGGGAAGTGGAAGCTTCTACACCTTAGAATGTGGGAAAGTTGATGCCAAACTGGAAAGGTCCTTATGAGGTTGTTGATGTATCGAAGCTAGGAACTTATCAGTTGTGAGCATTGGATGGGTCAGAGATAAAGAATACTTGGCATGCAGGAAGGCTTCAGAATTATTTTCAGTAGAGCCACTGTTAGAGTACAAGAGTCTGTAATTATGCCAACAGTTATCAATGAAAGAAGCTTTTACCTCCAATGCTATTTTATCTACTGGTTTTTTGGGGGTTTGGTGGCCTGTTCATCCTAAAGATGGTGAACAGGGTCCTGATTCATCCTAAAGATTGCGAACTGGATTTTCTGGAGGTTCGATGGTCTGTTCATCCTAAAGATGGTGAACAGGGTCCTGATTCATCCTAAAGATGGCGAAGTGGATTTTTTAGAGGTTCGGTGCTCTGTTCATCCTAAAGATGGTGAACAGAGTCCTGATTCGTCCTAAAGATGGTGAACTGGATTTTCTGGAGGTTCGGTGACCTGTTCATCCAAAAGATGGTGAACATAACCTGTTCATCCTAAAGATGGTGAATAGGGCATGTTCGTCCTTAAGATAGCAAACAAGTTTGAAGGGAGGTTTGGTTGGATCTGTTAATCTTATAGATGGTGAGTAGAGCATGTTCGTCCTCAAGATGGCGAATAGGTTTGTTAGGGATCCGTTTCACACTTCGGTAATGAATGGTGTTATTTTGTATTGTTGCTTGATTTTATTTGAATTTCATTTGAAGTGTTGAGTTCAGATTATCTAACTATTTGATAATGTAAATAAATGTAAGAAGAGTATAAAAGAGTAATATTTTCATTAAAATATTAAAAGTGATTACAATATGTTAAATTTTTACAAGTTTATAAGTTATGTTGGTGGAGAGTCGTCTTCGGCATTATCCTCGTCTTCGTCTTCAGAAGAGGAGTAATGGGTTCAGAGAGGCAGCGGAGAGCTTCGCTTTGCCTTTGCTTCGAGCTATTTTATAGCCTTCAGCATACATCTGAACTATTTCATTGGTTAGTTTGGGTGACTTCCGGTATTTAGTTTGTATTTCTTTACGAAGTTCTTCGGTGAGTGGGGGGCCGAGGTCTTTAAGTTCTCAGAGTTCTTTTTTGACTTTACACCAAAATTCAAGATGTCGTTGTTTGGAGATTTTGGTTTCGTTGATTTCTTTGGTTAGGCTCCGGTTGTTTTGCGTCAGCACTTCGTTTGTTAGTTTTAGTTCCTGGTTCTGTTCAGAAGTGGTTCATTGGAGGGATTTGGCAGTTGTCAGTTGTTCTTTAAGTTTGGAAATGTCTTTTCTAAGGCCTTTGGCATTGAAGAGGGTGTCCTCATGCAAACTTCTCTCCCTCGCCAAAGCAGACTTCAGGACGGCATTTTTTCTATGGGCAACATCCTCTTCGGCTTCAATTTCCTTATATTTTTTGTTAAGCCTCATGAAGATTCCATTTGCCTACAATTATTAAGAGTTAATTAAGGGATTTGGAAAAGTTATTCGTAAACAAAAATGATTAAGGGATAAATAACTTATCCTGGCTTGATGGGTCATACCAGCTTGGATAAGGTCGGAGATGGAGTTGTTTCCGAAGCGGTGATTATCGGTGTCGAGGACAAAGGCGTCATACAGATGTAGGGGGAAGTCTTCGTTGTTGTCAGGCCATAAAGTGGGCGACCTTACGGCTTCGGGCATAGCAGTGGAAGAAGATGGTCGTTGCGGAGAAAGTCTTGGTTGTTCTGGTAGAGTTGGGGCGTGAGTTGTTGAAGGTTCAGTTAATGGGATTGGTTGGTTATTTGAAGAATGTTTTCTTTTTCTGACAAGGGGAGAATTGGGTTTGGCTTATTTTTTAGGTTCTTTTTTAGGTTTGCTGATCTCTACAGGAATGACTGGTGGTTGATTAGCTTCGGGCGGAGCCGCTGGGGCGGATCCAGCCTGAAAGTTCAGTAGGGTCAAATTCATAATTTTTTTCTTAAGAATAAAAATTTAATAAAATAAATCGCAAAATTAAATAATTTTTAAATATTGTTTACAATAACATTTTTCGAAGTTTCGTTGCTTAAAATTGTTGCATGATAGTCTTATTTTTAATAGTTATAAAAATATCACGCTCAAAAATATCACATTTTTTAGTAACTGTAACTCATTTGTTTTTTACCTTCTTAGTATTTAGGAGAAGTAAATTGATCAAGACAATAAAATACTTAAGTTCTTATAGTAGTATTTTATTTTAACAAGATAGTAGCATATTCTTTTTTCCAGTAATATAATAGTAGTGTACTAATATAACTGTAGTACTTCACTTGTCTTGTTCCACTAAACTTTAAAATTTGTGAATATATTAATAATTGTAGTGTATATATATATATATATATGAAGAGGCTTCCTGAAAAAACAGTGGGGGTATGTGTCACCCCTGCCTTGGCTTTGGGTCCGCCCCTGGGCGGAGGTACTCTTAGTTCTTCAGCAATAAGAGGGGTTATTTTGGCTCGTTTCTTTTTGGTTCGGAGTATTTGAGTGCATTCGGCTATGGGCATGTCGAGGAGGCTTTCGTTGAGTGTGGGAACAGGTAGGTGTTTGAGTTTTTTGGAGGCTCTTTTCTTGCGTCGTGGTTGTGTTGTCTCTTCGGTAGGGGTTGGTTCGGTGGTTTGGGGTTCAGTAGTTTGGGATTCGGGTGAGGTTTGAGGGGGTTTTCCAGAAAGGAAGTGTTCAAGTTCCTTTCAGTCGATTGAAGTTGGTTTGATGAGGGATACTGCAGAAAATAAGGAAGGGCATTTCAGAATAATTACTAAAGGAAATTTGAAAAATTACATAAGTATTGAGTTCGGGACTTACATTTGTGGTCGTATAGCCATGCTTGCTTGCTTAAGAGGCCGAAGCTCCATTCCTTCAGTGGCAATTTCTCAAGTAGCTTCGTCATCTCTATCACCCGTTCATCAGAGATGTCGCCGAAGTCCAGAGATATACGTTTGTGAGAAGTCCAGTATGGGATCGAGGAAATTTTAGGTTCGTTGACAAAAAACCAATCTTTGTGCCATCATTTGTTGCTTGAAGGGGCGTCCATCAGTGGGCATTTTTAAAATTTGGAGTTGGGCTTCAGGGCTTGTTTGCTCAGTACTTTGAAGCCTTTTTCGTAAGAATTTTCGAGGGTGAATAGGGAGAAGAAAAAGTTGATCGAGGGAGGAATCCCTATTTCATGACAGAAGGCAATGAAGGCGAGAATATGGATATAGAAGTTGGGGACCAGTTGGGCTAATCTGATGCCCATAAACCCTAGAAGGGTGATGACGAAGACATGAAGAGGTAGACGAACACCTTTCTCCAGGAGGGTGAGGTGTATGGCAGTCCAGCCTTCAGGACATTGGTACATACAGTCGGTGGGTGTTGGGGATCTCAGGTGATGTGTGTTTGGAATTTGGTAGCATTCTCAGATGATGCGAATATCATCCTCTGTGAGTTGAGAAGGGGTGTTGACATGGGGAAATTAATCTTCGTTAAGGTATTTGCGAGGGGTGTTTTGGGTGGCAACTGGGGAAGGGTTTTTGTTGGAGGATGGGTTAGATTTGGGGTTTGCTTCTGGAATGACATTGGTGGGGGTATGGGCGGCCGGCATGTAAGCCAGAGGAGTTACTGAGATAGGGGTAGTGTTTTCAGGGTTCTGAGAAGCCATTGTTGATAGATTGTAGAGGGAGAGCTGGAGGAAGGAAAAAGCAAGAGTACTTTTAAAATTCGAAATCCAAATGAGCTGGTGAAATCGTCTAATTTGGGGATATTGGATTGTTATAGTGTTGTCCTTTTAATTGTTTTCGAAACATGAGGGCGACACATTTAATGAAGATAATGATGATGGATTTGAAGAGTTGGCATCCGAAATTGGATTTTCTAATTGTTGGGCTTTGATTGGGCTTCTTTGATGATGGGACCATTTTATATACTCTTTCATCAAATATTCTATTTGATAGATATTTGGGTCTTTGGGTAGTAATGGGCCATTATTCGTATAAGGTTATTTTTAGGCTTGGGCCAGAAGATATTATAATGGGCAAATATTGGATTATGGATCCACATACTTAATTGAGGGAGGTTTGATATAATATGGTGTTAGTGGGGAACATTGATTTCATATAGGATAAAGATTGCATGCAAGAGGATGAGGTCACTAGAAGCATTGCATGCAAGGCGGTGAGATCAATATAAGTACAGAGCACTACATGGGATAAACATACATGCAAATTACTCTACCAGCACTAGAGCACACAACCTCCATTGTTAACTTTATTTTCTACTGCAGATTACTCTCTCACACTGAAATTTATCCCGTGACCCAAGCGTCAAGCTCTCGATCTTGACTTGTTTTCTCATGGCAGGTGAATGCGCTTTTCGGTGATTGAGGCGCGTGGAAAGATCTTGACGTTAACACAATATTTATTATTTTCAAAAGGACAATGAA
The DNA here is from genome assembly GCA_020205605.1 of Panax ginseng. NCBI lineage: Eukaryota > Viridiplantae > Streptophyta > Magnoliopsida > Apiales > Araliaceae > Panax > Panax ginseng. The sequence goes on from CM035131.1 coordinate 44,824,800, forward strand.
TCACGTTATTTTTATTTTGCCTATTGATTGTTACGTTTTGAGAAGTGAATAATTTGAATTTTCTCATTAATTGGGTATTGAATTGACATTAATATATGGAGAACATTGTTGTGTATTCCTATATGGTTTCCTGCTTTTTTTGAGAATAATATTGAAACCCTTTTAGTGTACAAAATAGAAGCCACGAAAATAGAGAGTTGAAAACTCTAGCTTAATGCAGTGTTATATGCTCCCAAGAAAACTGCTTTAAAATCAAGAAAATTACTCCTAAGAAATATTTGACCTGCCCCAGTTTGCTTTGATCAATATATTTCTTCAGTTGGACTAAAACACGATTAGTACCTATTCCCTTGAACCTGCAGCTAGAAAAATGCAACAACAAAACAATCAGAGCGTATATGCAATTTGTGAATTTCAAGTTACTTACATCAAAATCCAACTAAAGATCTGCAGTATTGGTATTTGTTAGCATTGTACATTTGATCTACATTGGTTATCTTTAAGGGAAACAGCTAATTTGTCAAGCTTAAGGGAAACATCTTTATATTTATTTATTCATTTTCATTCGTTAGTGTATGAATAACAATTAAGTGATGCAATATTGGTATTTGTTAGCGTTGTACATTTTATATTAGTTGTGTGGCATCTAACTGTTAATAAAAACTGAAAGAAAGAGGGCTTTCTCTCTATATATAAGACTTATCTACGGTGAATGAAAATTGTAAGAAATTAATATGTCAAGACCAGTACTTGATTTTATATTCTAAAGACAGTTATGATCTCTTTACGGTTCTCAGAATTAATGACACTTGTCTCCCATGATATAATGATAACGTATGTTATAGTAGCACTACAAATAACATACATAACGAACCAAACAAAAATGCTCTGAACACTCTCAAAAAGAACTCTAACTTATGAAATGAAAAAGACTCGAATGAAGAAAATTTTGAATGATTAACAATGCTTGAATGCTTGGAGTAAATGAATGAAATGGTTGTCCCCTAGCTTATTTATAGGAGGGTTTAGTGGTCCATCAGATGGGACAGAACCCTTTGAAAAGGCATGGAATGCGTCCATTCAAACAAAACGACGTAGTTTTGGGCATAGTAGAATGAACGCATCTATTTGGGTAAAAAACGACGCAATTTTGGGCATGGTAGAATAGGTGCGTCTGTTCGGGCAAAAACGACGTAGTTTTAGGGTGTCCGTTCGGACAAATAGCGCTTCTCAAAATGACGCAGTATTGATGCATCCGTTCGGGTAGACGACGCTTCCCAAAATGACACAATTTTGATAATAAATAGTGCTTCTCAAAACAACATAGTTTTGATAATATAAACAATGACCCAAGAGCCCGAGCCCGGCAGGTCGGTAGGCGACGACATGCATGTGGGTTCAAACCAAACCTTGACTAGGTCCTCCTCCTCCACAAAAGTGGGGTGCCCCTTAAGGCCCAAACCCAAGAGCAAATTAAATGTATATAAACTCGTTCAATTTTTAGTTCTTAACCGATGTGAGACTTAGATTCCCACAAGTATTTATTATCATTTACAAGGGCGATCTTTGGGAGTTAATTTCTCATTTATTACCCCCATTAATTTGAACTTCCAAATACTTGATTTTAATCTACTCATGGAGTAGAACACATTAATATGTGGATTCATTTCAAATGATTAACGAAACCCACTTCAAATTAGGCTCAAATTCTAACAATCCCTCACATGAATGAAATTGATTGTCAACCTTATGCAAATGTTATGTAGACTCTGAGAGATAGAGAGAGAGAAAAAAAAAATTAGAAATCATTTGTATAGTGGCTTTTGGCTTTGAACTTTCTCTTGTGAAAAATTATCGGGTTTACTAGTTGTCCAATGAAAGTGATGTCTTGAACTATCCAACTGTTTGTGTAAACCGAGACAATAGAAATTCACAGAGAATCTTTCTAGACATTATTTGATTATCATGATTTTATTCATTTCGGCCCCAAACAATCCCAGATTTATGAGTGCTCTAGATAAGTATAGCCTTATCATTCACATAGAATTGACCCAGTTCACACTCATATAGGTGATTCTTAATAAGAGTATCCCGTCATACCCCATTTTTTTAAGATTTAAGAATAATTAAAAGCGTAGCTTATCCTAAAAATCACTACAAGTATCACTATCTCGTATCATAGGAATAAGCAAAAGAAATTAATTTCTTTATAGTGATTTGGTTGAATCGTTCACAATTTAGTTGTTCCTTTGAACCTAGCTCGATCTTGGGATCTCTAGTCAACTAGGTTGGATTTCCATCATGACAATCCTTATTTATAGGCTTTAAACTCATTCCCCTCGATGTTATTTTTACTTGCTCTCTAGTCAAACCTTTAGTCAACGGATCCGTTATATTCTCTTTTGACTTTATGTACTCAATAGACATAATGTCATTAGAGAACAATTGTTTTATGGTATTGTGTCTACGACGAATATGTCTAGACTTACCATTATACATGTGACTTTATACCCTCCCAATTGTTGGATTGACTATCACAATGGATACAAACAACATGCACAATTTTAGGTCAAATAGGAATATCTTCTAAAAAGTGACAAAGTCACTCAACTTCTGCTCCAGCTTTATCCAATGCAATAAGTTCAGATTCCATTATTGATTGAGAAATGCATGTTTGTTTAGAAGATTTTCATGATACTACTCCTCCACCTAGTGTAAACACAAAGCCACTTGTGTATTTAGAGTCTTTTGTATCTGATCCAGTTCGCATCACAGTATCCTTCAAGTACTATTAGATATCTTGAGTAGTGCAATCAAAGTTTTGAGTGTATTTTAAATACCTTAAAACTCTTAAAATAGCTTTTCAATGATCTTGTCTTGGATTACTTGTAAATCTACTCAATTTATTGACAGCATATGCTATGTCAAGACGTGTACAATTCATTACGTATATAAGGCTTCCAGTTATTTGTACATACTTAGGTTGTTATATGCTCTCTCCTTTATTTTTAGAAAATTGAAGATTTATATCTACCAGTGTTCTCACAGGATTGTAATTGTATTTATTGAATTTTCTGAGTATATATTTTCTCAATATAGTGTGATTGTGATAACATTAACACATCCGATGTTTTAGAAATTTTAATTCTTAATATTACATCGGCAACACCCATGTCTTTTCATGTCAAACAAATTATTTAACATTCTCTCGGTAGTTTTAATGATTTCATTATTACTACCCTAATGAGCATATCATCTACATAAAGATAAATAATGACAAACTCTTTCTCAGTGCCCTTGACATATACACATTTATCACACTCATTTATCTTGATGAAACCATTTCACGGCATTGTAATGTCAAAATTTTTATGCCATTGTTTAGGTGTTTGTTTTAATCCATAAAGAGACTTTACAAGATGAAATACTTTCTTTTCTTGTCCTGGAACAATAAACCCCTATGGTTGTTCCATGTGTATTTCTTCTTCTAAATCACCATTCAAGAAAGCTATTTTCAAATCCATTTGATGTATCTCTAAATTATATATAGCTGCAATGACTATTAACATCCTAATTGAGGATATTCTTGTCATAGGAGAATATGTATCAAAATAATCCAAACCCTCCTTTTGTTTGTATCATTTGATTACATGTCTTGATTTATATTTGTCTATAGATTCATTCGCTTTCATTTTTTTCTTAAATATCCACTTGTATTCAAGCGGTTTAGAGCCTGGAGGGAGATCTACTAATTCACACGTATGATTGTACAGTATGGATTTTACTTCACTATATATAACCTCTTTCCAATATGGAGCTTCGAGACACGACATCGCTTCTCTATATGTTTGACGTTCATTTTCTAACAAATAAGTTAGAAAATTAGGACCATAAGATTTTGATATTCTAGCACATTTACTACGTCTAGGTTCATCAATATCTTTTAATCCATGATCACTGTCACTAACAGTGTCATAAGTTCTTTTAGTTGAACTTGTTTCTTGTTCATTAGAACTTGACTCTTGTTCCTTTTTATTAGGAAATACTATTTCAAAGAATTCAACATCTTTTGACTTAATAATAATATTTTTATTTATTTTATCTATTTTTAATTTATTAACCAAAAATATATATGCACTGCTATTATTAACATAATTAATGAATATAAAATCTATTCTTTTCAGTCCAATTTTCATCTTTTTTGGGTGGAGGAACCATTACTTTTTCTAAACTCCCCCACATTTTGAAGTGTTTATAAGACGGCTTACATCCTTCCACAGTTTAATAGGGTGATGCATTAGACTTCTTTTGAGGTATTCGGTTGAGAATATAATTTGCTGAAAGAGTTATTTCCCCTCACAAATTCTGAGATACCCCAGTACTTAATAACAATGCATTCATCATTTCTTTCAGCAACACCATTTTGCTGTGGGGAATAAGGTGCAGTTGTTTGATGTATTATACCATTTGTGAACAAATTTTAATAAAAGAACATTCATATTCCCCACCTCTATCACTTCTAATTATCTTAATCTTTTTATCAAGTTGATTCTCAGCCTCATTTTTGTAATGTATAAACATTTTCGAAGCTTCATCTTTACTTCTCAATAAGTAAACATAACAATATCTTGTGCTATCATCTATAAAAGTAAGAAAATATTTCTTACGCTATCTTGTTTGTATATATTTTAATTCACAAATGTCAGTATGTACCAATTCAAGAGGTTCCATACTTCTTTCAATTGATTTAAAAGAAGGTTTTCGAAGTTTGCCTCAATGCAAACTTCACATTTATAATTGGAGTTAATATCACATTTTGGTAAAAATTCCATATTAATTAATCAATGTATAATATTATAATTAACATATCCTAATCTACCATACCATAAATCAAATGACTCAATCATATAAGCAGAAGATGTATTTTTATTAATATTGGAAGTTACAATTGTCATTACATTCATTTTAAAGAGCACATTGCTCATATATCCCTTCCCCACATACATCCCATTTTTAGTTAGGACAAACTTGTTAGATTCAAAGGCCAATTTAAATTCCTTTTGACTAAGAAGAGATCTTGACACTAAATTCTTCCTAATATCAGGCACATGGAGCACGTTGTTGAGGGTGAGATCTTTGCAAGATGTCATCTTCAGAACCACCTTTCCTTGTCCAACAATCTTGGATGTGGAAGAATTTTCCATGTACAATTGTTCTCCATTCTCAATTTCTTGATATGTGGAGAATATCTTCCTGCTAGAACACACATGGCAGGTTACTCCAGTATCTACCCACCATTCCTTGTGATTTTCGATCATGTTTACTTCAGAAATAATTGCTGATAAGTTCATTTCAGTAACGTCTTTAAAAAGACCATCTACTTCTGTTACAATAGCTTGTGAGGACTTTTTATTCTGGTCTTTGCGTTACGAAAATCCTTTGCCCTATGTCCGGGCTTGTCACAAATGTAGCACTTGCCTTGGAACTTTTTATTCATTCCCTGTTGAGGCCCATTACCGGAGTACTTTCTCTTTTTAGACTTTTGACCTTGTTCCACCATGTTGGTTTTATACTCCACAAAGGCCTTTCCTGCTTTCTTCTCAAAAGCACGGTTGTCCTCTTTTATCCTTAATTTCACGATTAAGTCTTCAAGTTTCATCTTTTTACGTTTATGCTTGAGATAATTCTTGAAATCTTTCCACATTGGAGGCAACTTTTCAATTATAGCTGCTACTTGGAAGGATTCACTCAAGGACATACCTTCTGCATGTATTTTGTAAGACCCCAACTTATTATAAATAAAATCAAATTTCCTCTATTTATTATTTTGAAATAGTAAGGGTTTATTTGATTAATGTGATTAGTTATGGGTAAAATGCGCAAATATTTCAAATATGCAAGTGGTTATAAAATATTCATTGTTGTCGGGGAATATTAGTTTGGTCGTGGAATATTCTTACTGTCGGGAAATATTCGTACGACGGTGCAGCTTTGTGTGGGCCCCATAACGGAAGGCGATTGGATGAAGAAAATGACAAAAATAAGTTGTTTATAAATAACGACGTAGTTGTTACCGTTAATTATCTTGTTGGAACCCTGGTTGGTTAAAATACAAGAAGATTACGGTATTGCACCAATTATTGATTCTTACGTAAGAAGGCACTACTCAATAATTGTTACAGTAATTACTGTTTAATATTTTATTTTATTGATTCAATAATTGCTACGTTGATATTTTATATTATTGTTGTTTCAATAATTATCACTGCACGGTATTTTCATTATCAGATCAATAATTCATATTATTTGAATAATATTATTAGATAACATTATTGGCAATGTCTAGAAAGTTTTGTTTAAGGAGAGGTTTGGTCACCTAATTATGCGCCAGTAAGGAGAAATCCTTATTGGAAAGCCCTCTTTCTGAGGAGCGGCTGGTTGCCAGTATTGTGATTCTGTAATATTATTTCTGAATAATTAATTATTGATTTATATGATAAGGAAAATATTCATTTTATGTGGATATAGATGGAGAAAATTTTAAAGTAACAATTGTTGAAAAATTGATATTTTATCTTTTCTGATAAGTAATTCATTTAAATATATTATTATATTTTAATAATATAATAATGGTGATATTTTTACAATGAATGTGGGATATATGAGTATATGAGGAGGAGGAGTATTTTTGTTACTAAAAGTATTTAAAACATGTTAAACATATTTGTGGACCCCATTTTTTGACTGAAATTTGATTATAGCCTGTAAAATCACCTATTTGTGGATTTCGGTCAATTTGATTATGGAATTTGGAAAAACTTTCTTCTGTAAAGTTGTAGATAATGGAATTTCCTATGGAAAAGACATAAGGTTCGAATTTTTCTGACAAAAGGGCTATTTATTATGAATTATTGAAGTTCCGAAATTCTAAAATAATTGATTTTTGGAAGTTTTAATTATTTATTTTAGGAAAAACGTTTTTCTTACTTTTTCTAGAAGGTGGGCATGTGGGAAATCTGATTTCAAAGGATGCGTATGAATTTTGTTATTAATAATAATATTTTATTAAATTTTCTGCTTTGGTATTCTAAGCATTTTTCTATAAATAGGTGCTTAGGTTAGAATTGAAAATCACACTTTAAGCCAAATTTTCTCTATATTATCGAGCGTATTCTTGTGAGTATTTTGAGACTTTGAGTGTTACTATACTGATTGCAAGTTTCCTTCAAAGACTATATATTCGATAGATTCAAATTTGAAATGTAGTCTTTTCAAGGTAAGGGATATTATTTTTTTTTAAATGATATTATTTCTTCTAATATCATTACTTAGGAATATTGGTAAGATTTTTTTGTGAAATTCTTGTCTTTTAGTGTCAGAGTTACTATTCACGATATCTATACTTATTCACGTATATGACATTATTCACGAATCACTGACTATTCAAAAAAAATTAAAATTTCATTTTTGTCCAAAATATCTATTATGGATACTAGCTTTGATTGTATCTATATTTTGATCATTCTTGAATTTTACTTCACTACGGTTATTTATGAAGTATTTTTGAACTCGGATTGTTTTTAAAGTACTAATCCTTAATATTTGTTCTTTTTGTTTCTTTGGATTCGTTTTCTTTAAAATATTTTTCATCATCGTCACCCTAAATGATGGTATTCATTGAATATCTTTGGCCCGTAGTGCAAAGATGGTTGATTTTCTTATGAATATCTTTGGCCCGTAGTGCAAAGATGTACATGTGTTGAGATGAACATGACCGATCGATGAATATCTTTGGTTCAGTAGTGCAAAGATGAATATTTGATTCAAGATGAATATTGATTGATGTTACAGGGATAAAATATTGATGATGGACTTTTAAATTCATAGATAATAGTAGATTTCATTCTCTACGTAACTCATCTATGAATTATTATTTCCGCTGCAAATATTGATCTGAAACTTGTTGTCTATTGTATTTTATCATATTTTTCCCTATTGAAGACTAACGATAATTTGTTCTATGTTATCTTAGTCATAATATTCTTTACTGGGCTAGTTGAGCTCACCCTTTTTCTTTTTGTTCTATTTTCTTTTCAGGAGGCGAGAATGTAGCGAGTACTAGTCGGGGTATAGAATGAAGGTTCTAGAAAGTCATTTTAGTAGTCCTCAACATTTTTGTAAAATAATGTACCAATAATTGTAATGAGGACTTATTTGGGTGTGAATATTGTTTAGATGACAATATTTGTATTTAAACTCACAGTTTATGTGTTGTATTAATAAAGTTGTAGTTGTTTCTGTACCATGTTATTGACGACTCAGAATGGGTGATGTATACCTATTTTGGGGGCGTCACATATTTCATACAGGATTACTTGTAGTTCTTGGACTTGGTTGATGGCAGCCTTGGAATCCACCATCTTATTGTCCAAAAACCTGCCAACTACGAACTTCTTTGTGCCAACATCTTCTGTTTTATACTTTTTATCCAAGGAATCCCATAGTTCTTTTGTTGTTTGAGAGAACTATACATATTGTATAATGTGTTGTCCAACCATTGAGGATATAGTTTCGACACAGAAAATCGGCATGTTTCCATGAATCAATAGCGGTAACAACTTGCTTATATATTTCATTCTCATTAAGCACAGGGAGATCTTTATGAAGAAACCTTGCCAAGTTGAGCGTAGTCAGATAAAACAACATCTTTTGTTGTCATCTTTTAAACTTTGTCCCATTGAACTTTTCTGATTTTTCACCATGGTTCAGAGGAACATTAGTTATCATAAGTGTAGAAGAAGATCCGACTATACTTACAGAATCGGTAGCCATATTTATTACAAATATATATATAAAAAGAGTAATTGTCTTAAGATTGTTAGTAAAAACTAAAAGGATTAAGGTTTTTTATATATATATATATATATATATATATATATATATATATATATATAGCAAGGATCAAGAGCAATCCTTTAAATATCGTTTCCTCCTTAAATAGCACTATTTTATTTAAGGAGAATATCTTGATCCTTGCTATATATATATATATATATATATATATATATATATATATATATATATATTTAAGACTTCTCTGTATTGAACGAGAATTGCAAGAAATTAAGGCTAGTACATGGTAATATGTCCTTAAGACAATTATGTTCTTTTTACAGTGCTCAGAGTTAATGACACTTATTTTTCGGGATACAATGACAACGTATGCTATAGCAGCACTATAAATAATATACACAACGAACCAAATAAAAATGCTTTGAACTCTCTCTCAAAAAGAACTCTGTTGTAAGACCCCAACATATTATTAATGAAATTTAATTTTCTCTATTTATTATTTTGAAATAGTAAGGGTTGATTTGATTAATGTAGATAGTTATGGGTTAAATACGCAAATATTTTAAAATAAGTAAGTGGTTATAAAATATTCATTGTTGTCGGGGAATATTCGTTTGGTCGTGGAATATTCTTGCTGTCGGGGATTATTCGTACGACGGCGCAGTCTTTTGTGGGCCCCATAACAAAAAGCGATTGGATGAAGAAAACGACAAATATAAGTTGTTTAAAAATAACGGCGTAGTTGTTACCGTTAATATTGTTAAAATACTCGGTGGTTAAAACACAATAGCACACGGTATTGCACCAATTATTGATTCTTACGTAAGAAGGCACTACTCAATAATGGTTACAGTAATTACTATTCAGTATTTTATTTTATTGATTTAATAATTACTGCGTTGATATTTTATATTGATGTTGTTTCAATAATTGTCATTACACAGTATTTTTCATTATCGAAGCAATAATTCATATTATCTGAATAATATTATTAGATAACATTATTGGCAATGTCTAGAAAGTTTTGTCTAAGGAGAGGTTTGGTCACCTAATTGCACGCCAGTAAGGAGAAATTCTTATTGAAAAGCTCCCTCTTTCTTGGGAACTGCCTGGTTGTCAATATTGTGATTCTGTAATATTATTTGTGAATAATTAATTATTGATTCATATGATGAGGAAAATATTGATTTTATGTGGATATAGATGGAGAAAATTTTTAATGTGACAATTGTTGAAAATTGAAATTTTATCTTTTTCTGATAAAATAATTCATTTAAATATATTATTATATTTTAATAATATAATAATGATGATATTTTTACGATGAATGTGAGATATATGAGTATATGTGGAGGAGGAATATTTTTGTTATCAAAATATTTAAAGCATGTTTTATGTGTTTCATTGGACTCCATTTCTTGATCGAAATTTGATTATAGCTTGTAAAATCGCCTGGCTTGTAGATTTTGGCCAATTTCATTTGGAATTGGGAAAACTTTCTTCGTGAAAGTTGTAGAGAATTGAATTTCTTATAAAACACACTAGATTCAATTTTCCGATAAAAGGGCTATTTATTATGAATTATTGAAGTTCAAGCTCAAATAATTAATTTTGGAAGTTTAAAATATTTTAAGTAACAAAACGTTTTTTTTATTTTGGTGTGTTTCACATGTGTATGGAAGGAGCGAATTGATTCTTGGTGCGTAGGAAGTTGTGAAAAAATAATAATATTATTAAATTAAATTTTACGCTTTGGTGTTCTAAGCATTTTCCTATAAATAGGGTGCTTAGGTTAGAATTGAAAATCACACCGTAAATTGAAGTTTTCTCTCTATATTATCGAGTGTATTCTTGTGAGTATTTTGAGTATATTTTGAGTATTGCTATACTGTAAGTTCAAGTCATAGCTTTATATCCTGTTTCAATTTAAATCATCGATCTTTCGAGGTAAGGGATATTATTTTTTAGTAATGATATTATTTCTTCAATATCATTATCTTTGAAATATTGATCTGAAGTTTTTATCAAATTTGGAACTTTTGGTGTCTGAGTTACTATTCACGATATATTACATTATTCACACGATCTGACATTATTCACGAATATTTAAGACTATTCATCGAAAAATGAAAATTTTCCTTTTCGCCTAAAATATCTATTGTGGATACTAGCTTTGATTGTATCCATGTTTTGATCATTCTTGAATTTTACACCACTATGATTATTTTTGAGGTATTGTTGGACATGGATAAAACAAAGTACGTAATCCTTAATCCTTAATCCTTGTCATTTTGTTTCATTGGATTCGTTTCTTTAAAATATTTTTATCATCCTCGGCCTTAAATGATGATATTATTGAATATCTTTGGCACTGTAGTGCAAAAGATGAATGATTTTCGATGAATATCTTTGGCCCATAGTGCAAAGATGAACAGTGTTTAGATGAACATGAATTAATCGATGAATATCTTTGGCTCAGTAGTGCAAAAGATGAATATTTGATTTCGAGATATATATTGATTGATGTTACTGAGGGGATAAAAGATAGACGATGAACTTTTAAATTCATACATAGAAGATAGTAGTTTGCATTCTCTACTTAACTCTTCTAATGAATTATTATTTCCGCTGCGAATATTAATTTAAAATTTGTTGTCTATTGTATTCTATTAGATTTTTCCCTATTGAAGACTAACGATAATTTGTTGTATATTATCTTAGTCATAATATTCTTTACTGGGCTAGTTGAGCTCACCCTTTTCCTTTTTGTTCCATTTTTCTTCTTAGGAGGCGAGAATATAGCGAGTACGAGTCGGGGTATGGAATGAAGGTTCTAGAGAGAGTTGTTTAGTAGTCCTCACCATTTTTGTAAAATAATGTATCAATAAATGTGATGAGGATTTATTTGAGTATAGATATTGTCTAGAAGATAATATTTGTATTCAAACTCACAGTTTTACTGTTGTAATAATAAAGTTGTAGTTGTTTCTGTACCATGTATTGACAACTCAGAATGGGTGATGTATACCTATTTTGGGGGCGTCACAGTTGGTATCAGAGCTTAGGGATATGATCTCTGGCGGAGATCGGGGAATAGAACTAGGAGGGAGAGACGAGTAAATCCTTCGCTAGTGTGTCCTACCTAAGCTTATTTGTTAGTTGGTCAAGATATAGGGATATTATGTGATATATTGATTTCCTTAATTAACCCTTGTTTTATGATGATTTGAGAATGTCGATCGAGAATATTAATAAAGTGGAAATGAGACCGTGGAGACGCTGTACTCACCAACGAGGAGAACGCGCAACAGTGGTGGCAATGTTCCTCCTGTGAACAACACCACCTGAGCGAGATGATGAACGAGGGGATGTTTAGAAGATTTTGTAGTTCATGAAAAATCAGACGAGGAGACTCATGTTCAAAATACTGAGAGGAAATGATAGCAATTCACGGGTTGTCAAATGACAAGCAGTTCAAAGAGTTGGGACCACAGAATTTAAGGAAAGCAGATCCGATCATGGCGGAAACATGGGTCAAGCAAATTACCAAGATATTCGATGTCTTGGGATGCACGGAGGAACATAAGGTTCCATTAGCCACCTTTATGTTCCGTGGCGAAGCGCATCTTGGTGGGAGTGTATGAAGCGTACCCATCCAAACCTTTTCAAGATGTCTTGGGAGACGTTTGAAACTATTTAATGACAAATAATTTCACGAAAGTGTTACGTATATGAAGGAAGTGGAGTTCATCAGATTAGAACAAAACAACATGACGGTGTCTCAGTATGAGGCAAGGTTTGCAGAGTTATCCAGGTTTGTACCTCATTTGGTGGAGAATGAGGAACGTATGACGCGGATGTTTCTGAGAGGTTTGAAACCCGACATACGACAATATCTCATTTCTCATAAATTTTCTCTCTATTCAGATGTTGTAAACAGGGCTCAATTATTAGAGCGAGATAACGAGTACGGCCAACCGAGGGACCACAATCGAGGATCATACCGAGAGATAGCGATCAATAAAACAACGATAACCACGGAGAAAGAAAAGACGAACAAAAATGGTAACCACTCTGGTGGTAATCATAGCCATGAAAATAGAAGAAGCGAGTCGGGAGGAGATTTAAAAGAGGAGATTTAACAACGACCATGTGAAGACGCATAAAGTCTTGACAAGAATCGGGTTCTAAGTGGAGGAGAAACGACCACTGGGTCATATGCTATAAAAGGCGGAAAAGAGGACATATCGGTCAAGCGCCCACAAACAGTTCAAGGTATGCTATAATTGTAGAAAGGAAGGACATATCGCTCTAGATTATACAGTAGCGAAACCTAGTTCAATGGGACGGTGACTCAAAAGATCATCCCGTAAAAGTCAAAGTCAACGGTTCTTGGAAGAGCGTTTGTCAGATTGGTCAAAATGCGAGGAACCCAAACGAGGTGATCACGGGTAAGCTATTTATAAATTTCTTGAAGTTTATACCTTACTTGATACGGGCTTTACCCATTCATTTATCTCTCCTGCTTGTGCTCAACGTTTAAACTTGACTCCGGAGAAATTAGACTTTGACTTATCTGTGGAAACTCCGTTAGGAGAAACTTTCATCACATCCACTGTTTATAAATCTTGTTTGATTCAAGTTGGCACCATCACCTTACCTGTTGACCTTATCTCTTTAAAGATACTTGCTTTTGATGTGATTTTAGGGATTGATTGGTTAACTACTCATCATGCCAAAATTGATTATTTTCGTAAGGTTGTTAGTTTTCATATTCCTAACCAACCCACTGTTATTTAATTCAAGCAACTAAACCATTAAAATCAATCACTGTCATATCTAATCATAAAGCTATTCGTTTATTGAAAAACGAATGTCAAGCTTTCTTAGCCCATGTTATAGATTTGAATAAAGACATGTCAAATTTGAATAATATTCCTGTTGTTATTGACTTTCCCGACGATTTCTGAAGAACTTCCGGCCTACCCCGTAACGTGAAGTTGAATTCTTTATTGATCTTGAACCTGGTACAAAGCCCATTTCTAAAACCCCATATCGAATGGCTCCTATTGAACTTCAGGAGTTAAAGGTCCAACTACAGGAGTTGTTGGACATCGGTTTCATTCGTCCTAGTACATCTCCTTGGGGTGCTCTGTTTTATTCAGTAAAGAAGAAAAGGCGGTAGTATGCAACTTTGTATTGACTATCGGGAATTGAACCATGTCACCATCAAGAATAGGTATCCTCTACCTCGTATTGATGACTTGTTTGACCCGATTGCAAGGAGCACAATTCTTTTCAAAAATCGATCTTCGTTCGGATATCATCGATTGAAGATTAGAAGCGAGGATATTCCAAAGACCGCCGTAAACTTGATGCGGGCATTATGAATTCTTAGTCATGTCTTTCGGATTGACTAATTCTCCTGCGCGCTTTCATGGATATGATGAACCGAGTATTCAAGGAATATTTGGATCATTCGTTGTTGTCTTTTATTGATGACAACCTCATATATTCAAAAGTCGTGAAGATCATGAGCACCATTTGAAGTTTGGTACTCCAAAGGCTTCGTGAAAACAAACTATATGCCAAATTGAAGAAATGCGAGTTCGGCTTGAGGAAGTAGCATTTCTTGGGCGCAATCAGTGTCAAAAATGGATTATCCGTGGACGTGAAGATTGAAGCAATACAAAGTTGGGAGCAACCAAGTCGGTGGATCAAGTCACGTAGCTTTACGGGCTTAAATTTGGTTATTATCGGAGATTCATGGAAGGATTTTCTCGAATTGCTACTCCATTAACTCGGTGACTCGGAAGATATAAAATTCAGTATGGAGCGAGGAATACGAGAAGAGTTTCCAAGAGCTCAAGAGGAGACTCATTTCGCACTGTTTCTAACAATACCATCCGGTATGGATGGATTTGTTATCTACAATGATGCTTCGTGCAAAGGGTTAGGATGTGTTCTCATGCAACGTGGGAAAGTCATAGCCTTTATGCCTCATGACAACTTAAAAGAGTATGAGAGGAATTATCCTACTCATGATCTAGAGTTAGCGGCAAAGCAATCGTTTTGCGCTTAAAGATATGGATGCACTATCTATATGGGGAGAAAGTAGAGATATATTCAGACCATAAAAGCCTTAAATATTTCTTCACTCAAAAAGAACTCAACATGCGGCTAATGACGTTGGCTCGAGCTATTAAAGACTACGACCACATTATTCAATACCATCCGGAAAAGTTTAACGTGGTAGGTGACACGTTGAGTAGAAGATCATATGCAAGAATGAGTGCGATGATGTCAAGTATACGACGTAGAGCCAACTTTAATAGAAAAAGTTAAGGTAACTCAAGCCACCCCAATTTGAGCCGGATGCGTATGAAGAAGAAAGTACAAGAAGGTGCTATTCCTAAGCGAGAATTGATGAAGAAGGAATACTTGAGTCCACTCCTGGACTTTGTGTTCCTAACGACTACGATTTGAAGTACAATATTATGATGGAGGCACACAATACACCATTTGCAATCCATCCTGGAAGTACTAAAATGTATTGTGATCTTGACATACATTTTGGTGGAACAATAAGAGAGAGATTGCAAAGTTTATCTCGATGTGTTTAACTTGTCAGCGTGTAAAGGCGGAGCATCTAGTACCTAATGGTCCGTTGCAACCACTTGAGATTCGAAATGGAAGTGGGAACACATTACCATGGATTTCGTTCACTGGGTCTTCCTCTACGGTTTCTCAAGGCATCAATGCCATTTGGGTTATTGTTGATAGATTAATCAAGTCTGCTCATTTCTTACCGATACGGGAGACTTATTCCCCTGAACGTCTTGCTATTATATATGTAAATGAGATTGTGAGGTTGCATGGCATGCCAGTATCCATAGTTTCGGATCATGACCCAAGAATCACTTCAAGATTTTGGGTTAGCTTGCAAAAAGCTATGGGCACGGATTTACAATTCAGTTCGGCATACCATCTCTCTATATTATCGAGCGTATTCTTGTGAGTATTTTGGGTATATTTTGAGTATTGCTATACGGTGCAAGTTCAAGTCATAGCCTATATCCGGTGTTCCAGCTAGAAGTACTGATCTTTCGAGGTAAGAGGTATTATTTTTTTAGTAATGATATTATTTCTTCAATATCATTATGCTGAAATATTGATCTAAAGTTTTTATCAAATTTGGAACTTTTGGTGTCTGAGTTACTTATTCACGATATCGACATTATTCACGAATATCAAGACTATTCATCAAAAAATGAAAATTTTCCCTTTTCGTCTAAAATATCTATTGTGGATACTAACTTTGATTGTATCCATGTTTTGATCATTCTTGAATTTTACACCACTATGATTATTTTTGAGGTATTGTTGGACATGGATAAAACAAAGTATGAATCCTTAATCCTTAATCCTTGTCATTTTGTTTCACTGGATTCGTTTCTTTAAAAATATTTTTCATCATCCTCGATCTTAAATGATGATATTATTGAATATCTTTGGCTCAGTAGTGCAAAGATGAATGATTTCGATGAATATCTTTGGCCGTAGTGCAAAGATGAAGCAGTGTTTAGATGAACATGATTAATCGATGAATATCTTTGGCTCAGTAGTGCAAAGATGAATATTTGATTTCGAGATATATATTGATTGATATTACAAGGATAAAAGATAGAGCGATGAACTTTTAAATTCATACATAGAAGATAGTAGTTTGCATTCTCTACTTAACTCTTCTAATAAATTATTATTTCCGCTGCGAATATTGATTTAAAATTTGTTGTCTATTGTATTCTATTAGATTTTTCCTCGTTGAAGACTAACGATAATTTGTTGTATATTATCTTAGTCATAATATTCTTTATCGGGCTAGTTGAGCTCACCCTTTTCCTTTTGTTCCATATTTCTTCTCGGAGAGGCGAGAATATAAGCGAGTATTTAGCCTGGGGTATGGAATGAAGGTTCTAGAGATAGTTGTTTAGTAGTCCTCACCATTTTTGTAAAATAATGTATCAATAAATGTGATGAGGATTTATTTGAGTATAGATATTGTCTAAAAGATAATATTTGTATTCAAACTCACAGTTTTACTATTGTAATAATAAAGTTGTAGTTGTTTCTGTACCATGTATTGACAACTCAGAATGGGTGATGTATACCTATTTTGGGGGTGTCACATCTATCATATGAAATGAAGAAGACTCTAATGAAGAAAAACTCGAATGATTAACAATGCTTGAATGCTTGGAGTGAATGAATGAAATGGATGCCCCTTGGTCTATTTATAGGAGGGTTTAGTGACACATCAGATGTGACACAACCCTTTGAAAAGACATGGGATGCGTCCATTCATGCAAAACGACGTAGTTTTGGGCATGACAGAATGAGCGCGTCCATCCGAGCAAAAAATGACACAGTTTTGGGCATATCGGAAGAATAGGCGCGTCCGTTCAGGCAAAAATAACGTAGTTTTGGGGCGTCCGTTCAGGTAGATATCGCGTCCCAAAATGACACAGTATTGACGCGTTCGTTCGGGTAGATGACGCTTCCCAAAATGACACAGTTTTGATAATAAATAGCGTTTTTTGCTCAAACAAAACACAATTTAAATAAATTTTGTCCAAAAAATATATACAATGACCCGGACCCATGAGTCACGAGCTCGAGCCCAACAAGGTTAGCCGATCGGTAGACGACGCGTGCGTTTAGGTTCAAACTAAGTCTTGACTAGGTCATCTCCCCTCCACAAAAGTGGGGTGACCCTTGGGGCGTAAAACCAAGAGCAAATTAATTGTATATAAACTCCTTTAATTTTTTGTTCTTAACCGATGTGGGACTTACCTTCTCACAAGTAGTTATTATCATTTCCGATGGTGATCTTTGAGAGTTAATTTCTCATTCATTACTCCATGAATTTGAGCTTCCAAATACTTGATTTTAATCTACTCATGGAGTAGAACACATTGATATGTGGTTTCATTTCAAATGATTAATGAAACCAACTTTAAATTAGGCTCAAATTCTAACACCAACATCTCAACTTTATTTTGGAAACATATGACCAAATTAATGAAACTTGTTGGTACGAACATCTCAACTTGACTTTGGATTTTGATATACTCTATTATGGAAGAACAAAGCATGTCTACAAGTACAGGAACAAAATGGAGCGCTGAACAAAACACATAAACTGCTACAGGTACAAAATGCTCCAAGAAATGGACCTCTTTAGATTGGGAACAATTTGAAAAAGTTGTCATTGATGAAAAACTAAAAGTCAAATGTAATGATTGTGGTCAAATTTATACATGTGAACATGGTACTACTAATATGCTTCGACATATTAGCTTAAAACATGGAAAAGAATTACTAGATGATGAGTTAGAAATGGTGCCTCAAGATCAAAATCACTATCGAGAATTAATGGCAAAAGCTATAATCAAACACAATTGCTCTTACACTTTTGTGGAACATGAATGAGTTCGTGAAGTGTATCATTATTTGAATCCAAAAGTATAATTTATCACAAGGAATACTGCAAAAGTTGATGTCTTAAGCATAAATAAGAAAGAAAAGGACAAACTTAAGTATGCTTTAGAATGTGTTCCTGATAGAATATGTTTGACCTCTTACTTGTGGTCTTCCATTACGTTGGATGGATATTTGTCTCTTACTGCACATTATGAATGTGGATGAGAATTGGATACTCCACGCAAGAGTTTTAAATTTAAGGTTCATGACTCCTCCACATAATGGACCTTTATTAGTAGAGAAGGTTATTGGTTTGTTAAGGGATATGGATTAAGAAGAAAGTGTTCACAATAACTCTAGATAACGCATCAACAAATAATGGTTTGGTAGATATTGTGAAGAGCCACTTGAATCTGACAGGTACTTTACTCTGTCAAGGAAAAAAAATTCATGTGCATTGTGGTGCATATATTTTGAATTTAATTGTTCAAAGTAGTCTTAATGTGATTGAAAAATGTGTTAATAAAATTCGAGAAAATGTGAAGTATGCGAAAGGTTATACAAAAGGAAGGTTGATAAAATTTGTTGAATGTGTTGCTCAACTCTCATTGAAGTGTAATAAGAAACTTTGTCAAGATGTTCTGAGATGGAACGTCAACTTACTTAGAGTTTGTTCGAGAATGACTTATAAGTTGGTCAAACTAACTTATAAATCATTTGGTACTATTCACCTATTCAGAAATAACTTATTTTTTTATTTATAAGTTGAGTTTTAACTATACCTGTATATAAAAAAAAGTTGAGCATATTTGCCCGTGTCCTTTGGTGAGTTAACAACATATTTGCTGAATTACAAACACAATGGATAGTGAAAAAATGGCTGCATGGCACTTTTCACCCTTTCAAGTTGTCACCCACTTTCAAAGTCGTTCTTAGATTACATTTTTCATCAATTGAGTCCTTAAAATGGCATTTTGTGTGAATTATGTTCCTTTTACCATATTTGACCCCAACCAAACCCAGTTTGACTAAATTTTGACCCAACCTGACCCAGTTTGACCCAACCCTAAATTTAAATATTTTAAAATAAAATATTATTATTATTTTAAAATAAAATAATTAATTTACTTTTTTTAATTATTATTTTTTAATTAGTGTGGGTTGGGGGAATTCGATTGCTGTAGAAGGTTTATTCCTCCCCAACATGGGACAACTTGATTTCATTAGGTGATTTGTTGACTTAATAACAATACCAATACGAATGATTATAATTTAATTAGCATAATGGTTTCAGGTTTTCTGATAATGAAAACGTGCACGTTTTAAAAGGAATTGATATTTTTAAAAGTGTTTGTTCCACAAAATACTCTTTCATATAGAGTGGATCCTACTTACTATTCATGTGAGAATGTGCTTGTAAAATTATTAAATTTACTTATATAAATATCAATTCCGGAAGTAAAAATACAAATAAATAAAATTATAAAACACTCGTGTTCAATTTTTATGTTCAATTATGTCGTTCACATATAGTTTTTAGATATCTGATTTTGTAGTAGAAAAATGTTTACTGTCATATTGGACTTGGTTCAAATCATTTAGGCACCATTTGGTAATTAACTGCATTAAGGAGTAAAGAAAATGAAACTGCAAATAGATGCATTTTCACTGTTTGTTGCCATGAATAGAATATAAAATAGAAGAACAACAATTTGACTATAAAGGCATGATAGAAGCAAGTAAATATTACTCCCTCGTCCCAACACAAAATAAGAAACTTAAAAGCAGATGAGAGAATATAATGCAACTTCTATTTTTTGTGTCCATGGTGGACCCTACATATATTACGCTATGGGATTATTTTTTTTTTAATTATTGGACCCCGGCTAAGTACTTTTAAGAATAAAATAGTCTTAATATAACATTTTGGGCAAATATCCAAAAATGCTTCTGATGTTTACATCGATATTTCACTTACATTCTAAATTAATTTTTTTTCCAAAAGTACCATTAACGTTACAAAAATCAGGTCACCTGTCCCCCTCCCATTAACGAATTTGTCACATTGACAAACAAAGCTGACACCTCGTCTAATTTTGTTGACTAAGCTGAAAAGAGAAACTTAACTCTTAATTAAAACAAAGTAAACAATTATACTAACACTACTATAAATTAATTATTTAATTTTAGAATAATTAATATTAAAAATTAAAATACAATAATACTAAATACATAAATTAATTAAAGGCTTAAATATAGAACATTTTCTAATAAAACAAAATATATCATTTAATCAAACTAAAAAGAAAAACTCTAAAATTTAAAAAAACAAAATAGATTTAATGTTCTGAATAAATTCATCCTCAGCTCACTAGTGTTATAATGCTACCCATTTAGGTTAATTAACCCTTTACAACGACAACTTCTTTCTTCAGCTCACTGCACAAGTATTCTAATGCTTCTAAATCAGACCCCAACTTGAAAACCTTGTTTTGGTGGAAATTCCTTTTTTCTATGGCTTTTTCAAAAGCGGAGCTACTTTCTTTCCACATATCCTGTAAATTTTCAATTGTTGTAGCCATTAATTTTTTGTGTATATTGTAGCATTACATGAGAACAGAAATAAGTTTGTGGAATGGGTTTTTGTTGTCGGGTTAAAGGTGTAATATGTAATATATAGTATTATTTAATATATATAAATATAAGAAAATAGAACAAAATTTTATATACATGTAACACAGAAAATATGAATAAATAAATCTGAGTCCTTTGAATTCACAAAGTCTTCTTAAAACAAATTTATTTTCTCACTGGTGCTAAGGATTAATGAATAATTGCTTCTCAAGATAAAACGAATTTCCAGTTCTTAATTAGAAGCACTTCAAAATTAAGAACACTACTGAACACAACTTTTATGTTATAAAATTCAATTTTTTTATCAATACTAATGATGCATGTAAATGAAAATTACAGTAATGATGCATGAAAATAAAATAAAAGGAAAAACTCACATCAGAACGGAGTTTGTAGAACAGAAACGGGATTTTCACTTGCAGAACGGGAATTTTTCTTACTGCAGAACGGGGAAGGAAAGAAAGGAACGGGACGGGAAAATTTGTACGTTCTGTTTTAGCGCCCCATATGGATTAATTTATAGATTAATCCGGTAGTTTATTACCGTTAGGATGCGTCAAAACTACGTAGTATTGATAATAACTTAAAACAAAATCTAATAACTTATTAAATAAATTTTGTCCAAAAAATTATATATCATGACCCGACCCGAACCGAACCCAAGCCCGGTC
This sequence comes from Panax ginseng, assembly GCA_020205605.1. NCBI lineage: Eukaryota > Viridiplantae > Streptophyta > Magnoliopsida > Apiales > Araliaceae > Panax > Panax ginseng. The sequence goes on from CM035131.1 coordinate 44,846,441, forward strand.
GACCGGACGATGGCGACGGCGCGCGCGTGGGTTTGAACCATGCCCTTGCTAGGTCCTCTCCCTTCCACAAAAGTCAGGTACCCCTTGGGGCCCTTCCCATTGAGCAAACATCCCATATATATGTTCTTTATTTTTCCCTCTAATGCCCTATGTGGGACTTTTGCAATTAACAACATTCAAGTAGGTGACTTTGGAGTCAATTTTTTCATTCAATTCTTAATGGATTTGAACATACAAATATACCAAGTTATACTCCTCACGAAGGAGAACACATTGGTGCAAAGACCCGACATTTGCATAATGTGGGTTCCTCATTTAATTGAGCCTTAAAATGCTCTAATATTTGATATTTCAAATTCCATTTCCAACAATCCCCCACATGAATGTAAAATTGGCTTTACAATATGTAAAATATGTTATGAATATGCAGACACTAGTTCGAGTACATGAGAAAAGATATTTCATCAGGTTAAGTAGCCTAGTGGCTTTGAACTTGCCCTAGTAAAATCTATCGGATTTACTTGGCTAATCAGTAGACTTGATGTCTTTGAACTGTCAGCTTTTCGTGTAAACCAAGACAATAGAATTCACAAAATATCTCTTCAGACATAGTTAGTTCTCACGTTTGTGTTCATTTTGGCCTTGAAACACCTCTTGGTTCCGTAAGTATATTAGAGAATTTAGCCTTTAAAATTCTCACAGAAGTGGCCCCCTTCTTACTCACGTAGGTGACTTCTATCAAGAGTATCCTACAATACTCCACTTGAACGTATTTCAAGATATAAAAGTCATTAAAAGCGTAACTTATCCTAATTCTCGCGGCAGATGTGCACTGTCTCATCTTAGGAATGGTTAGGAGTAAATATCTCCTCAGTGCTTTACTGAGTACTACATAGTTTGGTTTGCCCATTGAACCTAGATCTTGGGATCTCCAGTCAGCTAGGTTGGGTTACCACTATGACGACTCTTATTTAAACAGTAGGCTTTAAACCCATTCCCTTCGATGATTTTTCCACTTGCTCTCTTGTTAAACCTTTTGTAAACGGATCTGCAATATTATCTTTTGACTTTACATAGTCAATTGAGATAATTCCATTTGAGAACAACTGTCTAATGGCATTATGTCTTCGACGTATATGACGTGACTTACCGTTATATAAATGACTCTGTACTCATCCAATTGCTGATTGGCTATCACAGTGTATACATATAGCTGGCACAGGTCTTGACCAATTTGGAATATCCTCTAAGAAATTGCGAAGCCACTTAGCTTCTTCTCCAGCTTTGTCTAAAGCAATAAATTCTGATTCCATTGTAGACCTTGCAATACACGTTTGTTTTGAGGATTTCTAAGAAACCGCTGCACCGCCAAGGGTAAAGACATATCCACTTGTGGAGTTTGAGTCTTTATTATCAGATATCCAATTAGCATCACTATATCCTTCCAATACTACTGGATATCTTGTATAGTGCAGTCCATATTTTTGAGTATGTTTTAAATATCCTAAAACTCTCAAAATTGCTTTCCAAATGATCTTTACGGATTACTCAGATACCTACTTAGCTTACTTTAGAATAAGCTATATCGGTCTAAATGATTCATAACATACATTAAAGCGCCTATTATACGAGAATATTCTAATTGAGATATGCTATCACCTTCATTTTTAGCTAAATGAAGATTTATATCAACTGGGGTCTTATTTAGAATTATATTATACTTGTTAAATTTTTCAAGTATTTTTTCAATGTAATGAGTTTGAGATAATATAATTCCATCAGATGTTCTAGAAATCTTGATTCCTAATATTATATCAGCAATCCCCAAGTCTTTCATGCCAAACCTATTTGACAACATACGTTTAGTAGAGTTGATAACTTCATTGTTGCTACCCATGATTAACATATCATCCACATAAAGACAAACAATGACATATTCCTTTTGAGTGCTTTTGACATAAACACATTTGTCACACTCATTAATTTTAAATCCATTTGATAACATAACATTATCAAATTTCTCATGCCATTGTTTTGGTGCTTGTTTTAATCCATACAAGGAGTTAACAAGTTTGCATACTTTCCTCTCTTGTTCAGGAGCAATGAAACCTTCAGGTTCTTCCATATATATTTCTTCATCTAATTCACCATTTAAGAATGCAGTCTTGACATCCATTTGATGTATTTCAAGTATATTTAAAGATGTTATTGCTATTAGCATACGAATAGATGTAATTCTTGTAACAGGTGAATAAGTGTCGAAATAATTCAATCCTTCCTTTTGTCTATAGCCTTTAACAACAAGCCTTGCTTTAAATTTATCAATTGAGCCATCAGCTTTCATCTTCTTTTTGAAGATCCATTTATACCCTAAGGGTTTTGAACTAGGTGGAAGGTCCACCAATTCCCATGTATGATTTTGCATAATGGACTCAATTTCACTATTAATTGCTTCTTTCCAATGAGAAGCATCTGGAGAGGATATTGCCTCCTTGTACGTTTGAGGATCATTTTCTAACAAAAAAGTTAGAAAATCCAGACCAAAAGACTTTGAAGTCTTTGCCCTTTTGCTACGTCTAGGTTCATCCTCCACAGACTCTTTGTCTATATTTTCAGGATTATTACTAGTAGCATCCAAAGGTCTTTTGATTGAATTGGAATCATTATTTTTATTATATGGAAATATATTCTCAAAGAATGATGCATCTCTTGATTCAATAAATGTATTAACATGAATATTATTAATTTCAGATTTATGAACAAGAAAGCGATAAGCACTGCTGTTATTTGCATAACCAATGAAAACACAATCAATTATTTTTGGTCCTATCTTAACCTTTTTAGGTTTAGGAACCATCACTTTTGCTAGACACCCCCACACTCTTAAGTATTTATAGCAAGGTCTATGACATTTCCATAATTCATAAGGTGTTTTGTGAGTTTTCTTATGAGGCACTTTATTAAGAATATAATTGGCAGAAAGCAAAGCTTCCCCCCACAAATTCTGGGGTGCTCCAGAACTATTTAACATAGCATTCAACATTTCTTTCAATGTTCGGTTCTTGCGTTCAGCAATACCATTAGATTGCGGTGAATAAGGAGCGGTAGTTTGGTGAATAATGCCATGAGTAGAGCATATCTCTTCAAATGGTGATTCATATTCACCACCTCTATCGCTTCTTATTGCTTTAATCTTTTTGCTAAGTTGATTTTCAACTTCATTTTTATAAAGTTGAAACATTTCTACAGCCTCATCTTTGCTTCTTAGCAAATATACATAACAATATCTTGTGCAATCATCAATAAAGGTTAAAAAATATTTTTTTCCACCTCTAGTTTGCACAAACTTTAAGTCACATATGTCAGTGTGAATTAAATCTAGAGGTTCAGTTTTCCTTTCAACAGAATGAAAGGGTAATCTTGTCATTTTTGATTCCACACATATTTCACATTTATGTTTTTGATTAATATTAAATTTAGGCAAGAATTCTAAATTAATTAATCTACGCAAAGTATTATAATTAGCATGTCCTAATCTAGCATGTCATATGTTTGAAGATTCTAACAAGTAAGCAGAAGAATTAATTTTATTATTATCAATAGACTTTGGTACAACAGTCATAACATTCATCTTAAAGAGCCCATCATTCATGTAGCCCTTTTCTACAAACATATCATTCTTAGTAAGTACAAACTTATCAGACACAAACACCAACTTGAAGCCATTCTTGCTAAGTAGTGACCCAGAAACTAGATTTTTGCGGATATCTGGCACATGAAGCACTTCATTCAAAGTCAGTTCTTTGCCAGATGTCATTTTCAGTATAATCTTTCCACGTCCTTCAACCTTTGAACTTGAGGAGTTTCCCATGAAGAGTTGATCATCATTTGTAAGACCCCCAACTTTTATAAATAAAGATGAATTTTCTATAAATATTATTTTTGAATATTATGGAATAAATTTGATATAATGTTATAGTTGTGGGTAATATTTATAAATTTTTCAAAGTAAGCAAGTTGTTATAAAATATTCGTTTGGTCGGGGAATATTCTTTTTGTCGGGGAATATTCAGACGACGGCACAAGACAATCATTGGTGGACCCCTAATGTAATTATTATTGCTTGATTGAGAAAACGACAAAAATACTTTTATGAAAATAACTACGGAGGTGTTACCGTTAAAAGCTGTTGAACTACCCAGTAGTAAAAAAATGCGAGAATACGTGTGGTTGCATAGTAGCACACGGTATTGATTATTGATGCTTACGTGAGAAGTCACTCATTTATACTCAATTATTGCTACAAGAATCTTTGATCATATCTCTTATATTATTGATTCAATTATTGTCACAAAGATTATCTCAGATAATATGTTATATTATTAAATCAATAATTGAGACGACAAGTTATAAATGATTAATAATTGTTGAAAGATTAAATATGTGTTGATTAAAAATAAAATGATTTGTGGTAATATTTATTCAATCCTTGATGCATATAAAGAGTCTGTTATGAGACGTTTGTGGTAAGTTTGATTATTTTATGGGGGGGCATATGTCATCATCTAAGAGTCCCTTCGTCAATAGTAATTACCTTCGTCAATAGTAATTATCTTCGTCAATAGTAATTATCTTCGTCAATAGTAATTACCTTCATCAATAGTAATTACCTTCGTGAATAGTAATTACCTTCGTCAATAGTAATTACCTTTACCAGACGTCAAACCACTTGCCGTTTCACATTACAAGCGTCGAACTAATTGTCGTTTCACATTACAGGCGTCAAACCAATTGTCGTTTCACATTACAGACGTCAAACCACTTTTCTTTTCACATCACCAGTCGTCAAGCCACTTGCCTTTTCACATGGCAAGTGCTAAGCTAGAAATATTCTATAAATAGAGGCCTAGGGCTTCATTATTTTTCACGAATTCATTCAAGCTATAAAGAGAGAAAGTATAGAGAGAATAAGAGAGAAAGAAGAAGAGTATTCATTACTACACTCATGCGTAAAGATTCAATCTCCCTACTAAAGTAAGGGTGTTATTCTTTCTTATTCATGAAGAGAATCTGTTGTTATTCCATTGCTTATTATTTTGTTGGAATAACTCAGATCATGCTGATTTACCCTATACTTGGTGACATTCTTCTATTATTCATTGGAACATCCACATCTGTGTGTTTTACATCGGACTGGTTCCGGCTTCTTTATTATTATTCTCGTTGGAACATCATGTTTTGTGTGTTTTACAGGACTGGTTCCGTCTTTATTATTATTACATTGGAACATCCACTGTCTGTGTGTTTTACAGGACTGGTTAAAATCTTTATTATTATTCATTGGAACATCCCACATCTGTGTGTTTACTGGGACCTGGTTCCATTCTTTATTATTGCTCATTGGAATATCCATGCATGCTTTTTTCTTGGGACTGGTTCCGTTATTTATTATTTTGTTGGAATAACTTGCATGTGCGGTCTATCGCATGCATGGTGATTTCTTTTGTTATTCCATTCTTTATTATGCTCAGTTGGTTAAAACTTTGACTTCTATACTCCATGAAATTAGTGGAATATCCTTGATATTTGCGCTTCATCCAATATCCTTTCATGGAAATATTCTTCTAAGTATTCTTGAAATTTTACTCTACAAAGCAAAGATTGTCGATTTGGATGTTATTGGTTCTTGGATAAATTAATTCTTGAACTTGTTTTATTGAATTCTTATATCATTGTCATCATCCTTATGTTTATATTATGTTGAAAGTCATCTGTGGCCTGTAGTGCATAGATGGACTTGGTATGATTATGACCAGGGATTATTCGGTGTAATCATGACCGTAATGTTACAAATAATGTGAAAATTTAAAGTCCTCATTGGCCCGTAGTGCATTGATGGACAGTTGTTGGCATGATCATGACCATTAATGAATACACAAATATTCTTGGCCCGTAGTGCATGAATAATTGTGGTCGTGATACTAAATAATATCCTTGGCCGTAGTGCAGGGGTGATTCGATGATGTGGAATATTTATTTGTCGTGAGTCAAACTATAATGATGATGAAAAACCTTTTAAATCATAAAAGATAGTAGATTTTATTTTCTACTTGACTCTTTTAATGGATTGTTGGTTCCGCTGTAGTTAAACTTGATGTTTATTATATTTTATCAGTTTAACACTGTTGAAGGCTAATGATAATTTATTCTGCATTATCTTAGTCATAATATTTCTTACTGGGCTAGTTGAGCTCACCTTTCTTTCACTTTTCTCTTCGTGAAATGAGAATATAGCCGGGATTTAGTCGGGGAGCGGAGTAATGGTCCAGAGGATAGCTTTAGTAGTCCTCACTATTCTGTGAAATAGTGTGATAATAATTGTAATGAGGACTCCTTTTGAGTTTGTATAATCTCTAGTAGACAATATTTGTATTCAAACTCACAGTTTATATTTTGTCGTTTTGTACACGGCAGTTGTATTAGTAAGTTGTATTTGAATTACGTACCATGTATCCTGGCGACCCAAGATGGGTGATGTATACCTAATTTTGGGGGCGCCACGATTGGTATCAAAGCTTAGGATATGATCTTTGGCTAAGATGTGAGAATAGTACTAGAAGGGAGAGATGGGAAATTCCTTCGCTAGTATGACCTACCTAAGTTTATGTGCTATTTTATTGGCTCATTGTAATATAGGGATAATATGTTACATGTCAATTAACCTTTTGTTTTGTGGCAAGATGTCGAAATGACATCGAGAATGTTGAGAATAAGAATGGAGCATGGTGACCGTTGATTCACCACATATCAATAATCGGGGATAATGTGCATCAGAAGGCGACAATCCTCATGCAAACAATAACACCGACCAAATGATGAATGATCAAATGTTCGGAGGCTTTATGCAATTCATGCAACAAAGAAAGTAAAGCGGCTCCTCGCCCGTAACGTTGGTGGAAATATGGAAACTCTGGGCGGTCATCGCTAAACAGATTCAAGGAGTGGGACCACCGGAGTTTAAGGAGAGCCCAAACCACTTATAAATTTGAAACATGGATAAAGCAGATCACCAAGATATTTGATGTCTTGGGATGCTCGAGGAGCAAAAGGTTCCCTTTCACGCCTTTATATGTGCGAGGAGAGGCGATTATTGGTGGGAATCCAGAAAGCGTACTCAACCCGCCGCACTAAAGATGTCTTGGGAGAAGTTCCAAGAGTTGTTAAACGACAAATACTTTCCGAAAGTATTCGCCACATGAAGGAGGTGGAATTTATCAAGTTGGAACAAAACAATATGGACCGTGTCGCAATACGAGGCAAAATTTGCGGAGTTATCACGGTTCGGCCCCACTTGGTGGATAATGAAGAGAGAATGGCGCGAATGTTTTTAAGAGGTTTGAAGTCGGGAGATACGTCAACATCTTATTTCTCATAAACTTTGTTTGTATTCGAGATGTTGTAAATAGGGCTCGATTAGTGGAGCGCGATAACGAGTCAACGAACTAAAAGAGAGCGGTAAGCAAAATTATAATACCAGCGAGAGTAGTCATCGAAGCGATGACAACAAGTGTGGAGGGAATCAACAGGCTAGAAATGGTAACCACTTCGGTGGTAATCAGGGCTAAAACAATAAGGGACATTTCAAGAAGAGGAGATTCAACAATGATGGAAAACGTCAAAGACCAAAGACCGTTGTTAAGGAAGGAGAAAGACCACCTATCATATGCTTCAAATGCGGAGGGGAGGGACACATCAGTCCAAACTGTGCGATGCCATCCAAAGCATGTTATAATTGTGGAAGAGAAGGTCATTTAGCTCGATTTTGTCGTTTACTGAAGACAAATTCAGCTAGGATGGAGGCACCAAAGGCCGTCCCAGAAAAGTCAAAACCGGTAGTGCAAGGGAGAGCGTTTGTTGTGACCTCCCAGAGAGCAAGGAACCCGAATGAGGTCATCACGGGTAAGCTTATCATAAACTCTAACGAAGTCTATACTTTATTTGATACCGGTTCTACCCATTCTTTTATTTCTCCTACTTGCGCTCATCGATTAAATTTGACTCCGGAGAAATTAGACTTTGACTTGTCTGTGGAAACTCCGTTGGGAGAAACCTTCATTACATCCACTGTTTATAAGTCTTGTTTAGTTCAAATCGGTACCCTCACATTACCTGTCGATCTTATTTCATTGAAAATACTTGCATTTGACGTGATTCTAGGGATTGATTGGTTAACTACTCATCATGCAAGAATTGATTGTTTTCATAAGGTTGTTAGCTTTCATATTCCTAATCAACCTATTATGCGAATTCAAGTGACCAAACCATTAAAATCAATCACGGTCATCTCAAGCCATAAAGCTATTCGTTTATTGAAAAATGGATGTCAAGCTTTCTTAGCTCATGTCACAGATCTAAACAAAAATACGTCAGCTTTGAATGATATTTCTGTTGTTAATAAATTTCCTGAAGTATTCCCCGAAGAACTTCCTGGCCTACCCCCAGAGCGTGAAATTGAATTTTGTATCGACCTTGAACTCGGTACAAAACCCATTTCCAAAGCCCCATATCGAATGGCTCCTATTGAACTTCAGGAGTTAAAGACCCAACTGCAGGAATTATAAGACATTGGCTTTATTCGTCCTAGTATTTCTCCTTGGGGTGCTCCTGTTCTATTCGTAAAGAAGAAAGATGGGAGTATGCGACTTTGTATTGATTATCGGGAGTTGAATCATGTCACCATCAAAAATAGGTATCCATTGCCACGTATTGATGATCTGTTTGACCAGTTGCAAGGAGCCAAATTCTTTTCAAAGATTGATCTTCGTTCCGGATATCACCAATTGAAGATTAGAACCGATGACATTCCAAAGACGGCTTTCGAGAACTCCGAGACGGGCATTATGAATTCCTAGTCATGTCCTTTGGATTGACTAATGCTCCTGATGCCTTCATGGATATGATGAACCGAGTATTCAAGGAATATTTGGATCACTTTGTGGTCGTCTTTATTGATGACATCCTTATTTATTCCAAAAGCCGTGAAGATCATGAGGAACACTTGAGGCTGACACTCCAAAAGCTTCGTGAATATAAGCTTTATTCCAAGTTAAAGAAATGCGAGTTCTGGCTTAAGGAAGTAGCATTCCTTGGGCACGTGGTATCAAGTCATGGAATATCTGTTGACCCAGCAAAGATTGAAGCTATTCAAAGCTGGGAGCAACCTAAATCAGTGACCGAAGTACGTAGCTTTCTTGGTTTAGCTGGTTATTCTTGGAGATTCGTGGAAGGATTTTCTCGAATCGCTACTCCATTAACTCAGCTAACTCGGAAAGATACAAAGTTCGGTTGGAGCGAGGAATGTGAGAAGAGTTTTCAAGAACTCAAGAGGAGACTCATTTCAGCACCTGTTCTGACAATACCATCTGGTTCGGAGGGATTTATCATCTACAGTGATGCTTCGAACAAAGGGTTAGGATGTGTTCTCATGCAACATGGGAAAGTCATAGCCTATGCCTCACGACAACTCAAAGAATATGAGAGGAATTATCCTACTCATGATCTAGAGTTGGCAGCTGTTGTCTTTGCACTTAAAATTTGGAGGCATTACTTATATGGGGAGAAAGTGGAGATCTTTACGGATCATAAAAGCCTCAAATATTTCTTCACTCAAAAGGAACTCAACATGCGACAACGACGTTGGCTTGAACTGTTGAAAGATTATGATCATACCATCAAATACCATCCTGGAAAAGCGAATGTGGTAGCTGACGCATTGAGTAGAAGATCATATGCAAGTACGAGTGCGACATTGTCAACGCAAAGGCCCATTTTGTGTGACTTGCAAAGGATGGAGATAGAGTTAAAGACTTCAGGGACGCATGTGATGATAACGAATATACGAGTAGAACCGACTTTAATCGATAAAGTTAAAGCTGCTCAAGCTACAGACCTGGAGCTGATGCGTATGAGGAAGAAAGTGCAAGAAGGTGCTATATCAGAAGCAAGAATCGATGAAGAAGGAATACTTGAGTTAACTCCGGACTTTGTGTTCCTAACGACCACGATTTAAAGTATAAAATCATGATGGAGGGCATAACACACCGCCGTTTGCAATCCATCTCGGGAGTACCAAAATGTATCATGATATTCATCATACATTTTGGTGGAGCAATATGAAGAGAGAGATAGCGTTGTTTATCTCAAGGTGTCTAACTTGTCAACGAAAGTTAAAGCGGAGCATCAAGTACCAAAATGTCCATTGCAACCACTTGAAATTCCGAGAATGGAAGTGGGAGCACATTACCATGGATTTCGTACACGGTCTTCCTAAGGTTTCTCAAGGCATAGATGCGATTTGGGTCATTGTTGATAGATTGACCAAGTCTGCTCATTTCTTACCGATACGAGAAACTTATACACTTGAACGTCTTGCTCGTATATATATAAACGAGATTGTAAGACTGCATGGTATGCCGGTATCCATAGTTTCTGATCGAGACCCAAGATTCACTTCACGATTTTGGGTTAGTATGCAAAAAGCTATGGGCACAGACTTAGGATTTAGCTCGGCATATCATCCTCAGACGGACGGACAATCGGAGAGGACTATTCAAATTCTTGAAGATCTATTAAGACTCTGTGTCCTTGATTTCAAGGGAAGTTGGGACAAGTTCTTACCATTGGTGGAGGTTTCCTACAACAACAGTTATCAAGCAAGTATTGGCATGGCTCCATTCGAAGCGTTGTATGGAAGAAAGTGTCGTTCTCCAGTATGCTGGGATGAGGTGGGTGAAGCAACGTTGTTGGGACCGGAGTTGGTACGTATGACTACGGAAAAGATTCAAACGATCCGACAACGTATAAAAACCTCACAAAATCTACAAAAGAGTTATGCTGATCTTCATCGAAAGGACGTGGAATTCGATATAGGAGATCATGTGTTGTTACGTGTTGCTCCATGGAAAGGAGTTACAAGATTTAGAAAGAGAGGAAAACTCAATCCTCGATTCATCGGTCCATTTTTAATCCTCGATCGAGTAGGAACTATGGCCTATAGACTCGCTTTACCGCCAAGTATGTCTCGTGTTCATAACATTTTTCACATATCTATGTTACGTAAATATTTGAAAGACCCGAACCACATTATTAAGTTAGAACCGGACGAAATAGCGGAAGATTTGACGTATGAAGAGGTTCCTGTTCAAATCTTGGATAAGAAGGAACATATTCTACGCTCCAAGGTTATACCTCAAGTCAAAGTTTTGTGGAGGAACCACGATGTTGAGAAAATGACTTGGGAGATAGAATCTGAAATGAAATCAAGGTATCCTTACCTCTTCGACATACCAGTGTACGCACTTCTAATTTCGAGGCGCTAAATTTCATAAGAAGGGAGGTTGTAAGACCCCAACTTTTATAAATAAAGATGAATTTTCTATAAATATTATTTTTGAATATTATGGAATAAATTTGATATAATGTTATAGTTGTGGGTAATATTTATAAATTTTGCAAAAGTAAGCAAGTTGTTATAAAATATTCGTTTGGTCGGGGAATATTCTTTTTGTCGGGGAATATTAGACGACTCAAGACAATAATTGGTGGACCCTATTAACGGAATTATCATTTGATTGAGAAAACGACAAAAATACTTTTATGAAAATAACTACGGAGGTGTTACCGTTAAAACCGTTGAACTACCGGTAGTAAAAGTACAAGAATGTCTGCTGTGGTTGCATAGTAGCACACTAAGATTGATTATTGATGCTTACGTGAGAAGTCACTCAATTTATACTCAATTATTGCTACAAGAATTGTCGCATCATATCTCTTATATTATTGATTCAATTATTGTCACAAGATTATCATCAGATAATATGTTATATTATTAAATCAATAATTGAGACGACAAGTTATAAATGATTAATAATTGTTGAAAGATTAAATATGTGTTGATTAAAAATAAAATGATTTGTGGTAATATTTATTCAATCCTTGATGCATATAAAGAGTCTGTTATGAGACGTTTGTGGTAAGTTTGATTATTTTATGGGGGGGCATATGTCATCATCTAAGAGTCCCTCGTCAATAGTAATTACCTTCGTCAATAGTAATTATCTTCGTCAATAGTAATTATCTTCGTCAATAGTAATTACCTTCATCAATAGTAATTACCTTCGTGAATAGTAATTACCTTCGTCAATAGTAATTACCTTTACCAGACGTCAAACCACTTGCCGTTTCACATTACAGGCGTTGAACCAATTGTCGTTTCACATTACAGGCGTCAAACCAATTGTCGTTTCACATTACAGGCATCAAACCACTTTTCTTTTCGCATCACCAGTCGTCAAGCCACTTGCCTTTTCACATGGCAAGTGCTAAGCTAGAAATCTTCTATAAATAGAGGCCTAGGGCTTTATTATTTTTCACGAATTCATTCAAGCTATAGAGAGAGAAAGTATAGAGAGAATAAGAGAGAAAGAAGAAGAGTATTCTGTTACTACACTCATCATTGCAAAGATTTAATCTCCTACTAAAGTAAGGGTGTTATTCTTTTTATTCATGAAGAGAACTGTTGTTATTCCATTGCTTATTATTACGTTGGAATAACTTGTATACTGCTGATTTACCCTATACTTGGTGACATTCTTCTATTATTCTCATTGGAACATCCTCATCATGTGTTTTACACAGGACCGGTTCCGCCTTTATTATTATTCGCTGAACATCCTGTCATGCATGTGTTTTACACGCCGACCTGGTTCCATTCTTTATTATTCTCGTTGAATATCCTCATTCTGTATGCTTTTACGTGGGACCGTTTCGTTATTTATTATTCATTGGAATAACTGCGCATGTGCGATCTATCGCATGCATGGTGATTTCTTTTGTTATTCCATTCTTTATTATACTCGGTTGGTTAAAACTTTGACTTCTATACTCCATGAAATTAGTGGAATATCCTTGATATTTGCGCTTCATCAAAGATCCTTTCATGGAAATATTCTTCTAAGTATTTTGAATTTTACTCTACAAAGCGTAAGATGTTGTCGAGTTTGGATGTTATTGGTTCTGGATAAATTAATTCTTGAACTTGTTTTATTGAATTCTTATATCATTGTCATCATCCTCATGTTTATATTATGTTGAAAGTCATCCGTATTCTGTAAAGGCATAGATGGACTTGGTATGATAATGACTGTGGATTATTGATTGTAATCATGACCGTAAAATTACAAATAATGTGAAAATTAAAAGTCCTCATTGGCCCGTAGTGCATTGATGGACAGTTGTTGGCATGATTATGACCATTAATGAATACACAAATATTCTTGGCCCGTAGTGCATGAATAATTGTGGTCGTGATACTAAAGAATATCCTCGGCAGAAAAGGGGGTGATTCGATGATGTGGAATATTTATTGTCGAGTCTCACTATAATAAAGATGATGAAAAACCTTTTAAATCATAAAAGATAGTAGATTTTATTTTCTACTTGACTCTTTTAATGGATTGCTGGTTCCACTGTAGTTAAACTTGATGTTTATTGTATTTTATCAGTTTAACACTGTTGAAGGCTAATGATAATTTATTCTGCATTATCTTAGTCATAATATTTCTTACTGGGCTAGTTGAGCTCACCCTTTTTTTCACTGTTCTCTTCAGGAAATGAGAATATAGCTGGGACGAGTCGGGGAACGGAGTAATGGTCCAGAGGATAGCATTAGTAGTCCTCACTATTATGTGAAATAGTGTGATAATAATTGTAATGAGGACTCCTTTTGAGTTTGTATAATCTCTAGTAGACAATATTTGTATTCAAACTCACAGTTTATATTTTGTCGTATTGTACACGACAGTTGTATTAGTAAGTTGTATTTGAATTCTGTACCATGTATCTGGCGACCCAAGATGGATGATGTATACCTAATTTTGGGGGCGTCACATCATTCTCTATTGGTTTGTAAATAGAGAACATTCATTTGTTGGAACAAATATGGCGAGTAGCCCCAGTGTCCACGTACCATTCTTTAGGGTTTCCTACCAAATTACATTCAGATACAACTGCAGAAAGATTAATGTCTGAAACATTTTCAGACAACTTTTCCAGTTCTGTCACATTTGCTTGAGGCTTCTGTTCTTTGTTGAACTTCTTTGGCTTGCGACATTCACTTGATTTATGTCCTTGGATGCCACAGTTGAAGCACTTGCCTTTGAATTTCTTCTTGGCCTTGAAAGCATCTTTGCCTTCACGCTTCCTTTTGTTGTTGCTTGGCCTTTGTTCTACCACATTTTCCTTTGCTTCAATGAAGTTTCTTTCACTCTTCTTCTCAGATACTCGATTGTCCTCTTCAATCCTAAGTCGCACGATTAATTCTTCAAGATTCATCTCCTTACGTTTATGCTTTAGATAATTCTTGAAATCTTTCCATGATGGTGGAAGTTTTTCAATCATTGCTGTAACTTGGAATGAGTCACTTAATGACATTCCTTCAGAATGAATGTCATGTAGAATTACTTGTAATTCTTGAACCTGAGTGATAACTGCTTTAGAATCTACCATTTTAAAATCAAGAAATCTACCGACTATGAATTTCTTCATGCCAGCATCTTCAGTTTTATATTTCTTGTCTAAAGATTCCCAAAGTTCTTTTGCAGTTTGAATTGTACAATATACATTATATAATGTATTATCTAAACCATTCATCACATAGTTCCTGCAAAGAAAATCTGCATGTTTTCATGCATCAACAGCAGCCACCTTTTCCTTGTCAGTTTCTCCTTCAACAAGAGTAGGACAGTCCTCTTGTAGAAACCTTGCCAAGTTCAGTGTTGTGAGATAGAAGAGCATCTTTTGTTGCCAACGCTTGAAATCAGTTCCATTGAACCTTTCAGGCTTTTCTCCATGAGACAAACTCACGGCAAGAATGGTACTAGTAGATGCCATTTCTGTTATACAAATAAAGACTATCAATAATCAAATTAAATTTCTGTTTGTAGCAAAATTTAACAGAATTCAAACAACAAATTTTGTTTATAAAAATTTGTATAGCACAAATCCAAATTCTGTTTACAAATTTTAGTTTACAAATTTCTGTTTGAAAAACAATTTGTATTCTAAAGTTGGACTAATTTTGTTAAAATCCAACCCAAAAATTATTACACAATAATAACTTAGGATAATAACATAATATAAAAATCAATCAACATGTAATAAATATAATATTCCTATAATAAATATAATAACAGAATATTATATATTTAACATGCAACACAATAAACTGTTATATTAACATGCAAATAATAATAGAATATTATATAATATTTCTTAGTATTATATATATTAATAAGTCAAATGAATTAACATGCATACTGCTTATGATATTAAACATAAAAGCAACACTTTGTGATTAGGATCAGTCATGTGGAGTTTGACAACAACATGCAGAACATGCAAGTCATTAATACACCATGCAATCATTGTAATATGCATGCAACATGTAATATACAACATATATAGATCATTACACTTAAACACTTAAAGCACTTAAAAGCACTTAAATACTTAAACGATTATCATGCATGGCATGGTAAAAAAAATGACGTTTTTCCAATTTGAGTGCAACAAAAAATGAATCACGGTAATGGATAAAATATTTAATCACTAACTGAAACAAATATCTAATAACAGAAATAAATTTCAAGAATTATGTGGATAATCATACACATAACAAAACAAATATGATTGTTTCTAGAATTTTCAGAAATGCAGTTTTTTTATAAAACAAAAACTTGTTTTATAAAATAATTTCCTATTCACATAAAATAATTTTCTGTTCACATAAACAATACTATAATTACAGAAAATTTAAATTTTCTTTAAGATTGTAATCTGTAATATATAGTATTATTTAATATATATAAATATAAGAAAACAGAACAGAATTTTATATACATGTAACACAGAAAATATGAATAAATAAATCCGAGTCCTTTGAATTCATAAAGTCTCCTTAAAGCAAATTTATTCCGTCACTGGTGCTAAGGATTAATGAATAATTGCTTCCCAAGATAAAACGGATTTCCAATTCTTAATTAGAAGCACTTCAAAATTAAGAACACTACGAACACAACTTTATGTTATGTACCCGAACTTTACTGTTAATATTAATGATGCATGTAAATGGAAATTACAGTAATGATGCATGAAAATAAAATAAAAGGAAAAACTCACGCCAAAACGGAGTTTGTAGAACAGAAACGGGATTTGCACTTGCAGAACGGGAATTTTTCTTACTGCAGAACGGAGAAGGAAAGAAAGGAACGGGATGGGAAAATTTGTACGTTCTGTTTTAGCGCCCCATATGGATTAATTTATAAATTAATCTGGCAGTTTATTACCGTTAAGATGCGTCAAAACTACATAGTATTGATAATAACTTAAAACAAAATCTAATAACTTATTAAATAAATTTTGTCAAAAAAGTTATATATCACGACCTGATCGGACGGACGATAGCGCGCGGGTTTAAACCATGCTTTGGCTAGGTCCTCTCCCTTCCACAAAAGTGGAGTGCCCCTTGGGGCCCTTCCCATTGAGCAAATATCCCATATATATGTTCTTCATTTTTTCCTCTAATGCCCTATGTGGGACTTTTGCAATTGACAACATTCAAGTAGGTGACTTTGGAGTCAATTTTCTCATTCAATTCTTAATGGATTTGAACATATAAATATACCAAGTTATACTCCTCACGAAGGAGAACACATTGGTGCAAAGACCCGACATTTCCGGAATGTGGGTCCCTCATTTAATTGAGCCTCAAAATGCTCTAATATTTAATATTTCAAATCCCATTTCCAACAAAAGGATCATCAAATACATCAGATCTGAAAAGATATTCAAGCATCAGATCAATTAATACTTTTGTATGCCTCACGAACAAATACATTAGATCTAAAAAAAGAGTTGTGTATGTATACATACAAAATACATACATCAGATCTAAAGCTTTCTCTCTCATGATTTGTTATGTGGGTCTCTCTTTAAAAAAGGAGTTGTGTGTATACATACATAATACGGATCTGGTTAGCATGAAGTTTATTTTTTGGTAAGTTGGTCAATTGACCAATAGAATATTGACACACATTGAGCCTCGCCTGCATGTCAGCACTCTATTGACCAATTAAACAACTTACCTAAAAATGAATTTCATGTTAACCACTTCCACATAATACATACATTAGATCTAAAGCTTTTTCTCTTGATATGTTATCCGGATCTAAAGTTTTCTCTCTCATAATATATTTAGAACTGCATACTGATTTCATGAGAGAGGTTTGTCAGAGTATAGCTGAATTTGTTATGTCTACATGCCTAGTTAGCAAAATTAGACGAGATGTCAGTTCCGTTTGTCAATGTGGCAGATTCGTTAACGGGAGGGGTACGGGTAACCAGATTTTTTGTAACATTAAGGGTACTTTTAAAAAAAATAAAAAATTAAAGTATATAAGTGGAACATCAGTCAGAGACATTTTTAGACCTTTACCCATAACATTTTTGTGTACTTTAGCCATTTCTATGGCACGGAGGGAGTAATTTCTTTCAACTTGCATATTTCTTTGTAGATGGTTGATTTGCACCACAGCTATTAAGATGTTTTCGTTGAATAATCTGCACTTTAAAAACTGTGTAACCCATCCTTGCCCCCTGATTCTAGCCCCAATTGTGCATTAATATAACGAGATGATATTTCTTATTATATATTCTAGTATTACTTAATTATGCCTACTTCATTCCTTAGCACGCCTACCCCTAATAGCTGAACAATGTAAACCAGCCCCAAGTTTTATAATACTGTTATTTACAACTGTCCTTGAACCCTTAAACAATGATTGTAAAACCTCCCTGCATTGCATAAAACATTTTGTATTGTATATTCAGTTTACTCCCTCTTTTTATCTCTTCTAAAATCAGAAATATATTTTTATTTTTGTACTATAAAGTCACATTAAGTCAAGTTCCTAGTATACCATTATTTTTTTTTAGGGGAGTGGTTAGCATGAGGTGAACTTCTAAGTTCACTTCATAACAAATACAGTACTCACCCTCCTGTCTGTGTGTCACATAAAATGAACTTACCATAAAATTTACTTCATGCTAACCAGATACTTTTTTAGTTGATTGACATTTCTGATCAATGTTAGATATTAGTTTGAAAAAAATAAAATTTTTCTTAAAATTCTCATTTTAAAAATGCATCTCTAATTTCGGAACAAAAATAATAGATTACCAGAGAACTCTTATTTCCCTACATGGTCGATTACCGTTTCTAGTAACCATGGAATGGACTATCAGTTGTCGAGTCTGAATATTATCCGTGAAGTTAGGCTTTGCCATTTCTAAGAATCTTTTTGGCTGGCGTGCCTCCCCACTGCCCTGCCTTGCTATAGAACGTACCTGTTCTTACAGCACTTCAACGACAGGTGGCAGTCCATTTTAGTAACTCTGAACCCCCAGCAGGTGCATATCGAAACATATATAATGTGTCTCCATGCATGCTATAAATTAAGTGCTTAGCTTATTAATTAGCTCTGAAAAGTGGAAGATGAGGAGCAAGGTGTATGATTTCCAAGCAGCAGATGCAGCAACATTTGATAAATGTGTGAAGAGAAGAAGAAGAAGGGCTCTTCCAAGAAGAGGGCAAATTAAAACGAGGATAGCAGTGAAGGCTTTTCGTTTACTTATCTCTCTCGTTTCTGTTCTTCTTTCTCCTACCTAGCTCCCAATCCAATTAAAGGGAAAATCTTAGTTCAGAAGTACGTACGTACATAAATAATAATATATATATATATATATATATATATATATATATATATATATATATATATATATATATATATTGTGTGATGAACTTGGATATATATATATAATGTAGAATTTTGTATGATCATCTCCCTAGTTTCTCAACTTCTTTTGTTTGAACATATATAATGCAGAACTGTGTGTGATTGTATATCGCTTGTGGTCATGCTGGTGCTTTTGTTCTTCAGGTTCCATAGTGCTTTATTTGGAATTAAGCCCTTTTAGAACTTGTAGAATATCAATATAATATTTTACTATAATTTTTCTCTTAATACTTTTCATTTAAAAATTTCAAATAAACATTAATCATTTAGTTTTCAATATTACCCCAAGTATTAAATATAACTTTGGTTCTCTCACTATTTTTTGTCCAATAAATAACACTATTATTCCAATACAAGGACAATATAGACAATTGATATTATATTTAATACTATATAATTATTTCTTTAATACTTGCGCACAACTCTAAAATTTTTAGACAAGCCTATATTATTTTCAAATTTATCCCAACATTGGTTAAAATAAAATAATAACATAATAATACTTAATTAGCTAAGAATAAAAACAAGAGTTATGACATGACCGATAGTCTTGGCAAACTCACATCAATAATAGTGAGTAGATCTCACGTTCACTTTCACTTACTTTCACTTTCACTTTCATGTTAGAGAGATTCATATAGAAACATATTGAAAATATCAGTTTCCTATTAGAAATTGCATGCCATGGTTATAGCAGAAAACTTACAAAAAGATAGCTGGAGTGCCAAAGAAGTTGTTCTTTGATTACAGGCCAAGGCATAAAGAACTAGAAAAGTGACTCATTGTTAACATGCCAATGACAAGCAAGGTAGCTTCATATTTTTTTCATGTATTTTGTAGCACTAAACTCCATAAAAGCATCAGCATTTTATTGTCAAATAACATTACACCCTTTGCAATGGCTACTTCCATGGAGGTCTCAGTTCAAGCCTTGGGGCGTACTATCTGCTCCAAGGCACCAAAAGGGCTTGCCCTTACGACCTCGCCTTTTAGAAAAACAGGCCAACCAGAGCATGTACTAATGAAAAGGGCGCAAAAGTATGAATGTATGAAAATATATACCAAAAATAGACCATATGAAGATCATAATAGACTACACGCTGTTATATCATCGACAAGCAGTTCAAATTTTAGTCCATCTGATACAGTAGAGCAGTTCTATGAATGCATCAACAAGAAGAACTTGAAGAAACTGGGCAAATTCATCTCCAACGATTGTTACTTGGAGGACTTCTCCTTCCCTAAACCATTTCAGGGAAGAAAGGTTGTTTCTTCTATCTTAAAACTCTTGATGAATCAAAGCTTTATGCCATAAATTTGATTCTTTAAAATCCCTTTTGTGAACCTGTGCAGGAAGTTTTGAAATTTTATGAGCAGCTAACAACATGCATGGGGGAGAATATTGAGTTCAATGTAGGAAATTTCTATGAAGGAGAGGAAGGAGATCACTTTACAGTTGTAGTAAATTGGCATTTAGGTATGTCATCCCCAAATTCTCATCATTATAATATATATGCATTTGAACTAGAGAACAATTCTCATCATTATAATATATAAGCATTTGAACAACTAATATAAATTCACTCAATGCAGATTGGAAGAGGAATCAGATCCCTTTCACACGAGGCTGCAGCCTATACGAATTATCAACAGAAGGAGAGAGACTAGTGATTAAGTAGTAGCTTAACAATTCTACTAGATATAAGCTCAAATTCCAGTTACATAGAAATTGTACATAACACACTGCTGGTCTGTGCAGGAAAGCTCATGTTATGATCGAGTCACCAATGAAACCTGGAGCCCTAGCGCTGGTAAATTTTATGGCTACTTTACATTGAATAACATGGAATATTGTTGATTAGTCTCATCAATAGCCATAGTTTATTCGAATTTTGATTATGTTTTCCATTCACTATCTTAGAATTTGTTGAAGATCGTGACTTCACTATTTGATGCATTCCCAGATATTGCCGAGTGTACGTAGACTCCCCTAATTTCATAAACTAAATCATAATTGAGATATCATATTGATATGAGATATTTGGTTTCTGAAGGGTTCCTTGGGAGTCCCCATGTCATACTTCTTAAGATCTACAGTGTAGTTTTGCTACCATTTATAAGACCACTTCTAGCTTTCTACATCAACCTTTGGAATTTCATAGCACTTATACTCAGCTTTGCCTTCAAAATTTATCTCCAAATTTCAAAAAGTTTTCGCAAATAAAGTACATTCTAAATTTCTTAAATCCTCTTCTACAAGTGAGGCATTTACAGAGTTTTATATATATATTAAGTCATTCTAGTACCAGAAGGAAACCCACATCACCTTTTAGTCATCGCTGCTATCCCGACTAAAGCATGTTTCCAACAAAGAAAGAACAACAAGTGGTCCAAGAACAGGTGGGAGTGGCGGGGGCTTGCTGAAAGCAACAATTGGATGAGCCTTCTCCTTCACTATCTGTCCTTCCCCAACATCATTATCAATTTGCTTCTTTGGCATCGAAGCTGCCGCTGCCCCTAGTTTATACATTTATCTGTCAATAAAAGAATCATAAATTATGAGCTCTCGAATCGAAATGAGGAATGTGAGATTACCCCATTTTCCTTTTATTGGATAGATGAAGTTGAATTTGTTCTTAACAGGCAATAGTACAGCTGTTCCACGCATATGTAGTTACTCTTTGATTCTCTTTAACAATCTGTGTTAAGCTACCAATCTGCATGGTTAAAACAATCAAAAGAATGTTAAAGTCTTATCATGAACGAAACATACAATTTGGAATATATAGTCTTCAAAATCCTTGCTTGTTCTTGTTCAAGTATAGCCTAAGCTGGATGAAGATAACCAACACAAGCTACCTAACACGAACACCAAGTTGAGAAATAAATCAACATTCTTTTTAATAAAAAGTTTGACATCATAACTAGATTGCATAATCACAATAAAACTTTAAATAGTATTTAAAACCTCCAATCAAAATAAACAGTTGCTTGAGATACATTTTCCTAGACTAACCCAATAAAATGAACTACAGTACTTTCTGTTAAAAGGTTGTTATAGAACAATCACAACAATTTTTTTATACATTTTCTTATTGCAGAATAAGTTAACTTGGTGACCTATACTTTTTCCGAAAGCTATCTTGGTGATCAATAACATTTCTTTTGCAAATTGAGTAGAAAATACAATAATTTGTCCAATGTTTCAGCTACTGATACCTACAAAGTAAAAAGAAAACCATCTCCAACATTCTTGGTGCCCTCTATTTCTCTTACATCAAGTGGGAGTTTCAATAACCCAAAACCTCTTCCCAGTACATGTTCTCTATCAACCTCGCTCATCTTTTATCAACTGCTATTCTATTGGGTGATCTTACTATAATGAAACTGTTGTTCTACATGGCTTGAAGCTAGACTGCTACAATTATACTCCCTCCGTTCCAAAATTAGAGATACGTTTGTAAAACGACTACTTTTAAGAATTTTTTTTTGTCTTCTTCAAACATATCCTTATATTAGCTAAAAATGTAGTAGTTTTTCAACCAACATTAAAAGTAATGACATGTTAGAAACTTCAAATCATTTCATTATCTCTAATAGATATGTATCTCTAATATTGGAATGACCAAAAAGAAAAATGCATCGCTAATTTTGGAACTTAGGGAGTATAATAAATTTGGTCTTAGTGACATGCATGTGACCTAATTTATTCCAAAAATGCTACACATTCTACCAGAATGTGGTCAGAACAGATCAGTAGCTAATAACAAAATCTGAAGTGAGATGTGCTATCCAGTTGCTCGTTGATTACACCAGTTTCACAAATTAGGGACCTCACAAATAATTAATAGTTGGGTGTTCATTAAGATTCATTCAGGAGCACAACCACGGGCGGATCTAGCTACCTGTTAAAAATAAAAATTATAACTATATATACATAGCGTGTTAGGTAAGTCGTTAAGTTTAATATATATATATATATATATAATATACATTCAACAATTTTTTTTATTAAGCTATTAACTATACAAAAAATCAGGCCCGCCTAAGTTTGATTAATTGTCTTTGAGTTTTAAAGAGATAATGTCTTTGATTGTAATAGAAGAGATTTTTTTTAAGAAAAGCCCCATTTAAAGAAAATGAGTATATTTAATCAAAATTCTTCATTTTTTTTTCTACAACTAAAAAACTACTGAGGTATTGGTTAAAAAAGAAAAGAAAATAAGAGAGGGTAAATTTTGAGCCTCTACAATACTTAAAAAAAAAATGAATTTGTTAAACCTGGGGCAAAAAGAGATTGTCTTCGAGTTAGTAAATATAAATTTAAATAAATAACGCCTACTATATATTTTAAAAATATAGTTTGATATAACAAATAAAGTCTACAATACTTAAAATGAATTTGTAAAATAAATAAATGAAAACATCTACTAAAAACACTTAGTCAATAGAAAAATAAATAAATGAAAACATCTAAAAAAACACTTAGTCCGCCTAGGAAAACGTCTAGGCGCTAAGCACCCCCTCTACCGCCTAACAATTTTGAGAACACTGCTGGAAACTAATCCAGTACATGATCTCTCTCCTCTATGACATAGAAAACATTCCAAACCTTAAATTCCTAGGTTTTCTAGGAATGGGTGTGCTGCGTGTGCAATTAATTTATTTATTTCAATGTTGGGAGTTAAAAATTTAAGCAACAAATTCATTAAACTTTTTACCTTCCCAAAGTTCAATAATTACACTTCTATTCGTCAATTCAAGCAACAATGTAAAAAAAAAAATTAAAAAAAAAAATCTTTGTTACATTAGTTGCAGCAACATTTAACATAACTCGTATAAAACTCTAACTATAGAAAGCATCCATCTCTAATTTACTAGTATACAAACCAAAAGAAAACTGCTTCAAACTTGACCATAAACACACGATTATACAGCAAAACAAAGCATTCACGTATCTGAATCATATTTTGTATATTGAAGTTAAATCATATATAGAGATTATTTTAAATACCGGAAACAAAACTGATAAACATTATAAACATGTTTGTCAGAAACAAATTAAAAACATGACTGAACAATATTAAAAGTTAACTCAAATTAGTCTCTCAATTTTTTTCATAATTTGTCATTTCAATTTCTAAATAAATAAAAAGCCAATAAAATGTTAGAGGAAGTGAGAGATCGTAAGCGATCTTGATACCTGTGATCTTCGGTCTCAGTTGAAATGGAGCTAGAGAAAATAATGAACCATCTGTGCTCTTGCAACGGGGAATTTCTTTAAATGTTCGAGAGGGCAAAGAAGTTTCCTGAAGCTTCTGTTTTCTACGCGCACAAATTATGGGCCAGCCCTTTCAGATTAGGGCCTGTTTGGTAATTCCCATTTCTTAAAAACCAAAGTCATAAAGTCTAGTTGGATAGTGTATAGAACTGCCGATTCAGAATGAAGCAATTTGTTTGAAAAAATTGTTTGATTACCAGGGGCAATTGAATAATTCAATTATTTAACAATATTAATTATTTATTAAGTAAAAAAAATTCATATACTATTTTGGGTATCCATGTTAAATGTCTATTTTTCTTTAATAACCAGGCTTTTTGGGTTTTCTATTAACCCAGTTAAATATCTCCTTTTTTTTTGACTAATGAACGATTAAATGATTTTTTTTTATAATATTAATTATTATATTAAGTAATATTAAATAAATTTACAATAATTTTGAATTTTTAGATGGATAAAATAATAAAAATCTGTTATTTAGATGTTTTAGGCATGTTAATTATCAAATAATTTTTTCATTCAAATTTAAATTTATTCAATTTTTATCAAATACCCCTAATATTAATGACCTTAATCCACAAAATAACACAGCGTTGGATTCGCTCCATTACATTTTCCTTCTAATTTTGTTCATTACATTAGATTTTTATAATGTCAGATAATATAATTAAAACTAACATCAATCAATTAATTTATTAATTTATGATATTGAATAGTATAATTGCTCCAAAAAATAAAAATAGCTCGATACTTTTTCAACTTAAACATGGGATTATTTTATTAAAATTTTAATATTTAAACTTTTTGTAAATTTATTGCAGTAAAATTATTAGTTATGTGGATAAGTAGTATTCTTAATATTTTAAAAGAGATGAGTACCCCTATAATTCCTATCAATTCTATGTATTAATAAGTTTCGCAATTATAATTCGACATAAATTTATGGCACTACATAACAGACTCTTTAATTTTTTATTTTTCTTGGGAGAGAGAATAAGAGGGGTTGGTATGGGGAAAGTAAAGATGTGACCTAATTGAATTTTTAACAAGTGATATAATCAAATTTGCCCTAGAAAGATAGCAAAAGTACAGAAAAAACCTAGTAATCTATCAATCTGATATGGTAAACAGCTCCAAAGTCCAAACAACTCCTTGCATTCAGATATTAACTTATTTCTCAATAGTACAGAAAACAGATTGATAAAAATTACATCATTTCAAATATATGTTTAAGCTTCAAAACCCATTATCCTCAGTAATCTTTCACATTTTCTGGACCAGTTTTCTACTTTTCTCTTCCCTTCATCATCTGCACATAAATTGTCAGTCCAGTTCAGCTCATCTTAAACGCCACATCGAAGGAGTCCAGATTTTCTGCAGGTAGAATGTAGACGTGAAACTCCATTGCGAGAAAGTGATGGAGCTTTGAGTATCCGTTGCAGAACTTGTAAGCTTCATTCTACCTAATCTCCAAAACAGTGGAGGGAATACAAGATAGCAAGCAATGCAGAAAAGCTGTTTGTACATAATTCTACACTATACCAGTGTACTAACTCAGAAGCTCCTACTAGATTGGATCTGGATTGAATTTTACAGATTCCCTCCAGATAAGCTCCTTAATGTTCTCTTCACTGAATGTAGGCTGCTCAAAATCAAAACTGAAAGGCGTGGTGCAAATGGGCTCGTCATTGATATCATGAAGAGACGACAAGTAAGGGTGACAAAGAGCCTCATCAACTGCATAAAGAATAAGTAGGTTAAACAACCAAACTGGAACAAAATGGACTCAGATAGTATGTAAATCCTAAAAACATTGTGTGGAATCTGTTTTCTTCTTCCAAACCTGTAATGCGCTTGTTGGCATCGAACACAAGCATCTTTTCTAGCAAATCAACTGCCAAATGAGACATGTTGGGGAATCTTGCTGAGAATAGTTGCTTTGGGTATTGGGGAAGCTGTCCAACATATCTTCGGGCGTTATCACTTCGGAGAAATTTAAGACTGGCATCATCAGGTGAACCTAATAGCTTTTAGACAGAAAAAACAGCAATCAGCTTTGCACGTTACAGGCTAATATAATTAAAATAGTAGAATACTGGGAGGATTTTTCCATCAAAGAAACAATTTTACTCCATTCCGAAAAAGGATGACAATGAGAGCACGTAAGAATAGAAACTATAATCCTGCCTTGTGTCTCACCCATTTGGGATCAATTTTATTGAAATTAATTATTATTATTTTCAAATTACCCCCCAAAAAAATTGCTTTCATTGGCTTTCAAATTCCTTCTATTTTAAAGTACAATGATGGGGTTGGGAGGACAGATGAACTAAATGATGGTGGCTTTTATTCCAGTATGAGTATCAATGTTTCTTACAGAAGATTCTAATTTAAGTGCTATAAGGCGCTTTCACCTCAGTAAGCTTGTAATAACCTCTAGAAGAAAGTATGCACCGCTCAAACAAAGAGTACTGCAGGATAATTCTGACGCACACAGGGAGGAAAGACGAAAGATTCAAAACAAAACTTTAGGCTGCGACTGTTGGTAATGCTCCAAAATCTATAGTTTTGACATAGTCCTATATCATCTATTTTGAAAACATTCTTTGTGTATATTAGTAAATGTTGGCTTGGGTTTAGTAACTTGGTTGAGGAAATAAGGTTGGGCTAGCGCACATGAGGACGGAATTGGACTAAGGAATTGGACTAAGCCAAGCTTAGCCCACAACAAAGCATATACAGACTTCTTCTTCGTCTTTTATCTAATAGCTATTCTTATTATAATCTGTTAATTGGGCAATCCACAAAGACAAGTCCACAGCCTTATAACCAGTGAGGGCGGAATCACTTTTTAGGACAGTAGCTTTGCTACGCCTCGGCTTTCGTCGGTTTTTAGCTAAGTTGTTCCAATTTACTGTGTTATTCTTCTTGTTAATTCTGCTCCATATTCCAACAGCGACAACTAAAGAAGCTTAAAGTTTCTACTTTTATTATCTGTTACTAATCACAAAGAGTTCATGGATCATGGCCAGTAAAGTACACCATAAACAAATTCCCTCAAGTGTTAAAACTTCAAACATTATACCTCTGTGATCAGCCTCAACTGATGGACATAATCTCTTCCTGGGAACAAAGGTTCTCTAGTCATTATTTCACCAAGTATGCAACCAACAGACCATATATCGATTGCAGCAGTGTACTCAGAACAGTTAAGCAGCAACTCGGGTGCCCTATACCAACGAGTGACAACATACTCAGTCATGAAATCTGTTTCAGATGTTGTCCTTGCCAAACCGAAGTCTCCTATTTTAAGGTCACAATTTGCATTCAGAAGCAAGTTGCTAGGCTTGAGGTCACGGTGCAAAACATTTGCTG
This sequence comes from Panax ginseng, assembly GCA_020205605.1. Lineage (NCBI taxonomy): Eukaryota > Viridiplantae > Streptophyta > Magnoliopsida > Apiales > Araliaceae > Panax > Panax ginseng. Next base: position 44,874,008 of record CM035131.1, read on the forward strand.
AGTGAACATATTTCAGTCCTCGTAACAGCTGATACATAAAGTACTGCAAGAATTTCCATCAAGCATATCAATGTCATGTGAAATATAAGTACCAAATACAATTAAAAAAAAAACTTAAACTACCTATATAGAAATAGATGATTATTAACATTTAGTAGCAAGATTACTTCCAAAATCCTGAAAAGTACATTGTTTTTCTGGTACAACAGCTTTTAAGTGTCAGACAGAATCAGAACATTGCTTTCAATATCTCAAAAGTGAGGCTTGTGGAACATCCTAAAAGGAGGCAGCAGTGTTCTAAAAATCCTCGCTTAGGTCCGCCTAGGCGCTAGGCTCCCCTGGCACCTCACCTAGGTCCAAGGTGGCGAAAAATCCCTCCGGAAAATTAGGCGGGTTCTAGGCTGAAAGGTTTTTTTCATTTTAATAACTACCCAAACCAGATCTTGATATATTTATTTTTCTAATGATTTACCATATTCATAATGCAGGTTGTAGCATATCAAATCACAACAAGAAGTGAACAATATCAAGTCAAAATGGATAATTTTATTATAGTTATAATTTTTTGAACTTGTCCCAACTTCAAATTATATAAATGATGATACATTTGTAATATTTAGTTTAATTCAATATAATTCTTAAATTTATGTTTAATTTTTTAAGTTTTAATATTGAATTGAATTCTTGAAATTTTAAATTTTATTATTTAATAGCAATCTTGTTTATAAATAAAACTAATACGTTCAAAATATGTTTGAACTTTCAACAATTGCATGTTTGTATTTGAACTTTGACATTGGAAATATAGATATGTGTTTGAATTTTAAGCAAAAACCTTTATTATAGATTGTTTTGCTTTATATTATTATTTTGTTTGGATAAATGTAAGATAAAATATTAAAATTGTCTTAAAATAAAAAGTCCCGCCCAGACCCCACCTAGGCCCCTAGGCGCTAGGCCCCCCAGCCACCCGCCTCTCGCTTAGCGCCTTTTACAACATTGGGAGGCAGTTAACGTTGTTGTGATGACTTGCATTGCAAGGGTGGAGAAATTGTCATGTTTAATAGATACGCTAGACTCCCTAGTCATACAACATAGGTAGTGTTTAACTGCTAGTTGGAGTTTAAGGAAATTAAAGAATATTACACTCCACTACTTTTTGAGAAGATAAACGAAACAAAAAAAACAAAAGGGAAAAATGGAATGTTCCGCCAAACAAAAAAATGGATTATGGCATCTTTTTCTAAATTTTATCCATCTTGAAAGAAATTTAACGCATACAGATTCCTTCCTCATATTTATAAATAATGCTTAATATCAGCATTGTCTCCTTCTGCATGCGTATGGCATTTCTCCCTACTTAAATTTTATGTCAAGCTTTCCAGTATTGTGGACATATTTTATATAAATTTACCATGTTAATAATAAAGCATACTTCTTACAATTTCTTAGTTATATTCTACATCTAATTTCATACAAGTCTATGAAAGAGAATATATCTATTTAAAAACACGTTCAAAATCAAAATCGTATGACAAACTGAAAAATTCACCAGAAAGGCCAAAACAAAAGGTAACAAGGTAGTTGCAAATTGTTATACAAGTTGCAAATTGTTATACATAGAAATATTCACACAAATCATTTAGATGGTTTTAGATCCAAATTCATAAACGTGAATCTGATGATGTCCTTGACCATATGTGTTAAAAGTGACTCAGCATATCAGGTAATCAAACCAAATATGAAGGGGAAAACAACAAATTATCCTGACAATGGTCATCAGTCAGTGGTTGGTCACACTATTATAGCAAAGAATTTATATAAATTTGATGAAGATGATCAGTGTCCATCAATTCAAATAAACAATGTGAAGAACATCATTCGAAAAAAACCTCCTTTGGTGGTCAATATGCTCATATGTCCTAGAATAATGATGGCAATTATCTTTTAGATATGTCATGTAACAAATATAAAAGAACTTAACATCAGTCATATCAAGGTAATCAATGGTCCCAAAATATGAAGGGTCAACATAGCTGGTGCAGTAAAGAGGAAACAAATTATCCTAAGGCTATAAATTAGTATAAGTGCTAACTACTGAAATTGTCAATTGTAGTCTTGTTAATCTTATTTTGACATTTCAAACAAGTTATCTACCATTTCTTAACGGGAGAATTTCAGTCATATTTGAAGAATCTATTAGGTAGTTGATATTTTGGCCCCAAAATCTGTTATAAAGAATGTAAAACATAGGAAATTAGCTATACAAGTTTTGTTCCTTTCAAGTTTTATTAGGGAAAGACTTGTGATTATATAGATAAATGTTACATATACATTTGCTCAGGTGATAACATAGCATAATTTGACAGGTATGGTAGAATCTCTCTTTATTCAAAAGGTTGACTGACCTGATTAAAAGTACTTTAGGTTTTCTTCTTTCAAAAAGCATTCCAGGGTTTTAAGTGTGCCAAAAATACCTAACTAAGTCGTTTAGCATTCAATACGTAATACTATTTGAGACTAGGAGTACTGAATACTGATGGCCTACAATACATCTATCATCCACAATATGAATTTGGTGAACTTTGTGCAGTTTATATCAGGCTTCACACCTTGTAGAAAGGAACAATCTTAAAATCCTCTCTATCTTGACACTCATCCAAACATTTTAATGACATATCAGATGCTTGAACTATAAAATCAACAACTTTCAAAGAAAAAGGTGAAAGCAGTAGTTTTCACTTCTCCAGCATGACATCTCTGAATTTCCCCCAAAAATATTATCAAACTATTCCACAAGGAATTAAGGAAATGTGAAATAGGCATCTTAACTATGAAACATTCTAATTAGGACAACAGGAAAGTCCTTATAGTCTTCTCAATATGACACACACACACACACACACACACACACAAGAATAGAGATTATTCTTGTTGTGAGGTTAGTGTAAGCAAAATGCAAAATTCCTTCTAAAAATTTATCGTATGCTCAAACTTGATAGTCATTGAGGTCCATGGTTCAATACCAAAAAAAATGAAAGTAAAGTGTAATGTTTAATAAAGAACTCAAGCTCAAAACAAGGGTGTTCCAGAATGTTCAGGACTTCTTAAGGGCCTAAAAATATCAACATGCTCAGTGGATGCTAAGGAGGACAGAAATCCCACCATGGGTCCATGGCTCGAAAGCAGTTGTGCACATGACCTTGGATAATGTTTTATGCTGGAACTAATTCTTAATTTGTGTGCCAGAGAATAGCCTCATAAAAGATCCAATGTTAGTATAATACTAAAATGTCATTGTATACTACTTTAGGCTCACATGCGCTAGAAAACATAATAAAATTGGTTATATCATGCATGACTTATGTTGGATTTTGGGTATTCAAATGGGGCACCCATGGAGGGTCCGACCCATTTTGGAAGTTGGTTAGATTACCCAACAGATTTGGTTTGTTGGCCAATTAACCAAGTCAGTATTTTGACTTATCTGTTGGAGGGTTTTTAGGAAGTGGTTTTAAGCACTTCACCCATATATATACCCATGTCTCCTCAGTTATCATTTTAACGAGTCTACACAATTCCAAACAGAGAGATAGTATATTGCCAATACAGAAAGCTCCCAAATACCGAGTGATTTCCTAGTTGTTACGGACTGTGGACTTGACCTCCGTTCTCATCCCGCAAGGATTGTAGTTCGGAGACGCCACTGGGTTGTATAGTATGTAGATTGCACGAGGTTTTTCCGTACCAAAGGCTAACACACTTCAAGAGTTATGATTTTTGTTTTTCGTTGTACAAGTATTTCATGACATTCATCTAATTAATCCTTTATTCATTGGTGTCAGAGCATGTGTTTTTCGATCATATATATGCCATGAATGTTTAAAAGCTTGAAAAATATCTGCAACATGCATTACGCTTGATGTTAGAGGCTAATATTGCAGTATGTTGTAGCCCATATATAGTGTTATGATATGCATAATTTAGGTTTAATTGGATATGTAATTTGAAATTGATTTGGAACCCTAGTGTACAAGCTGCCTATTTTGACCAACAATGACTTTCTGTGTTGTTGCCCGTTACATGTGATTTTGGTATGTATGCGTAGTACGTTCTGTAAGCTTTCCAACGACATATTATATGCATGAATTGGATAAATATTGAACGAGATATGGCTTGCCAAAGCTTGGGTCGCGAAATGGTTTTTTTGAAAAATTTTGGGTTGCTGAAAGTTGAAGGTGGAGCGACCCGCGCGCTCAGACTTGACCCAGTGACCCGTGCGGTTTGTTCCGTTGCTCAACCCGCAACCCTATCCAACCCGGACTTAACCGATTGGCAGATTTTATTTATTTATTTATTTTCCAGAAAATTGATTTATTAATTAATAAATGCATGAAAATTGATTAATAAATAGTTATTGTGATTATTAAATTCTGGAAATTTAACAGAAATTAATTATTGGCATAAAATTAAGATTTCCACTGAAATTTTGGAAAATTAATATATTTGGATAATTTTAGTTATTTTCCGATTTAATTATGCAAAAGTTAATTAATTGTGATAATTAGCATAATTATCATAAAAATTCCAGAAAATTACAATAACCTTTTTGTGATGTTAAGCTATTGTTGTATATTTTTTGGAAGAAATTAATATACTTGGATAATTTTAGTTAATTTCCAATTTAATTATGCAATAGTTAATTAATTGTGATAATTAGCATAATTATCATAAAAATTTAGGAAATTACAGTAACCTTATGTGATAATAAGTTGCTGTTAAAATTTTTTGGAAACATTTTAATGTATTTATAGTTATACTTGGTATATTAATTGAGTAATATACTTTCACTTTATTATTTAATTATTTTTTGTGCGTAATATTTTTTTTGAAATATTAATTGTTGGTGCTTGGAATTAAATTACCATGCTATAATTACACACCCTTGTTCCTAGTGGAAGTAATTTGGGTGGTAGTAATTTAATTAAATTATTTCTTAAATTACACGTCTTTTGCACTGAAAAATTAAGTTTAAATAATTAGGCATTTATACAAATTATGATTCTAAGCTTAGTGAAGTCTCCCTTTTGTATTTATGTCCTTTTATTTTTATGTTAATTTGATTCATGCTGCAAAAATTCTTTTATAATGTGGTGAACTAATCAAATATCTCTAATAAGGTTCTCACTCTTTCTTTCCCCAAAAGAAAATGGACATGACTAGATTGCATCTCTTAACTACCAAATTTGACAGTTATAAAAAGATAGTTGAACACACCTTTAGAGAATATCTTCAGGTCATGTCGAATATGATTCAAACGTTAGGAGCTGTTGGCAACCCTTGGTTAGATGAACAGCAAATTCGGGCAGTGATACACTCATTTCCGGAAAATTGGGACAATCTCAAGGTTAACATAGCTCAAAATAAAAACATGAAGTCTTTGGAAGATATTTTTCATCACCTTGAGTGCTTGGAAACTGAGCAGCTGGAGGTTGAGTTCAAGGGTTAAACGACTAGAGGATGAACGCTTAAAGGCTCAACAAATAGAGATTGCCAACTAATGCACCTCAGAAGGTTGTAGAGCTGGTACTTCCAGGAGGAAGAGAAGTAAATGCCATAGCAGGTCACTTCACTCGTGGCTGCACTGAGCAGAAGCAGGTACTCACTTGTCTTGATCAAGCTATGTGTTTAGTGTTACACTGTATTCGTTGCTCATTCTCTCCATGTGTGGAATGTAGACTCCGGAGCAACGGACCACATAGAGCGTGATCAGACCGGGTTCGTGGAGTATCGTCGAGTTCCAGCTGGCAGAAAAGTATTAATGGGGAAAAACTCCAGTGTAGACGTGCTAAGAATTAACACTTACAAATTGGAGATGTGAGGATCCTCTGCATTGATTCTTCACGATGTACTCTATGCACCAGATGTCCGACAAAATTTATTCTCTGTTCTTGTCGTACTTAGTTTAGGCTACTGTATTTGTTTTGAGAATAACGGTGTTGTAATTTCTCGTGGGACTGAAATTTTTGGATATGGTTTATTTCTAATGATTTTATGGTTTTAGATACTATTAATTCTATCGTTAATAGTAATGATTCTTATTCCTTGCTTGTTGAAAATGATCATGATAGTTCAATTAAATGGCATGCTTGATTAGGTCATATTGGACAGGACAAAATGGCTAGGTTAGCTCGAGCAGGTCTTTTAGGCCCACTCGCTAAGATCAATCTACCCACTTGTGAAGGGAAATCAACTAGAAAGTGAAAGAAAGGCATGGGCGTTCCTATTTTCTCACAATGATAGATGACTATATGAGCTTCGAGTACACTTTCTTGATCTCTCATAAGTATGAAGCATTAGAATGCTTTAGACGTTATTTGATTAAGGTCGAGAAACAGTTAGATAAAAGTGTTAAGGCACTTTGAACTGACCGATGTCGTATTTGTCCGATTAATTTAAAAAACACTGTGAAGAAAAAGAGATAATCAGACAACTGACAGTCCCTAGAACCCCACAACAAAATGGTGTGGCAGAGGGAAGAAACCAGACATTATTAGACATGGTTAGGTATATGATGACGCAGACCAATTTGCCTATGTCCAATAGATGCATTATTGACTGCGACGTATTTACTTAATCGTGTCTTCAAAATCAGTTCAATCCACCCCATACGAAATTTGGGCCGGCAGAAAGCCTGAATTTGGTAATATGCGGCTTTGGGGATCGGCAGCTTACGTGCACAACACTTGTCATAAATATGGAAGTTGGGCTCGAGGGGAAAGAAATGTATCTTTGTAAGATATTCTAAACACTCCAAAGGCTATGTGTTTGTTGGAGAGCAGTCTAATGGGACTGTATCCGAGATAATCACGAGATCCGGGTTTCCTTGAAATGAATTTTCCTAATAGAGGTGATGTGAGAAAGGAGATGAACTTTTATGAGGAGGAAGATTTGGGCACCCCAAATCATACAGTAGAGACCGAAGAGGCTATTCGTCATGCTCTATAGATAGTGGGACTGGCATGTTTTCGAGTAGTTCTTCTCCATCGAATGAGTCTCCTATTCCTCAAATAAAGAAGTCAAATGGGTAACATTCCATGTCATGTCTTGAGATTCAGGGGATGCCTTTGTGGTTAATGCGCATGATGATGAGGAACCTCGATCTTGTCGAGATACTATATCATCTGCTACAAGTGATAAGTGGATGATTGCAATGGAAGATGAAATGAAGTCATGAGGACTAATCAAGTTTGGGACTTGGTTGACCTTTCCACCAGGGTAAAAGGCTATTGGGAACAAGTGGATTTTTAAAGTCAAGCGCAAGGCGGATGGTTCCATTGAACGGTACAAAACTCGTCTTGTAGTCAAGGGCTACACCCAGCAAGAGGGAATTGATAATGAGAAAACCTTCTCACCAATTGTGAGGTTTGCCTAAATTCGCCTCATTCTAGCGATCGCCGCACATTTGGATCTGGAGTTGTATCAAATGGACGTTAAGAAAGCTTTTCTCAACGGAGATTTAGCTTAGGATATCTACATGGACCAGCCAGAGGGTTTCATCGTAAAAGGACAAGAACGCAAAGTATGCAAGCTCAAACGTTCTATCTATGGTTTAAAACAGGCATCCAGACAATGGTATCGGAGATTCCATCGAGTTGTCATTAGTAATGAGTTTACGATGATCAAGGAAGACCATTATGTGTATATTAAGCATTCCAAAGATAAATTTCTTATCCTATCGATGTATGTCGATGACATTCTGCTAGCTGAGAATGATAAGGAGATGATTGTCGCCATCAAAGAGTGGTTGTCCTCTAACTTTGAGATGAAGAACATTGGGGAAGCAACTTATGTTCATGGAGTTAAGATCTATAGAGATCGCTCAAGGAAGCTTCTTAGTTTGTCAATACTCAATAGACTTACCTTAAAAAGGTTTTTAAGCCAAATGAGCAACTGCAAACCTATAGACACTTCCTTAAGCGATCTCATTACCTGTATCTCAATGCTATAGGAAAGCTAATGTATGCAGTTGTGTGTACTTGGCCTGATATAACATATATACAAATCGGTTACTCTTTGTCGTTATCATCCAAACCTCGAATTGCTCATTGGAAAACAATCAAGAGACTTGCGATATTTAAAGGGCACTTTGGACTACATGTTGTGCTATAGAGGACCGGACCTTGATTGGTTACTCCGATACCAGTTGAGGAGGTAACCAGGGGATGCACAAGTCGACCTCGGGATATGCATTTTTGCTATATGGTGGTGTAATCACTTGGTGTAGCAAGAAACAGACTTGTGTTGCTCTTTCGACGATGAAGTCGAAGTTTGTAGTATGTACGTTAGTTGTTTAGGAAGCCATGTGGCTGAGAAGATTCTTCGAGAATCTTGGAGACATCCCTCATGCTTCGGATCCTGTGGTTGTTTACTTTGATAACACTGCGGCCCTGGATTATACCAAGGACCCCCAAGTATCATCGCAAGACAAATCACATTGACTTGAGGATAAACTTCATTAGAGAGAACATTGCAAATTATGGGGTGATATTGGAGTACATGTCCACTAACCTTATGGTAGTTAATCCTTGACGAAGTCGATTCCCAAAGATATTTTTGTAGGCATGTTAATTTGTTAGGGCTTCGTAGGGTTTGATGTACTTTCTTATTTCCTTGGATGTCACTCATTATTTTGCTTGTATTAGCGATATTCATTATTGTTTCAAGACATTTATCATTTATACGAAAATTCATTTGTTCCCACTTATGACGTGTTCTTTTAGCGCATATGATAAATAGTAATAGTTCACACAGTTATTATGTATATTGGATATACACACACTAAATATATGTCAACGGAATGATTTGCTCACTCACACGAGCAATCACCCTTGACGCTTTGAAAAGCGAGTAAGGTTGAGACAATTTATTGATTGGCGCTTTGGGCAGCGAGCTATTGATGCTTTAGATAGCAATCAATTGGCGCTTAGTAGGGAGAAAAATGAAATATTATGCCGCCTTAGCATGTGCCAAGATGAGGTTAGTTTGGATTAACCGAATTTAGTATGCACCACCATCTAAATTAACCTGTACTGATAGTCAGATAGGAAATTTCAGAGTTAACGCTTGGGAAAGCGAGCAATCTGGAAATTCGAGTTAGGCGCTTATGAAGCGACTGAACTAAGATCTGTACGGCATGACCATAGGACATATGCTCATATAGATGAGATTGATTGTCATAACATAATAACCGGACGTGAAATTTCAAATGTGACGCTTTAATAAGAATGCAATTTGAAATGTTTGAGTTAGGCACTCTGAGAGTGATTATACCGAGGTCCGCACAACAAGGCTATAGAATAGTATGTTGTTAGAGGGTTACATGTGCTCAGCGACCATGTAAAGGAGGTGAGAGAATAAATCCATGTTTCCTCATGTAGGATAAGATTCATGTTCCTACATCAAGTAATTTTTGTGATCTTTGACTATATTGCAACGACGTGGATTAGTGTTATTACTTTGGTTTCGATTCCTAAGGTTGGATTGATGAGACTTTAAGGACCGATTCTGGGAAAGCAGTTAATTCATATCTGAGTAGTATGGGGACGAAGGGAAGACAATTTGATTTTACCTTGTTCTGCACTTATTGTCGACAACTATATCACTATCACACTTCGATAGTGATATAGTAATAAGTGAGATACGAAATGGACTTAGGCCAAAGGTGGTTAAGTATAGCTCTCTGAGGGATTAGAGATACTTAACCTAGTGAAAATTCAAATGTGTCTGGGGTACTCTGAGTTTATGGGTTGTAGCCTTTACGTGAACTAATTGAGTTTAGCGTGAGAGCTCCCGCACTGTTTATTTTAAAAAGGTAGATGTCTCCATGTTGGCTCTAAAGGTTTGATATAGAGCTCCCGCATTGCAGGTGAACTCAATGTTCCAACAACTTAAGATTTACAAGTTTTGGTTTGAGCTGGTTTTGGCAGATTTGATGACTACGTTGTCCCCGCCTTGGGCGAGTGGAGATGTTGGATTTTGGGTATCCATGGAGGGTCCGACCCATTTTGGTAGTTGGTCAGATTACCCAACAAATTTGGTTTGTTAGCCAATTAACCAAGTCAGTATTTTGACTTTATCTGTTAGAGAGTTTTTAGGAAGTGATTTTAACCACTTCACCCATATATATATACCCACGTCTTCTCAGTTATCATTTTAATGAGTCTACACAATTCCAAACAGATAGAGATAGTATGCTACTAATACAGAGAGCTCCCAAATACTAAGTGATTTCCTAGTTACGGACTGTGGATTTGAGCTCCGTTCTCATCCCACAAGGATTGTAGTTCAGAGACGCCACTGAGTTGTATAGTACGTGGGATTGCACGAAGTTTTTTCGTACCAAAGGCTAACACGCTTCAAGAGGTATGATTTTTGTTTTTGGTTTTTGGTTTTGTGTAAGTAAGTCATGGCATGCATCTATTCAATCCTTCAACTTACTAAGAGAAAAATCCAAGTTATTGAACACTGTGTATATTGATTAAAGTTAGCAGGCAAGGAAAATCAATCTATTCTGAAAAGAGTTAGTTTATTTCTTTTGGCAAGTATAGCTGCTGCTGCTGCTGCCGCCACCAAAAGGGGACCGAACCAAAAGTAAGTGTATACACAATCAGGTAGTTTAAATTCTAAAGAGAAACTGTCCAGAAAATTTAAAAATGCTGACTAGTGAATAGTGATCAACATTTTAAGGAATTATGGATTAAACTTACATTTTCATGACTCATGTGCCGAAGGAGCTTGATTTCCCTCAATGTCCTTTTGGCATCTATCCTGTTGTCAAATGCATTACCAATCTTCTTAATAGCAACCTCCTCATGTGTATCTGAATTCACGGCAGCACTGAAAAGGTGTGGACATGTTAAGGTTAAGCTCCAATATAACCCAAAACTATAAGTCTATAACTTCTCCTTATAATTGATAAACTTTAATTCCCTTTTCAGACCATCCTGGAATATGCTTAGACTTGAGAAAAACTCTTGTAAAGATGTTTTGCATACCAACAGAAAAGCTCCACAATGCTACTACTCCACCCGCAACAAAGAAAACAAAGTACAATAGAAAAACTTAACCGGGAAATTAGTATATCTTAATTCTTGTTTGCCAATAATCAAAATTTATTCCAGACAAAGAAATGAACATAATATGCTTTTCCAGTCCCACAAATTCCTGATACACAAATGCAAATAATCTGCATATTTACCAGAAATTAAACATCTATTAAGTTAGTTTTTAATAAATTTCCTAAAACTGACTGAACAATTTGTGGCCCATGAATTCCCACCAGGTCCTATCTCCCAAAACCCACCCGAGTTTTTATCAATCAAAAAATAAAATCCATTACCCACTATAGAATCAGAAGAGAGACAAAATTCAGTGAGTAATCAAGAAGAAAAGTAAAAGTGTATCCCAAAAAATCATTTTATGTGAATACGGATATATATATATATATATATATATAGAGAGAGAGAGAGAGAGAGAGAGAGAGAGAAGTGTTACCAGACAATGCCATAAGCACCTCTACCGATTGGACGAAGAGGAGGAACATATTTGTTAGAAACCTCAAAGAAGTTACCATAGACATTATATAGAACATATCGACCTCCTTCTGTTAGCACCCCTTTTATGCTACTCTTCTTAACACCTCCCCCTTCAACCTTGAGCCGCCACTCGACCTCGCCTCCATAGAAGAAGCAAACCGGAGCTTTTGGGTTGATTTTCTCTTCTGGGTATGAAAGATTTTGAAAGGAAAATGGTGTGAAATCCGTGAAGTCGGAGTTTAAAAATGCACTTTTTTGAAACTTGCTATTGCGTTAGAATGTAAGTATTGACTTAAAAATCATAAGATGCTTATGAGGAGAGATGATGACGATGCTCCTATCTTTGCCAGGTGATCAAATTTATTTGGCATTTCTGCCCGTATTTAATAGACTTGGTCCACCTCAACTGTCCATTAATTTTTATTTTTAAAATGTCTTTGCTATGTGTATGTTGATTAGGTGCGGTAAAATATGATTATGAATTGGTTTTAATTTTTAAAATATGGTTATGGTTTTATTTAAGAATTAAAATTATATTAATTATTTTTAATATGGGTTATGTGGGTTGGAACTATATAGTTATGGTTCAAAACTATATTAATCATATTAATTATTTTAAGATGTTTTAATTTTTAAACAAAACTTTTGAAAAATAAAATTGTGACCATTACAAATAAATTAATTAAGTAATAATATGATATAAAAATTATTAATATAAATAATAAAATGCTAAAAAATTATACTAATAAATTTTTAAATTGAAATTATTAATACCCTTCTATATTTAAATAAATTTTCAAAATTATTATTAACCTGCTAATAGAAATATTGAAATCCAAAATATACCGTAGTATAATTCTATGAATGTCGTTTAAATATTGAAACATATTTATAAATTATTATTTACATTTATTTATACTAGAATGTCATTTATTTATATAAACACTTTCCTTCCGGTCCAGCCAGCCGCCATCACGTGTGTCCTGCTCACGTGCTTATCTTGATTCAATAATACTCTACATTCATATTTCCAACTATTTTTAATGTTAGAAATTGATGTGATTTGTTTATTTTTACTTTATAATTTATAATTTGATTAACATTTATATATTTATTTATTCTACTTTTGTAATTACTCTGTATTAGTTAAATAAAATTATATTAATTTAATATTAAAAAGTACTTTAAAGTAACCAAAAGAATTCTTATATTTTGAGCAGACGAAAAGGTATATACTTAATTTATATGTCATTCAAATTATTTACACAAATAACTTGCTCTTGAAACTATTTATCTATATACTTGAAAAAAAAAGTCCATCAAAGTTATTTTGATCTATAATTTAAAATAAATGACATATTTTCGAAATTATTTATCAGTCGCCTCAAGAGTTAGTTCCCAGGAGATATGTGATGGAGTTATATGAGAAAAGAACTTTTCGATTTGGATCGAAATGAAATATGAGTTGAAAAATGATTAATCGGTTAATAACTATATTTGTTTTAAAAAATATAGGTCCAAACTTTTAACCAACCCGAATAAATAAAAATAGTTAACCAACCATTTAGTTCTAGTTAATATGGTTTGATCCAACAGTTAACTAACTATATTGTTAGGTCTAATGTTGATAATAAATACATGAGACATATAATAATTATATAAATAAATTTATTTAATTTATTTTATCTTATCATTTACAGTTTCACGTTAGTTGCAATTCAATTTCACTATATATTTATCAGTATATAAATTATTTTTCTTTAAAATATAATTTATATGTCAACTAGTTTATGATGAATTTGATTACGACTAAAGTAAAACTATAAACAAGATAAAATAGTAATTTGTGAGTTATAAAAATTTGCTTTCAAAAAGTGTATCATTATAAAATTTGTTGGAATCTCGTGTGTAGCTATGTTATAAATTATTATTAAAATATTTAATATCATGACATTTAAGACCTATAATATTAGTACTCTATCTTATTACATACACGAACTTAACTTATTGTCTTCAATCTTCATTGCAACTTTCTGAACTTCATCGTTGTCTTCAATCTTCATTACCGTCTTCTGTCAACAAGAATGGAACCATCTACTTCTATATTAATAGAAGTGAGTCATATCAATTCATCAAATGTCTATAACTCTATTTGTTTACACTTTTAAATATACACTTTGGGTGTGTAGATATATTTATTCATAAATTTATCATCCTACTTATCAATAGAAAAATGAGTCTTTCTCGAGCATTAAATTCTACAACCGCCGACAAGCCTTTCCAAGGTATTGTTTCCATTTAATATTTGACGTTAAATATCTCTTTCAACATGTTCCACTCCACCAAAATTTTAGGATTACTTAGTTTTATGGGTTCAATACAATCAAATTATAATTCTAGTGGCGTACATTTTTTAATTTATATTTTTATAATAAATCGAGGGTCTCATTTATAATTTTCATTCTGATTATAAATTACTAGTATTCCTAATTGACTTTTTTCTTATGTCAATAGGGCTCTATCTCAATAGGGTGATCTTTGAAGATTATATCAAGCCTCAAAATATTAAACCTATTCTAAATGAATGGGGGGTTGTTTTCAATGAGAATCATAATTCAATATCTAGAAATAAGGATTTAAATTTTTACCAAAAGATATATTTAAAATCTTATGGTTTGGTAAATAACATGAACAAATTGATGTGGAAAGTTACTAAAGCTTTAAATAGATTTGGTGGGTTTGGTCACGAGTAGTTTGCTGTATCCCAGGCTTCCACATGTTTTGAGAAGCCTCCTAAATTTGTTAGTACTTAGTACATGAAAAACTTGGCGTAGGAATCAACTTGTCTAATCTCTAGTATGAGAAAAAACAGAAATTAAGAAAATCAAATGAAGCTTTCAATTGAACATCGCGCACGTAATGTATAACTAAACTCACAAGAGCAAAAAAAAAGAAAATTTTATTACTAAAGTGACGTCAGCCAACGATCGATTTGATGATGTTCTTTCCAAAAGGATTTGCACAGTAACTAGAAAGGTTTGGGAAAAGCAAAAATCACTAATTATTTGATTCCGGAGTGCTAGAGAAAGTTTGGGAAACATGAGCACTTATTACACAAGGAAGAAGCAAACATTAATAATTCTCTCAAAACCAACTCATCATATTACTACTATAATAAATTATTTCGGTAGCCAATTATGTCTTCAGCCACACAAAACCGTTAAGAAAAAATACTAATTGGAACTGCTATTGCAACACAACATATCTGCTCGAGCCTAGAGCTCTTAACCACCAAAAATTTGGAGTTCTAATGGAAGCATCTCAAGGTAGGTCAGAGCTAGTGTTCCCGCCTCCATATCCACCAGATCCACGACCAAAACCACCTCTTCCACCAGGACCCTGTAGGATTAAAATATAAAAAACAATGTACAAAAAGATAGTATATTTTAGAGTTCATATCCACATAGCTCGTATTAATACTTATAAACCATATTATCATTGGTAAAAGGAAACATAATATCCAGCAACGGTCAAACATAGGAAATCTAGCGAAACACTTGATAGATTTCACTTTCTAGGCTGGAAAATCTAAATAATTTGAACCTTAGCTAAGGCTTTAATTAGTCAAGTACAATGTTCTAAAAGGCAGCCGCTTAAATTCCGCCTAGGCGCTAGCCCCCCCCCCCCCCCTTGCCGGCGCGCCTAGGCCAAAAAATTCATCCAGGAAATTAGGCGACCTAGACGGAGATTTTTTTAAAATTTTAATAACTACACAAACTAGATATTGATATATTAATTTTTCTAATGATTTACCATATTCATAATGCATGTTGTAGCATATCAAATCACAATAAGAAGTGAACAAGATCAAGTCAAAATTGATAATTTTACTATAGTGGTAATTTTTTGAACTTGTACTAACTTCAAATTATATAAATGATGTTACATTTATAATATTTAGTTCAATTCAAGATAATTCTTAAATTTATGATTAGTTTTTTAAGTTTTAATATTAAATTGAATTCTTGAAATTTTAAATTTTATTATTTAATAGCAATCTTGTTTATGAATAAAACTAATACGTTAAAAGATGTGTTTGAAATTTAAGCAAAAACCTTTATTATCTTTATTATAGATTGTTTTGCTTTATATTATTGTTTTGTTTGGATAAATATAAGATAAAATATTAAAATTGGCTTAAAATAAAAAATCCCGCCCAGGCGCTAGGCCCCCCGTCCGCCCGCCTCCCGCCTTTTAGAAGATTGGTGAAATATTATCAATAACTCAAATGAGCAAGTAGATTAGTAGACTAGATCTAAAATTTGTAAGACGCCTCTCCAATGGAAGCAAAAGTAAAAGCAAAAGCAAAAGCAAAGAGAGCTAATAGATGTGATATCTATCTTAAGTTTCTAAGATGACTCTCCAATGGCATCAAAGACAAGGATTGAGAACTAATAGGTATCTATTGTGTGCT
Organism: Panax ginseng; assembly: GCA_020205605.1. Taxonomy (NCBI): domain Eukaryota; kingdom Viridiplantae; phylum Streptophyta; class Magnoliopsida; order Apiales; family Araliaceae; genus Panax; species Panax ginseng. The sequence continues at coordinate 44,890,079 of CM035131.1, forward strand.
TAAAGCTTTAACATTATGTTTTATTATTTCACACTAACTTCTTGCCTAAACTATACAAAATCACAATACATACAAAATTGACACATTACACAATATTAGGAGATCCCAACATTCACAAAAGTAACATGATAGAAAAACTGAATCACCAGGTTTGTCGTTCAACCACAAAGCAAGGGAAGAGAGATCATGTGAGATAGTTTACCCTGAAAGAAGGCTGGTAATCAGCAGGAGCTCCACCCTTGTCACCACCTCCAAACTCGCCGGGAGGTCCTCCTCGGGGTCCTCCACGATAACCATCCCGATCACCAAACCTAGTTCTCTCACCATCAAATCGTGACGGACCACTGTTTCACAGTCATCAGCAGAAAAATCGCATCACAAAAAGATCAATAAAATTCATCACCAACCATACCTAAAGAATTCATTTGCCCTAAGCTAGAGTTTACAACATAATGTAAGAAGATAATCACTGACACAAATTTTCAAGGGAAATAATTGAAAATTTTAAATATTTATTCATGCATTTCCGCTAACCTAATGTTAGGCATATACATCTTACACATTATAACACAAACTGTGAAGCAAAAACACACAAACACAAACACTCTGAGATTCCTAATCCTAATCTTACATTCTGATTAAAACCAAACTTTGGGCACGTCTCCGAATTTAATTGTAACTCAAAAGTGTTAGGGCATCACTAATATTTATAATCCTAATGAATTGGAACACAAAATGCCATTTTCTCCTAATTTATTTATTAGAGCAAACATATATACATAGATATAGAGAGGGAATTACCGGGGGCGATCGCCTGGTGGGCCACCCATTGGGCGACCGAGCGGTTTGGCAGACTTCTTCAAAGTAGCAGGGACAATATCGGAAGGCAAATTAAGGTAACTGCGGAGGAATTCGATACCGTCATTGGTGAGGTACCAGTAGTAATGCATCCAAGCAAAGGTCTCGCGCACATATTCCTTCGATTTGAAGCTCTGCATCAGCTTAATCACCTGCAGATTCGGTACATTTATGTCCGGATGCTGAGCCAAATTGTAATCTTTCTTCGCGTAACATACTCCCTCCTGGAATATGTATTTCGAGATTTCTCTGCGATTTTTCTCTGGAATGATCTGAAAAACAAAAATGATTGGCGAAAATAAGATTCATATAGATATAACACGTATATATATAAAGAGATAAATTGATAGAATGAAATGGAAAGAAAGAGACCATGATTGCAGGTGAGAATGCGGCAACGAAACCCTTGGACGAGTTATCTCCTTGCACTGATCCGTAGTCGCAGAAACCCTAACAAAATCTTCCAATATGGGTTTAGATAAAGTACGAAGCAAGTTTGTTTGGGCTCAAACTTTTGGGCCTTGTTCTATTTGGATTTTGAGCAAAGAAGGTTTTTGCGTTTTAGAAGAATTGTTGGCCCATGGTTTAGGTAAAGACTTTTTTCTGTGACTTCAAGACCATTTTTGTTACTCAGGAACTTAAGCTGGTGTTATAAAACTAGAGAAATTTAAGAAAGAAAATGCAATGATTTCACTATAGTCTCACAACAAATTGTACTTAATTGCTCTCTATATATTTTCTTCCTAATTCAAGGAAAAATTCAAATATGTTATCGTCTTATCTGCTATCTCATCCTTTGTTTCATCTACTGTCTTATTGTCGTCTTCTTAATCTTATATGTTGTCTCATTTACTATCTCATTCTTTATTTCATCTACTATTTCATTTTATATATTGCACTCCACGTTACAGATAAAAATTATGTGTACGAGTGAGACAATAATTGAGACACACAATACGGAAGAAGAAATTGAACTTGGGAGGGGTGGATGAGCTAAGGCCAAAAAATGAGTTCCTTATTTTCCGGTTATAAGGCTTCGTAGCAAAGGCAATAATGCCTATAACAAGGGTTTTACATTAGTTAGGGTTAGTGCAAAGCCGTTCCTGAGCACGGGTGAGAAGGTCGACGGTCCTAGGCCCCCGATTAGAGTTCTCAATTATATATATATATATATATGGAAAATGATCCATAGCATGTATTTGATATGGATGAAAAATAGACAAATAACATCATATCATTCATTACATAAATTAAGGGCTCAGATTTAAAACACAATTTCGTCATCCGTTAGTTGAACTAGCGGACGCATAAAAAAAAAATTAGGCCCAAATTACCCTATATCAAGCCATTAAGATCTATTTTTTAAACCTCGTCCACTAGTTGAACTAGCGGACATAACTCCAACGCATAATTCTTGAAAAAACCCTGCTGCGATTTTTAATTAGGGTTTCTCAAGTATCGAATTTGTGTTCTAAATCAACCTAATCTGCATTTATTCGGTAAGTTTTTTATTCCAATTTTGATGTGAGTTTACCTCTAGTCAACCTAAAATGGCTGATATTTGCTATCTAAAATATTTAGGATAGCATGGTAATCCAAAGGCGTAATATTCATTTTGGCTTGATTGGCAGATCTGATAGGCATAATATTTGGGATGGCTTAATAATAGCAGATCTGATATTTGCTATCTAAAATATTTGGGATAGCATGGTAATCCAAAATGTAAGACCCCAACTTTTATGAATAAAGATGAATTTTTCTCTAAATATTATTCTTGAATATTATTGTGTGGATTTGATATAATGTGTTAGTTCTCAGAGGCACAAAAGTTATCTAGAAGGGGGGTTGAATAGATATTTTTAAATACTTCTTTTCAAAATACTTGTTAGTTTTGATAATGATTTAAACACAGCGGATTTGAGATTTATTTGTTTTTCCTTTGCGATATAACGAGCTGATGGGAGTTAAGCAGTTATGACAGTTATAACAGTTATGACAGTTATAGCAAGAATATAAGAGACACGGTGATTTTAAGTGGTTCAGAGTATTCAAATCTCCTAGTCCACTCTTCTACTCCTTGAGTAGGAAATCCACTAAGGATATCTTTACAATCTTTGAATCTCACAATTTCCTTCAAGACCAGTAGTCTTGGAACTTCTTAGTTCACTCCTGAACTCTTCAAGTCCAACAGACTTGGCACGTCTCAGTTCACTTAGAACTCTTCAAGTCCTTCTGACCTGGAACTTCTTACTTCACTTGATTGGTTGAGTTCTTGAATGCTACTACTCAGTTATCGTTAAGCTTGAGTTCGAAAGAACTGAGTAGCTGAGCAAGTTTTCTTTTCAGATCGTAGAGTTGAGCGTTGAGTGTTCTTCAGCGTTTTCGTTCTTTGCTTACTTACTGTTTTCATCTGCTTGTTCTTTGCATATATGATGCCTTAGAAATATATCCGTTTGAAGACATCCGTTGAAGCATTAATTGTATTTGACATTTCTGAGCACGGATGGTGACTTTCTAGAAACCTTATGTCCAGCCGTCTGGCCCACTGACACTGCAGACTGCTATCTCACCTAACACCTGAAAAGGTATTTTCTGCTGACTTATAATACTTTCCTTAGCTTTTTCAATACGTTTCTTTGTTGCATACTAAGGATGACTGTTGTGTCAGTGGGACTCCCGATACTCTTAACGTCTATAATCCATTCCACATGTGTTGACCTTTATTATTAAAATAATGGACACTGCTCGATGCTTCGATGCGCAGACGGATAATACATGCGCGATCCCGATCGTGGTGTCCGCCACCTGAGCTTGATCCAATCAAGGATCGGGACACTATGATTTCTCTTAAGTTTCGGTACTCTACGGTCTTCACTTGCTTGTCTAGCAGACTCTACCTTTTTCAGAGAGCACTCTACGATTCTTGAGTTAGACTTGGCAGAAGTTTGGGTCACTCTACAATTACATGAGAGGCCCTCCAAAGTAGTCAAACTACGATTCTCGATGCTCTACGATTCTGCCTTAGCTTCTGCAATCATTTGATCAGCTTGATACACAATGATTCTGCTGAAGCCTATCTATTACATTTCAAGATATAGATCAACCTAACAAATTTGATCTTTTCTTCTATACATTCATTTACAGAATAATAAACATTTAAAGCTCAGATCAACCTAATAAGTTTGATCTACCACTAAGTCCTTGTACATGTGTTCCTTGAAGGACTTTACATATAATAATGAATATTTACTTTCAACATCAAATTTTAAATATGCAATCTCCCCTATTTGATGTTAACATAACCAAGGATATTTGTTTCATGATTATTAATTTCTAGATGCAGTTACTAGAAAGTAAATATGACTTAGTGTTTCAGTGAGCAGCTGAAACCTCTATAGAATAAGCATTAATTTATTGATGTTTGTAAAGACAGATATTACAATTAAGCTTAGTTACATCAATAAGAAATGAGTTTCAACTTATCTCTATTTCTTCAGTCTTTTACTTCTTGGAGGATTAGCATAATCTGAAGCTCTTCTTCTCCTGCTGACTTCGTCTCTCCATGCTATATCTTCCATCTCGCTTTGACTTAGCCTTTCTAAATGATTATGTCTATTCATGAATGTAGGATCTCCAATTGGCATTCTTAGGCATGTGGTGGTCACCTCTTGTGAGCTGGGAGAAGGCCCTTGACTCCTTAGTGGTTGTGCCATGATAATTTGCTGCTGTTCAGATCATGGAGGACTCCTAGATGATTGAGCAATTTTGCCTTTGCCTCTTCCCTTTTCTCCTTCCCCTTTATTCTCCCCCTTTATGTCAGCATCAAGAGTTCGAATATCTTCAGAAAGTCTAGTCATGCCTTGTACGAGCTCGTGGAGCTGATTCTGGGAGTGAGCAATGTCTGCACGATTTTCTTGGATCAGAGAATCAGTTTAAGATTCTCTCTTTTGTAGAATGGCCAAGACAGTTTCTGTTTGTTGCATTTGACCCATGGAAAATGTTTGGAATTCTTGCATTTGGGTGAGCAGACTTTTTAGACTCTCTATCATAAGCTTATTTTGAGTTTCCTGATTCTTTTGCAGAAGGAGAAATGCTTTTTTGTGTTTCTTGGCAGCTTGAAAAAGAATTTGATCCCTTTCATTGATGCTCTAAATCATTTCCTTTATGATCTCCCTAAGCTTCTTCGTGAGCTCAGTACTTAGGTTGTTGGGGAGGGTGTTGGAAACATCGATCAAATGAGTAAGCCGCATATGAACAAGGTTTGAGTGTACTTCAAGATCTTCTTGTATGTCCTTGGTCACCTTCTGAGATGCTTTAGACAACTCCGTTTTCGTAGGAAGATCTGATATGAGTTCAAGGAGTTACTGATTATTTAGAAGAGAGGGTCTTGTATATTGATCTTGCATATTGTAGAGAGCAAGATAAAGATTGAAGTAGTTGTTGGTTGATGAGAAAGGTATGTCTGATGGAGGGGCAGGTGTGTGAGGTTGAGCTTTAGGAGGGATTGATTCGATGATTTGAACAAGTGACTCTATGATTGGATTTGGATCAATAACCGTAGAGTGAGAGATGATGGGAGATTGGATCAGCACAAAATTAGGCATGTTTGGTTCATCAGTTACAGAATGTTAGGATTCTATAACTGGGAATTGATTGAGTGGATGAAGTATCACTTCCAACCATCTTGGCAATTCATAGAATTGATTGAAGGTTGATGGTGGACATCGACTAACTCTGAAAGAGATAGGGATAGATTGTACTTCATGTCCATTTTCAGAAGAGGGAAAGTTAGTGATCAGCTTTTGGGCGAAGGTGAGGTTGCCTGGGAATCCATGAGCTAGCACAGAGATGGTTGGATAAGCTTTAAAGGTCCAGAACATGTGATCCCAGGAGTTGAGGATTTGGGCTCTGTGAAAGGGCATCATAGGTAAGTAGTAAAACAGTTGATTATAGTTAGCTCTCCTGTATCCATCCCAGCTTACTGCAATTATCTCAACTTCTTCATCCTCTTCTTCTTCCCTGTCTTCATTTGAGTTTTCCACTACATCAAACATTTCTATTTCTCTTCTTTGTTCTTCTACATTCTCCATTTCCATAGCGTCAACCTTCTCCATTTCTTCAATTTCAGAAGCTAAGATTTCTTGAGGGACTGAAGGGGGTTCATGATGATCTCTTGACAATTCATCCTCAACTGTATCTTTTTCTGATATAGGAAACTCATGAGGCTCCCCCTAAATTCGATCATCAATTTAAACTTCAAGCTGCTCCCCCTCAGCTGGAGCATTCTCTAGTGCAACAACTTTAGGAAGCTCTCTTTCTTCAGTTGTTTTCTTTTCTTCTTCCTTCAAGGCTTTTTCATTCTCAAGTACATATGTCTTGATAAGCTTTCTCCGTGCCTTTTTGGGTTGAGTTTCAGCCTTGGTACTTTCTTTATCTGCAACTCTGTCGATTGTTACATCTACCTCTTCTGGAGCAATGTTAAGTCTGGACTTGATGATCGGTCGTGACTCTACGATCGAAGAGAGCGAAGACTTCTTTATTTTGAAGCTGCATTTTCCCTTCTTAAGCAGCTGAGAGATGGTGGCTCTGTCTTCTTCTTCTTCATACTATTGCTCTTTCCTCCTGAGCTTCAGTGCCTGAGCTCCCTTGAGGTGCATTAGTGGTTGAGCCTTGAGGTTCCTCTGTTGTTCGAGCCTTTATTTTTCTCTTTCCCTTGCCTTTTCTGACCAAGGCAATAGGTTCTTCTTTATTAATTTCTTCATCTTCATCAGTTTCTTTCACAATAGACATATTTCCTGGTAGCCCAGACTCCTTTGCTTCACCAGTTCTTCCACTTGATTCAGACATCATCCTGACATTTTCTGCTGGATTTCTTTTCTAGTTTTGAAACAGCTGCTGAGTCATCCTTCTGTTGAGATTGATAGACTCTCCTTCATTATCCCCAATTTTGTCACCCAAAGGTCTTGATTCATAGGATGATGCTTATGAATCGTCAAGTGAGAGCATCTTTCCAGAGCTCTTTGATTTCTTTGAACTGAGTATCCATTTCTCAATCCAATCGATGAGTAGGGCCCCAAAGTTGAGTTGAATCCCAAAGCAGATTGTTGTCATAAGCTTCAGTTGTACTTTATTCACAGAGTCATGGCCAGAGCTTTTGCAGCATATGCACTTTCCAATAATGTCAGCCAAAAACTCATACTTTTGGTGAAACTCCTACTTCTTGTATCCCTTGATGGTCTGATTCTTTTTGTGATGTATCTTCTTCAGTCCTTCATGGAAGTCGATGACCTCTATCGATAGAAGTCCCTCTGATTTGAAATATAGGGCTAGGTTTATGTCTTCAGCCTTGAGTTTAATTTGTACTCCCTTGACCTTTGTGGTGATGATGTCATTCTCAAAGACTCCATTGTTGTAGAACTCCTTTACTAGCTTTGGGTAGATCTATATGCTGGTGCCCAGAGCCTCTTCAAGACCAGCTTTCTTCACCAGAGATAAAATTTTGTGAAATTTAGGGTCAGCTGTCTTGAACTTGTCAAAATAGAGTTGATAACCAGTTATAACACTTGAAGCAGCCATTGATTTTCTTGCATTGAGGTTGGTTGAGTGTTTCTAATAGTTAGGGTTTCTGCTGGCAGAGAGAGAGATAAATAAGCTTTTTAAACTTCTGAGGTGCTTTCTCAAAAAGTCCTTTTCAAACTGCACTTGTAACTTCCCTCCTTTCGATCTTTATAGTGGGACATGTGTCGAGTTCTGCTTGGCTCTAAGATTTTTAATGATGTGGAAAGTATTGATCTATCCTTAGCTCCCCCTGAGCTAGTGTATCCTTTGAGAAGTTTAAGATCGTCGAGGTTGCACTACGATCGTTGAGTTCATCTCTAAATCTGTTTCTTCGAACGTTGTCTGCCCTGGTCCTTGTGATGAACTTTGAATTAGCCTTCCTTCTGGGTTAAGGTAGCTCAGGAAGGGCCAACCTCTTAGAATGAATTAAGGGTCAGGTTTGTCCCTGAGGCACTTATCAGAAGAATTGCTTGGATTTGTTGAAAATGTTATCATCATAAGGTGCTTCTTTGTCATGTCGAGACAACTCTAAGATCGTCGTCCTTCTCCAGTCATCTCTACGATTTTGAACAAAGCCTTTTATTTCTGCATGGTTAGTATAAACTAGAGCATAGAATTTAAGGTTGCAGATTTAGCATGCCTAACTCACTTATCAATTTATTAAACTGGATTCATCCGGAGGCTTTGTGAACACATCGCAAGTTGATTTTCAAGAGGGATGTCTTTGTAAAGATATAGTTCCATTTTGAACATGATCCTAATGAAATGATATCTTATTTCTATATGCTTAGTCCTAGAATGCATGACGGAATGTGTGTTATTGCTATGGCACTTGTGTTATCACAATGAGCAGTATAGATTTGAAATCAAACCCATACCGCTGCTAGCCGATTTTTCATCCACAAGATTTGATCACAATGTGTTTGCCAACAAAGAATGTATTTAGCTTCATTGTTGAGGTAGATATCGAGTTTTGCTTCTTGCTAAACCGGGACACAAGTCTGCTTTCAAGAATGGCTGAAAAGCATCGGTACTTTTTTTCTATTGATCTTGCGTACTGCAAAGTCAAGACATCAGATATCTGTTAGTTCAAAGGAGGACTCCTTGGGATACTAGAGTTCCAAGTGAGGTGTGCCTTTGAGGTACCTTAAAATCCTTTTTACAGCAGTCAAGTGTGATTCCTTGGGATTAGCTTGAAATCTAGCACATATGCATGTTGCAAATATTATGTCTGGTTTACTGGCAGTTAGTGTAGGGATTTCGGCACATAAAATGCAGCGAAAATATAAAAATTCAAAGCAATTTCTGAAACCCAAAAACAGGATCCATGCGAAAAATAATTAACTCAGTTGTTTAGAGATTATACCGAATATGAAAAACGAGAATCTGAAATTGATGCGCTCAAATCCTTAACGCAATTCCTCACGAAACTACGTCTCTATGGTATCCACACGAACGCCGCACGAACCGTCGAACGATTCTGAAATAAGAGGGACTTGCGGTACTAGCCACCAAAGGAACCTTTATGAAACTGTATGTTTTCTCTCTAGTCTCTCTTTAAGAGCGGCTAGGGTTTTCAAGTTATGATCTAACCTAAGTAGCTGCTATATATCCTATATATAGTAGTTAAATAGAATTAATCAAAACCTAATTTCATAAAATCCGAATTTATATATATATAACTTAACTAAGTCTTACTTAATTAATATACATATATACAAACTTTCCTTTTAATTTAAATTCGTGATTTAAATACTATTAATAATATTAATATATTTAAATCCTTAAAATTTAAATTTATTCCCTTTAAATTACGCTCTATGTGTGTGACCACATAGGTTATTATCACGTTGGCAATAATTTTAAAATCATATTATAAAATTATAAACGTTGAGTGCAAGATCTAGTAATGCATCACTGCTACCCAAGTAATAATAAGATCGATGATTCGATGCAACTTTTTAGTAACCAATGTTTCAATGTAATTTAATCCTTTTAACCTTAATATCCTAGATTAAACTCGAGTCATGGAATGTGTCATACTCTTCATAATTTAATCTGAGTTTTCTTGATCAATGAGTAGACTATATGAAACAAATCACTATTTGAGCATGACCATGCATTTCATAGTCCTACTCAATTAAGAGGCCTATGGATATCACCCCTAATATATAGGAGGGTTAAATTCCATCTAGATCACTCATATTCCACACACGATTCATGATATACCCAATAATCACCTTTATAGTCCACCCTATTAAAGGTGACATTTGATGATATCAAAGTACATAAATTTCCGTGTAGTAATATAGTGATTTCAGGTCGGAGGACCATTACATCATTATCACTATGAGAATTTCTAATGACACTTCGCATAATTTTCCACATAGAATTCTCATGGTGGGTCCTCCCAAAGACATCGTTTCACGACACGTACCTATGCATTGACTTAATATCTCATATATTTATGACCAATGAGATTTGGTCATCAGTCAATCCACATATTAGTCTCAATGCATCAATGTTGTCCCATCAACAATGATACTCGACTAGGGACATTTAAGAACAATGATACTAATTGTAATTATATAATCTCATGTTCAAGTCACATACTTGAAACCATATAATTTGTATCACTATTCTAAGGAATTTTATTATGTTAACAATTATATAACGCAGTAAATAAAACCATAATAAAATCATTCATTTATTCAATCAAATATAATATCAAAATGTTAAGCAATTATATCAAATAATTGGCCTCTAGAGCATAAACTCTAACAGTTAGATATAGAAGAGAACCTATCATACCTCTGTATTGAGTTATATCAATACTTTTACCTTTCTCATCTTTGTCAAGCTTGGTTGCTGGAGCAATTGGTGTTTTCATGGGAGATGCTGATTCCATGCCATACTTTTTAAGTAAGTCTTTAATATACTTGGCTTGGTTTATGAAGATTCCTTCATCAGTTTGCTTTACTTGCAATCCAAAGAAGAAATTCAGCTCACCCATCATGCTCATTTCGAATTTGCTCTACATAAGCTTGTCAAATCTCTTACACAGTTTTTCATCAGTAGAGCCAAAGATAATGTCATCAACATATATTTGAACTAATAAGACTTTGTCTTTATGCTTTCTAAGAAATAATGTGGTATCTACTCTACCTCTAGTGAAACCATTTTCAATGAGAAAGTTAGTCAGTGTTTCATACCATGCTCTAGGTGCTTGTTTAAGACCATATAAGGCTTTGCCTAATCTATAAACATAATTAGAGAGAGTTGGATTGATGAAACCTGGAGGTTGATCCACATATACTTCTTCTTGAAGTTCACCATTTAGGAATGCACTTTTGACATCCATTTGAAATACTTTGAATTTCATGTGAGCAGCAAAGGCAAGTAATATTCTGATGGCTTCTAATCTGGCAACAGGTACGAAGGTCTCGTCGTAGTTAATGCCTTCTTCTTGAGAGTAGCCTTTAGCCACTAGTCTTGCCTTATTCCTTGTAATTACCCCATCTTCATCCATCTTATTTCTGAAGACCCACTTGGTGCCAATGACTGGGTGATTTCTTGGTCTTGGAACTAATCTCCATACTTTGCTTCTTTCAAACTGATTTAGTTCTTCTTTCATGGATTCTATCCAACTTGAGTCTTTCATAGCATCTTCTATCTTCTTGGGTTCCATTTGTGACAGAAAGCTTAGATAAAAACACTCATTTTGAGTGGCAGCTCTTGTTTTGACCCTTGTATTTGGATCTCCAATGATTAGGTCTTGAGTGTGATCTTTTGCCCATCTGATTCCTGTTGGAACATCTGTCCTGATGCCTTCTTGTCTAAGATCTTCAAGATCAATTTCTTCCTCTTGATGTGGAGGTTTATTGATTGGCGTAGTTCTCTCTACGATCTCCTCCCCTGGCTCGACGATTTCATTTTCTGGGACTGCGATCGTGGAGTTGAGCTTGATGACCTCGTTTGTAGTGTCTAAATTATCGTTCGTAGTGTCTTGAGACACTATTTTGTCCAGGTCTATTTCATCAAAGATGATGTGAATCGAGACTTCAACACTTAGCGTCTTCTTGTTGAACACTCTATAAGCTTTACTGTCTGTGGCATATTCGAGAAAAATTCCTTCGTCTGACTTGGGTTGGAATTTTGTTAGATATTGTTTTCCATTGTTGAGAATATAGCATGCGTAACCAAACACATAAAAGTAGCTGACACTTGGCTTTTTTCCTCTCCACAGTTCATAGGGATTCTTCTTTTGAGTTTATAAAGAACACCCATGTTAATCTGGTGTAGTCATCCACTACAACGAATTAGTATCTTTTTCCTCCAAGGCTTATCGTTGGAATTGGCCCAAATAGATCCATGTAAAGCAACTGCAGAGGCTTGTCAATTGAGTTGATAGGTTTGCTCTTGAATGAGTTTCTAGTCTGTTTTCCAAGCTGACAGACATTGCATGGCCTTTCTTTGACGGTTTGAACTTGGGTGTTCTCATTCATTAGATCCTTGGAGACCAGTTTTGACATGATTTTGAAGTTGAGATGAGACAGTCTTTTATGCCATAACCAGCTTATTTCTTCAGATGCTTTAGCCAGGAAGCATATTGTTTCGTCAGAGCTTAGTTGACCAAGATTAACATAAAAGTAGTATGCATACAAGCCAATCATGTATGATGATAAAGCATATACTTTGTAATCAATCTTATTTGTTTATTAATAAAAGAATTATTTATTAAAGGCATTTATTATCTACATGGTGCTGTTTTAATAATATGTGATAAACCCATAGTTTTAAGCAATGCTTTTAGAATCATGATGAGATCATGCTAATGAGATCTAAATTCTTAGATAGCTTAAAACTAAAATGTTCCCAATCAATGGATTGCTAAAAAGGGATTAGTGAATCCGGATAGATTGTACGACGTCGTTGCTTTCATTGGATGAGGATGATTGATCTCATGATCATTTTGTGGAGACACTAAAGCAAGTATGTAGGTGCTTATTAGAGAATAAGTTCACTGAACGTGACTCGCTAAGGAATACCTAATAGAGTTTTACTTGCCTGTCAGTAGGGATTACTGTAGTGATAGTAGTACAAATTATCCTTAGACTTGAGATCATCATAGTATCTTATATATAATGAATTACACTTTGACTTATTCCTTAAGACTCTTAGAGTATATCAAATGGTATGCTTGGGTGTAATAAGTTATATATAAAGATAGTGAATGATCAAGAAAGAATCTACCACTTCTAGTAAAAGAAGAGAAATGTCCTATGTGATTCGATAAATGACAACCCAGGAATCCTTGGCCAAGGTGGAATGAAATTAGAAAGTAGTTTTTAATTTGCATTCATTAGGAGTTGTGCATTTAGGAATCGAAATACATATAATTAAATAAAATAAGACTTGACAGTAATTCTATGTCTTATATTTAATTGGGACATTGTATGGTGGAAGGATTGAATTGTACAGTAACTATTTACTCAAAGGTTCTTTTATGATTAATGTTGAAATCTATATTATCTGGAAAGTCGTTAATCGCTAGGGAGGCTTATCCCTATTGTAGAATAAATATTATTTATTTAAATTAATTAATCGTTTAATTTATTTATTTAAATAATATTAAAATTGTTCTAATTGATTTATTCACTACCGGTTTAATATGGAGAACCTAAAAGGTCACACCATAAAAGGAAGAATAATTATTGAAGAAGTTAATGGCATAATCGTAATAATATGTTGAGTATATTTAATTTAATCTATGGTAATAAAATAAATTAAATAGCTTAATATTTATTATTTAATATTTTAGAAATATTAAATATAAAGTAATAAGATGAGTCTTATTAATATTATTATAATTATTATTATTTTAATTTCTAAAAGAGTTTAGAAATTAATTTAATATAAGTACTCTCATTTATTCCTAATTGGATTAGAAGGGAAAATTACTTAAAGGAGTTTAATTAATTATCCCTAATAAGATTAGGGAGCCCATTTAATTAAAAGAGTTTAATTAAATAAATGATACCTTATTTTTAATTAAATAGGGTTACATGATATCTTTATAAGAGGCGTCTTATATCAGATATCAAGATATACGTAATTCCAAGAGTTGGAGAGTACGCCCCCTTTTTCTATAGAGATAGGAAAAATTAGGGTTTGAGCCAATACACCCTTCTTCTTGAAAATTCTTCTTCCTTGGTGGATCACCTCTAGAGGCCATACACTTGGGTGGCTTACATTGATCAAAGGAAGGAATCAACCCGGAGATTCAAGGAGATCGCGGAGAAGTAGGAGGTGAACTCGTACTTGAGGAAGCTCGTTTCTACAAGGGTATGATTTTATAACTTCTTATTTTTTCGTTTTATTAATAATATGCATAAAAGATGATCCAGGTAATTGGTTTGTGAATTTTTTTTAAAATCTGATTTTATTATGCTTTCGCTAATTTTTAACAATTTGATTGCTACTTTGATTTTCACAAAATCTAACATAACAGTGTAGACATTTCCTTCTCTTGTTCCGGTCAGCTTTATAGAAGATGTCTTTAGATCTCTGACTTGACATTGATTTTTGAGGAAGGTGACTTGATGATCCTTGTTGCAGAGTTGGCTTATGCTTAGAAGATTATGTTGTAATCCTTCTACATAGGCTACTTTACTGAAAGATACTGCACCATTCCCAGCTGAGCCATATCCTCTTGTCTTGCCAGAGCTATTGTCTCCAAAGATGACTGACGGACCCTCCTTCTCTATGAAGTTAGACAAGAGGGCTTTGTTCCCGGTCATGTGTCTTGAACATCCACTGTCCAGATACCAGGTTGTGATCACGGAGTTCTGTTCCTGTGGTAAGATTAAACTCTGATTTTGGTACCCATACTTGCATGGTTCCTACTTTGTTAGTACCCTTGAGAACCCAAATTTGCTTGACCTTGGGTCTCATATGCATAGGATTGTGGTAGCATATTGCAGCCATATAACCAATCTTATTACATATAAAACATTTAATATGATGCATATTTGTGTGTGTATGTGGATTCTTCCTCCATTTGGACTTATGCGGGTTCTTAGCAATCCTTTCTTTATACTATTTCTTCCATGTATTCTTATGATTCATGATTTGTGAAGAGTGAAACTTTAATCTACTGTTCCTGCCCAGTTGGTTCATGGAGTTAATTTTACTCGACTCTACGATCCTTCGAGGTTGGAGAGTAGTGTCTAAGTTACTTTTCTCTTTTCTGAATCCTAGACCAACATGGGATCCATTATGTCTTGAGGCATGTCTTTTGTAATGCTTCTATTAAAATTTGAAACATTACTAGAGCTAGTTTCCTTTATCTTTTCCACATATGGTTCTGAGGTAGATTTCCCAAAACCTAATCATGTTCTGTCAGATGTACTTCTCTGACTAGAGATCAGGGAGTCCATGGAAGAAGAGGATTTATTCCATGTAAAGATTGTCTTTTCTAGTTCCTCAATCTTAGAAGTTAGATTTGACTCTCTTTGTGCATAAAGTTCATTGGTCTGTTTTAAGAGTTTATTTTCAGCTTCAAATTTGGAGAGAGAGTTAGTACTTAGAAGAGCTATTTCCAGTTCTTCCTGAACTTTCTCTTTCTCCTTTTGAAGAAGAGAATAGTCTTTAGAAAGAACTCTAAACCATTTCATGTATTGATGCAGATCAGATGTTATGCCATGTAAAGAAGTTCTTAAATCATCAATATCTACATCAAGAGAGTTAAAATCAAATACCTCATCTATACTTACTTCATGAATGTCAGAACTCTTTTTATCCTTTGCACGTTTGGCCATCAGACAAAGATTTTCCATTTGAGGATCTTTATCATCTCCAGATTCGGGAGCTGAGTCGTTGTCTGAGTCACTCCACAATCCTCTGGCCACAAGACCTTTTTCTTTCTTTTGGACTTTCTTGTTGCCTTTGAATTTGATTTCCTTTTTAGTTCTTCTCTAAGAGGTTTGTTGTAATTTGCAATGAAATAGCTAGGTTTCTTGCAGTTGTAGCATAAGTCATTTATCTGTTTCTGGCTGTTGTAGTTGTTGAACTTCTTAGGTTTGCTGCTTCTGCCTTGACGTATGAACCTTTTGAGTCTTCTTACCAACATTGCAAAGTCCTCATCATCATCTTCATCATAATCAGAGTCATTTTCAGTGTTTGTTTTGGAAATGTTGTTTGTTGCTTTGAGAGCAACCCCTTTGTCCTTCTTTCTTCCTTCAGAAAGAGTTTTTGCTCGTTGAGTCAGCTCTAGTTCATACGTGAGAAGATTGCCATATAACTATTGAACAGTCATTTCATAGAGATTCTTTGATTCTCTGATAGCCATGGTTTTGGCGTCCCATTTGCTAGGTAAGGCTCTCATGAACTTTATGATTAGATCTTTATTTAGATAGATCTTTCCAAAGGCTTGAAGAAAGTTGAACAGAACATTGAATCTTTTATAGGTGGAAGTGACATTTCTCCTGGAATGTGGGCAAACATCTAATATTACTGAGTCAGAAGAGATTGCTTATTTTCTCTGACTTCTTCAGTTCCTTCATGTATGATGAGCAATGCCTCCCATACTTCCTTTGCTATTTTGTTGTTGACCACATTTTCAAACAGATCGTCTTCTAACGATTGGAATAAAATGTTCTTGGCCTTCTTGTCGAGTTGGACAACTTTCTTTTCGTAGTCAGTCCATTCTTCTTTGACCTTGATCTGAATTCTGTTTGGGTCGTCTGCCGTAGGTGCAAGCTTGGACCCATTTTGAACAGTTTCAAATAGATCTTCATCTATTGAATCCATGTAGGCTTGCATACGAACTTTCCAGTTGGCGAATTTATCTTTGTTGTACATAGGTGGCTTACTGCCTCCTCCAGTCTTTGATTTGCTTATCAGATGTGCAATTGGATCTACTTAATCTTTGTAGGTTATTTGATAGAACTTGCTCTAATACCAATTGTTAGTTCCCAGAGGCACAAAAGTTATCTAGAAGGGGGGGGGGGTTGAATAAATATTTTTAAATACTTCTTTCCAAAATACTTGTTAGTTTTGATAATGATTTAAACACAGTGGATTTGAGATTTGTTTGTTTTTCCTTTAAGATATAACGAGCTGATGGGAGTTAAGCAGTTTTGGCAGTTATGACATTTATAGCAAGAATATAAGAGACACGGTGATTTTAAGTGGTTCAGAGCATTCAAAGTTCTTAGTCCACTCTTCTACTCCTTGAGTAGGAAATCCACTAAGGATATCTTTACAATATTTGAATCTCACAGATTCCTTCAAGATCAGCAGTCTTGAAACTTCTTAGTTCACTCCTGAACTCTTCAAGTCCAGCAGACTTGGCACTTCTCAGTTCACTTAGAACTCTTCAAGTCCTTATGACTTGGAAATTCTTAATTCACTTGATTGGTTGAGTTCGAAAGAACTGAGTAGCTGAACAAGCTTTCTTTTCAGATCGTAGAGTTGAGCGTTGAGTGTTTTTCAACATTTTTGTTCTTTGGTTACTTACTGTTTTCATCTGCTTGTTCTTTGCATATATGATGCCTTGGAAATATATCCGTTTGAAGACATCCGTTGAAGCATTAATTGTATTTGATATTTCTGAGCACTGATGGTGACTTTCTGGAAACCTTCTGTCCAGCCGTCTGGCCCACTGACACCACAAACTGTTATCTCACCTAACACCTGAAAAGGTATTTTCTGCTGACTTATAGTACTTTCCTTAGCTTCTTCAATACGTTTCTTTGTTGCATACTAAGGATGACTGTTGTGTCATTGGGACTCCCGATACTCTCAACGTCTATAATCCATTCCACATGTGTTGACCTTTATTATTAAAATAAAGGACACTGCTCGATGCTTCTGATGCAGATAGATGATACACTGCAATCCTAATCGTGGTGTCTGGCCACCTTGGAGCTTGATCTGGTACTGAAGGATCAGGACACTACGATTTCTCTTAAGTTTTGGTACTCTACGGTCTTCACTTGCTTGTCTAGCAGACTCTACCTTTTTTAGAGAGCACTCTATGATTCTTGAGTTAGACTTGGCAGAAGTTTGGGTCACTCTACGATTACATGAGAGGCCCTCCAAAGTAGTCAGACTACGATTCTCGATGCCTTATGATTCTGCCTTGGCTTCTGCAATAATTTGATCAGCTTGACACATTACGATTCTGCTGAAGCCTATCTATTACATCTCAAGATATAGATCAACCTAACAAATTTAATCTTTTCTTCTATACATTCATTTACAGAATAATAAACCTTTAAAGCTCAGATCAACCTAACAAGTTTGATCTACCACTAAGTCCTTGTACATGTGTTCCTTGAAGGACTTTACATATAATCATGAATATTTACTTTTAACATCAAATTTTAAATATGCAATCTCCCCCTATTTGATGTTGACATAACCAAGGAGATTTGTTTCATGATTATTAATTTCTAGATGCAGTTACTAGAAAGTAAATATGACTTAGTGTTTCAGTGAGCAACTGAAACCTCTAGAGAATAAGCATGAATTTATTGATGTTTGTAAAGACAGAAATTACAATTAAGCTTAGTTACATCAATAAGAAATGAGTTTCAACTTATCTCTATTTCTTCTGCCTTTTGTTCCTTGGAGGATTAGCATACTCTGCAGCTCTTCTTCTCCTGCTGACTTCGTCTCTCCATGCTATATTTTCCATCTCGCTTTGACTTAGCCTTTCTAAATGATTATGTCTATTCATGAATGCAGGATCTCCAATTGGCATTTTTAGGCCTGTGGTGGTCATCTCTTGTGAGTTGGGAGAAGGCCCTTGACTCCTTAGTGGTTATGCCATGATAATTTACTGCTGTTCAGATCGTGGAGTCTGATGGCGAGGTTGTCTTGCAGAAGGACTCCTTGATGATTGGGCCCTTTTTCCTTTGCCTCTTCCTTTTTCTCCTTCCCCTTTATTCTCCCCCTTTATGTTAGCATCAACAGTTCAAATACCTTTAACTGTCGGTAGAAAGTTATCTCAGTTTTGTTATATATATATATATATATATATATATATATATATATATATATATATATATGTCAGGGTGAAAAAAAAGCTGGGGAATGGGTTACATTGGCCCATTTTTAATCCTCGATTCATTGACCCATTTTTAATCCTCGACCGAGTAGGGACTGTAGCCTATAGACTCGCTTTACCGCCAAGTATGTCTCGTGTTCATAACGTTTTTCATATATCCATGTTACGTAAATATGTGAAAGACCCGAACCACATTATCTAGTTAGAACCGGACGAAATAGCAAAAGATTTAACATATGAAGAGGTTCCTGTTCAAATCTTGGATAAGAAGGAACATATTCTACGCTCCAAGGTTATACCTCAAGTCAAAGTTTTATGGAGGAACCACGATATTGAGGAAATGACCTAGGAGTTAGAATCTGAAATGAAATCAAGGTATCCTTACCTCTTCGACATACCAGGTACGTACCCTAATTTTGAGGGCGAAATTTCATAAGAAGGAGAGATTGTAAGACCCCAACTTTTATGAATAAAGATGAATTTTCTATAATTATCATTTTTTTGAATATTATGGAATGAATTTGATATAATGTTATAGTTGTGGGTAATAGTTATAAATTTTGCAAAGTACGCAAGTTGTTATATAATATTCGATTGGTCAGGGAATATTCGTACGACGGCACAATCATTGGTGGACCCCACAACGGAATTATTGTCGGATTGAGAAAACGACAAAAATATTTTATGAAAATAACGGCGAAAGTTTTATCGTTAAATGTTGAAACACCCGGTGTTAAAAGTACAGGAATATGCGTGGTTACATAGTAGCACACAATATTGATTATTGATGCTTACGTGAGAAGTCACTCAGTTTTGTTCAATTATTGCTTCAGTAATTGTTGCATAGTATCTCACGTTAATTGATTCAATTATTGTCGATATTTTATATATTATTAAATCAATAATTGAGACGACGAAGTTATTAATATTATTATTTGCAATATTAACGATGTCTAGAAGTTACGCGAGGAGAGGTTTGGTCACCTAATTGCGGCATGATAGGGAGAAATCCTTATTGGAAAGCCCCTCTTTCACAGGAACGACACGATCGATTAATAGTGTGAATTATAATAATGATGATGAAGTTTTGTTTTATTAGTATTATTAATGTAATAAAAGCAGAAAAGCTTTTTTATATAAAAAGCAGAATACTTTTATAAAGTTATTCGTTTTATTAGACTATAAATAGAATATATTATATTCTATTATGCATAGTAAAATCTTTTTATATAAAATGTAATACTTTTATAAAGTTATTCGTTTTATTAGACTATAAATAGAATATATTATATTTTATTATGCATAGTGTTTGCATAATTCTGCATAGTGTTTTGCATAGTAAATCTTTTTTATATAAAGCAGAATACTTTTATAAAGTTATTCGTATTATTAGATTATAAATAGAATATATTATATTTTATTTAAAAGATTTTGTTTTATTAGAATATTTTATAGTAAACCAACTGACCGTCCGTTTAAAAGTAAATCAACTGGACCGTTCAGAATTAGTTACTTATTCATCCATTCTCCTATAAATAGAAGCTCATTCCTTCATTATTTTTTACGAATTCTTTGAAACTCTAGAGAGAGAAACTATAGAGAGAAAGAAGAAAAGTATTCGCTACTTCACTACTCCTATATCCGATTGTTCTAAGGTAAGGGTATTATTTCTTTCGTATTCATGAAGAGAACTTACATTATTCCATTTTTTATTACTGTTGGAATAACTTTGTATCATGATATTTCTACCCTATACTTGGTGAAATTCTTTTGTTATTCCATTCTTTATCATTATGTTGGAATAACTTTTTACATCTATCTAAGTACCGCATACATGGTGAAATTCTTCTATTATTCTATTCTTTATTATTACGTTGGAACATCACATGCATGCGTTTTACATGACTGGGTTCCGATTATTTATTTTTCTGTTGGAACATCTGTTTTTGTGCTTTTACGCATGACTGGTTCCGTTGTTTATTATTCTATTGGAATATCACATACATGCGCTTACGCATGACCGGGTTCCATTATTTATTATTACATTGGAA
Organism: Panax ginseng; assembly: GCA_020205605.1. Classification (NCBI taxonomy): domain Eukaryota; kingdom Viridiplantae; phylum Streptophyta; class Magnoliopsida; order Apiales; family Araliaceae; genus Panax; species Panax ginseng. The sequence continues at coordinate 44,910,620 of CM035131.1, forward strand.
TATCCCTTTTGTGCGTTACGCATGACACGATTCCATTATTTATTATTCTATTGGAATAACACATGCGTGCTGGTCTATCGCATGCCTGGTGATTTCTTTTGTTATTCAATTCTTTATTATACTCAGTTGGTTAAAGTTTTGGCTTTTATACTCCATGAAATTAGTGGAATATCCTTGATATTTGCGCTTCATCCAGTATCTTTTCATGGAAATATTCTTTTGAGCATTCTTGAGTTTTACCGCACAAAGCAGTATCATGTTGACAATTTGGACATTATTGGTTCCTGGATAAATTAATTCTTGAACTTGTTTTTATTGAATTCTTATATCATTGTCATGATTCTCATGTTTATATTATGTTGAAAGTCATCTGTGGCCTGTAGTGCATAGATGGACTTTGTATGATTATGACCAGGGATTAATCGGTATAATCATGACCGTAATGTTACAAATGATATGGTAAAAGTCCTCATTGGCCCGTAGTGCATTGATGGATAGTTGTTGACATGATCATGACTATTGATGAATACACGAATATCCTTGGCCCGTAGTGCATGGATAATTTGTGGTTGTGATACTAATGAATATCCTCGGCCATAATGCAGGGATGATGTGGATTATTTATTAAGCTGAGTCCCAGCGATAAAAGTGATGAAAAACCTTTTATATCATAAAAGATAGTAGATTTTATTCTCTACTTGACTCTTTTAATGGATTGCTTGTTCCACTGCAGTTAAACTTGATGTTTTCTATATTGTATCAGTTTAAAATTGTTGAAGGCTAAAGATAATTTATTATGTATTATCTTAGTCATAATATTTCTTATTGGGCTAGTTGAGCTCACCCTTTTACTTTCATTATTCTCTTCAGGAAATGAGAACGTAGCAGGGACTAGTCGGGGAATGGAGTGACGGTTCAGATAATAGCATTAGTAGTCCTCACTATTCTGTTAAATAGTGTGATAATAAATGTAATGAGGACTCAATTGAGTGTGGATATTGTCTAGATGACAATATTTGTATTAAAACTCACAACATATGTTTTGTCGTATATTTTACTACATTGTTGTATAATTAAGTTGTATTTGAATTTTGTACCATGTATTTGGCGACTCAAGATAGGTGATGTATACCTATTTTGGGGGTGTCACAGTTGGTATCAAAGCTTAGGGATATGATCCCTGGCTAAGAAAAGAGACAAGAACTAGGAGGGGAGAGACGGGGAATTCCTTCACTAGTATGACCTACCTAAGTTTATTTGGTATTTAATTGGTCGGTTAGAGTATATGGATAGTATATGATATGTTAATTAACCCTTGTTTTGTGGCAGTATTTGAAAATGACATCCGAGAATGTTGAGAACATCAATGGACCACAGGAGACCGTTGAGTCTCCACAGATCAAAAATCAGGATAATGTGCATCAGGAAGGCGACAATCCTCAGGCAAACAACAACACTGACCAGATGATGAATGATGGAATGTTCAGAGGCTTTATGCAATTCATGTAAGACCCCAACTTTTATGAATAAAGATGAATTTTCTATAATTATCATTTTTAAATATTATGGAATGAATTTGATATAATGTTATAGTTGTGGGTAATATTTAGAAATTTTGCAAAGTACGCAAGTTGTTTATAATATTCGATTGGTCGGGGAATATTCGTATGACGACACAATCATTGGTGGACCCCACAACGGAATTATTGTCGGATTGAGAAAATGACAAAAATATTTTTATGAAAATAACTACGGAAGTTTTACTGTTAAGCTGTTGAAACACCGGTGTTAAAAAGTATGAGGAATATCTGGCGTGGTTGCATAGTAGCACTACGGTATTGATTATTGGTACTTATGTGAAAAGTCATTGAGCTTTTATTCAATTATTATCGATATTTTATATATTATTAAATCAATAATTGAGATGATGAGAGTTATTAATATTATTATTTGCATTATTAACGATGTCAGAAGTTTTGCCAAGGAGAGGTTTGGTCACCTAATATGGCGCCATGATAGGGAGAAATCCTTATTGGAAAGCCCCTCTTTCACAGGAACGAATTTGGTCGATTAATAGTGTGAATAATAATAATGATGATGAAATTTTGTTTTATTAGTATTATTAGTGTAATAAAACAGAAAAGCTTTTTATATAAAATAGAATACTTTTATAAAGTTATTCGTTTTATTAGGCTAATAGTAAAATCTTTTTATATAAAACAGAATACTTTTATAAAGTTATTCGTTTTATTAGACAATAATTAGAATATATTATATTTTATTATGCATAGTATTTGCATAGTAAAATCTTTTTAAAAGTTATTCGTTTTATTAGATTATAAATAAAATATATTATATTTTATTGTAAACCAATCTGGACCGTCTGTTTAAAGTAAATCGATCTAGATCGTTCATAGATTGGTTACTATTCAGTCCATTCTTCTATAAATAGAAGCTCATTCCTTCATTATTTCTTACGAATTCACTGAAACTCTAAAGAGAGAAACTGTAGAGAGAATTATTCTTCTATCTTGAGCGTATTTCTTTAGCGTTTAAGAAAGCTTTGAGCGTAGTGCAAGTTTCTTCAAGTATATCCCCGCCCTACCGTCGGAGTACTCTTCTTTATAAGGTAAGGGCTATTATTTCTTTGTATTCATGAAGAGAACTTCTATTATTCCATTCTTTATTATTACATTGGAATAACTTTGTATACGTGGCTACCCTATACTTGGTGAAATTCTTACATTATTCCATTCTTTATTATTACATTGGAATAACCTCAGATACGCTGTGATCTACCCTATACTTGGTGATTTACATTTGTTATTCCATTCGTTATTATTCTATTGGAACATCCACATCATGCATTTTCTGTGGGACCGGTTCCGTATTTATTATTACGTTGGAATATCACATCTGCATGCGTTTACGTCGGACTGATTTCGATTATTATTTATTATTATGTTGGAATAACTTTGTCTACATCTGAAGTACCGCATGCATGGTGATTTCATTGTTATTCCATTCTTTATTATTACGTTGGAATATCTCATCGGTCGTATTACGCTTTGACCTAGTTAGATTATTTATTATTACATTGGAATAAACTTTATACATCTATGCAAGCACCGCATGCATGGTGATTTCTTTTGTTATTCCATTCTTTATTATACTAAGTTGGTTAAAGTTTTGACTTTTATACTCCATGAAATTGGTGGAATATCCTTGATATTTACGCTTCATCCAGTATCTTTTCGTGGAAATATTTTTCTGAGCATTCTTAAATTTTACTCTACAAAGAAGTATCATGTTGACAATTTGGACGTTATTAGTTCTTGAATAAATTAATTCTTGAACTTGTTTTATTGAATTCTTATATCATTGTCATCATCCTCATATTTATATTTTGTTAAAAGTCATCGTGGCTGTAGTGCATAGATGGACTTGGTATGATTATGACCGAGGATTATTGATTGTAATCATGGTAGTAATATTACAAATGATGTGGTAAAAGTCCTCATTGGCCCGTAGTGCATTGATGGACAGTTGTTGGCATGATCATGACCATTAATGAATACACAAATATCCTTGGCCCGTAGTGCATGGATAAATTGTGGTTGTGATATTAATGAATATCCTTGGCCGTAGTGCAAGGATGATGTGAATTATTTATTAAGATGAGTCCCAGTGATAAAAGTGATGAAAACCTTTTAAATCATAAAAGATAGTAGATTTTATTCTCTACTTGACTCTTTTAATGGATTGCATGTTCCGCTGCAGTTAAACTTGATGTCTATTGTATTTTATTAGTTTAACATTGTTGAAGACTAATGATAATTTATTCTGCATTATCTTAGTTATAATATTTCTTATTGGGCTAGTTGAGTTCACCCTTTCTTTCACTGTTCTCTTCAGGAAATGAGAGCGTGCTTGGGACTAGTCGGAAGCAGAGTAGCCGGTCCAGATGATAGTATTAGTAGTCCTCACTATTACATTAAATAGCGTGTTAATAAATGTAATGAGGACTTATTCTGAGAGTGGATATTGTCTAGAAGACAATGTTTGTATTAAAATTCACAGCTCTCTTGTTGTATATTCAAGATTGTATTTTTATTCTGTACCATGTATTTGGCGACTCAGAATTGGTGATGTATACCTATTTTGGGGGCGTCACAATTCATGCAACATCAGGCAAGAGTGGCTCCTGTACAAATTGCAGGTGGAAACACTAGCAACTCTCGGACGGTCATCCATTAAGCAGTTCGAGGCTGGGACTCTAGGAGTTTTTTGGAGAGCCAAAACCACTTAAGGCGGAGGCGTGATAAAGCAGATCTGCAAGATATTTGATGTCTGGGATGCTCAGGAGCAAAAGGTTCCCTTTGCCACCTTCATGTTGCGTGCAGAGGCAGATTACTGGTGGGAATCTATAAAATGTACTCAACCTGCCGCACTGAAGATGACTTGGGAGAAGTTCCGAGAATTGTTCAATGACAAGTACTTTCCCAAAAGTATTCATCACATGAAAGAGGTAGAGTTCATCAAGCTGGAGCAAAACAACATGACCGTGTCGCAGTACGAAGCCAAGTTTGCCGAGTTGTCTCGATTTGCGTCCCATTTGGTTGATAATGAGGAGAGAATGACGCGAATGTTTCTAAGAGGTTTGAAACCCGAGATACGTCAATATCTTATCTCTCATAAAGCGTGTTTGTATTAGGATGTTGTTAATAGGGCTCGATTATTGGAGTAGCGATAATGAGTCAACCCAACCAAAAAGAAGCGGCAAGCAAAATGATAATACCGGTGATACTTGATCATCGAGCGGTGATAATAAGTGTGGAGGGAATCATTATGCGAAATGGTAACCACTTCGGTGGTAATCATGGCCAAAACAATAAGAATGGACATTTCAAGAAGAAGAGATTCAACAATGATGAAAAGACGTCAGCACCAGCACCCGTTGTTAAGGAAGGAGAACTACCACCTATCATATGCTTCAAATGAGGAGGGGAGGGACACATCAGTCCTGTAAGACCCCAAATAATTAATAAATGAAATTTAATTTCTTCTAATTATTATTTTGAAATAGTAAGGGTTGATGTGATTAATGTGGATAGTTATGGGTAAAATACGCAAATATTTCAAAATAAGCAAGTGGTTATAAAATATTCATTGTTGTCGGAGAATATTCGTTTGGTCGTGGAATATTAAATCTCGTCGGGGAATATTAAATGCGACGCACAGTAGCGACCATGTGTGGGCCCCATAACTTGAAAAGCGATTGGAGGAAGAAAAGGACAAATATAAGTTGTTTAAAAATAACAGGCGTAGTTATTCACAGATTTTAATTGTTGGAATACCCGGTGGTTAAAACACGATGTCTGGCGTTGTTGCAATAACAATAGCACTGCGGTATTGCACCAATTATTGACTCTTACGTGAAGGCACTACTCAATAATGGTTACGATAATTATTATTCGATATTTTATTGGTTCAATAATTGTTGCGTTGATATTTTATATTGTTGTTGTTTCAATAATTGTCATTCTGTAAGTATTTTTCATTATCGAAGCAATAATTCATATTATCTCGAATAATATTATTAGATAACATTATTGGCAATGTCTAGAAAGTTACATCTAAGGAGAGGTTTGGTCACCTAATTGCTTGGCCAAGAAGAGGAGAAATTCTTATTGGAAAGCCCCTCTTTCCTACAAAGCGCACGGTTGTCGATATTGTGATTACTGTAATATTATTTGTAATAATTAATTATTGATTCATATGATGAGGAAAATATTGATTTTATGTGGATATAGATGGAGAAAATTTTTAATGTGACAATTGTTGAAAATTGAAATTTTATCTTTTACGATAAAATAATTCATTTAAATATATATTATTATATTTTAATAATATAATAATGGTGATATTTTTACAACGAATGTGGGATATATGAGTATACGAGGAGGAAGAGTATTTTTGTTGCAATAAATGTTTAAGACATGTTAAACATGTCGGTGGACCCCATTTCTTATTTGAAATTTGATTATAGCTTGTAAAATCGCTTGGTTTGTGGATTTCGATCAATTTCTGATTGGAATTTGGAAAAACTTTCTTACAGTAGAGTTGTAGAGAATTGAATTTCCTATAAAAACTCGCGAGATTTGAATTTTCTGATAAAAGAGCTATTTATTGTGAATTATTGAAGTTCAGAAGCTCCGAAATAATTGATTTTTGGAAGTTTAAATTATTTTAAATAATAAAACGTTTTTAACAAGGTAGGTGTGCCCACTAGCATGGAAAAAAGAATTTGAGATCAGATTGTCCAAGGTGTGCGTGAAGATTATATATATATATATATATATATATTAATATTTTAATAAATTTTTTCGCTTTGGTGTTCTAAGCATTTTCCTATAAATAGGGTGCTTAGGTTAGAATTGAAAATAACACCAGAAACTGAAGTTTTCTCTCTATATTATCGAGCGTATTCTTGTGAGTATTTTGAGTATACTTTGAGTATTGCTATACGGTGAAAGTTCAAGTTATAGCTTTATATCCGATTATTCGGTTAAATCTTGTCTTCCGAGGTAAGGGATATTTTTTTTCTTCGTAATGATATTATTTCTTCAATATCATTATCTTTGAAATATTGATATGAAGTTTTTATCAAATTTGGAACTTTTGGTGTCGAGAGTTACTATTCACGCATACTGACCTTATTCACGATATCTGAGTCTTATTCACAAATACTAAGACTTTATTCATCAAAAAATGAAAATTTTTCTTTTCGTCCAAAATATTTATTGTGGATACTAGCTTTGATTGTATCCATGTTTTGATCATTCTTGAATTTTACACCACTATGATTATTTTTGAGGTATTTTTGGACGTGGATAAAACAAAGTACGAATCCTTAATCCTTAATCCTTAATCCTTGTCATTTTGTTTCACTGGATTCGTTTCTTTAAAAAAAAAATATTTTTCATCATCCTTAGTCTTAAATGATGATATTATTTGAATATCTTTGGCTCAGTAGTGCAAAGATGAATGATTTCGATGAATATCTTTGGCACGTAGTGGTCAAAAGATGAATGATTTCAGTGAATGTCCTTGCTTTTGTAGTGCAAGGATGAATATATGATTCCGAGATATATATTGATTGATGTTACAGGATAAAAATATTGATGATGGATTTGTTAAATTCATAGATATTAGTAGATTTCATCCTCTACGTAACTCTTCTATGAATTAATATTTTCATCATTGCAGTATTGATTTAAAACTTGTTGTCTATTGTATTCTATTAGATTTTTCCTGTTGAAGACTAACGATAATTTGTTACGTATTATCTTAGTCATAATTTTCTTTTCTTGGGCTAGTTGAGCTCACCCTTTTCCTTTTTGTTCCATTTTTTCTTCTCGGGAGGCGAGAATGTAAGCGAGTGCAGTGGGGTATGGAATGATGGTTTTAGAGAGTTATTTAGTAGTCCTCACCATTTTTGTAAAATAATGTATCAATAATTATGATGAGGATTTATTTGTATGTGGATATTGTTTAAATGGCAATATCTCGTATTTAAACTCACAGCTTTCTTGTTGTAATAATAAAGTTGTAGTTATTTACATGCAGGTGTATTGACAACTCGAGAATGGGTGATGTATACCTATTTTTGGGGGTGTCACGGTTAGTATCGAGCTTAGGGATATGATCTCTGGCGGAGATCGGGGAATAGAACTAGGAGGGGAAGGCGAGTAAATCCTTCGCTAGTGTGTCCTACCTAAGATTATTTGTTAGTTGGTCAGTATATAGGGATATTATGTGATATATTGATTTCCTTAATTAACCCTTGTTTTATGACAGTATTTGAGAATGTCGACTGAGAATATTAACAATGGAAATGAGACTGTGGAGACGCCTGTACTCATCAACGAGGAGAGCGTGCAGCAACAGTGGTAATGTTCCTCTTGTGAATAACACCACGGAAAGCGAGATGATGAGCGAGGGGATGTTTAGAAGCTTTTTGCGAGTTCATGCAAAATCGCAGACGAGGAGACTCGTGTTCAAAACATAGGAGGAAATGATAGCAATTCACGGGTTGTCACGACCAAGCGATTCAAAGAGTTGGGACCACTAGAATTTAAGGGAAAGCTGATCCGATCATGGCGGAAACATGGGTCAAGCAAATTACCAAGATATTCGATGTCTTGGGATGCACGGAGAACAGAAGGTTCCATTCGCCACCTTTATGTTAAAGTGGCGAAGCGGATCACTTGGTGGGAGTGCGTGAAGCGTACCCATCCGGTAGTACTCAAGATGTCTTGGGAGCGTTTTAGAAACTATTTAATGACAAATACTTTCACGAAAGTGTTCGTCATATGAAGGAAGTGGAGTTTATTAGATTGAGTAGAACAACATGGCGGTGTCTCGAAGACGAGGCGAAGTTTGCGAGTTATCCGGTTTGCACCTCATTTGGTGGAGAATGAGGAGCGATTATGGCGGATGTTTACGAGAGGTTTGAAACCCAAGATACGTTAGTATCTCATCTCTCATAAATTTTCTCTTTATTAGGATGTTGTTAATAGGGCTCAAGTTAGGCGAGATAACTTGAGTATGGTCAACCGAGGTACCACAATCGAGGATCATCAGGAGATAGCGATCAACAAAACAACAATAACCAATGGAGAAAGAAAAGATGGACAAAAATGGTAACCACTCTAGTGGTAATCATGGCTATGAAAATAGAAGAAGCGAGTGGGAGGAGATTTTAAAGAGGAGATTCAACAACGACCATGTGAAGAGCGATTACCCGTGCAAAGAAGAATCGGTTCCAAGGAGGAGAACGACCACCGGTCATATGCTATAAATGCGGGAAAGAGGGACATATCAGTCCAAACTGCCCACAACAGTTCTAGGTATGCTAAAATTGTGGAAAGGAAGGACATATCGCTCGAGATTGCACGGTAGCGAAACCTAGTTCAGCGGGGACGGTGACTCAAAAGACTGTCCTAGAAAAGTCAAAGTCAACGGTTCCTGGAAGAGCGTTTGTTATGACTGGTCAAAATATGAGGAACCCAAACGAGGTGATCACGGGTAAGCTATTTATAAATTCTTGTGAAGTTTATACTTTACTAGATACCGGTGCTACCCATTCATTTATCTCTCCTACTTGTGCTCAACGTTTAAATTTGACTCCGGAAAAAATAGACTTTGACCTATCTGTGGAAACTCCGTTAGGAGAAACTTTCATCACATCCACTATTTATAAATCTTGTCTAATCCAAGTTGGCACCCTTATCTTACCTGTTGACCTTATCTCTTTAAAGATACTTGCTTTTGATGTGATTTTAGGGATTGATTGGTTAACTACTCATCATGCTAAAATTGATTGTTTTCATAAGGTTGTTAGTTTTCATATTCCTAATCAACCTGTTGCTCGAATTCAGGAAACCAAACCATTAAAATCAATCACTGTCACATCTAATCATAAAGCGATTCGTTTATTGAAAAACGAATGTCAAGCTTTCTTAGCCCATGTTATGGATTTGAATAAAGACACGCCAAAATTGAATAATATTCTGTTGTTATTAACTTTCCGACGATTTCTGAAGAACTTCGATTCTACCCCCGAGCGTGAAGTTGAATTCTTTATTGACCTTGAACTGGTACAAAGCCCATTTCTAAAACCCCATATCGAATGGCTCCTATTGAACTTCGAGAATTAAAGGTCCAACTACGAGGAATTTTGGACATCGGTTTCATTCATCCTAGTACATCTCCTTGGGGTGCTCTGTTTTATTCGTAAAGAAGAAGAAAGAGCGGGAGTATGCGACTTTTGTATTGACTATCGGGGAATTGAACCATGTCACCATCAAGAATAGGTATCCTCTACCTCGTATTGATGACTTGTTTGACCGATTGCAAGGAACACAATTCTTTTCAAAAATTGATCTTCGATTACGGATATCATCAAATTTGAAAATTAGAACCGAGGATATTCCAAAGAGCGCCTTGAGAACTTCGGTATGGGCATTATGAATTCTTAGTTATGTCTTTCGGATTGACTAATGCTCCTGCTGGCTTTCATGGATATGATGAATCGAGTATTCAATGAATATTTGGATAAATTCGTGTTGTCTTTATTGATGACATCCTCATATATTCCAAAAGTCAGTGAAGATCATGAGCACCATTTGAAATTTGGTACTCTAAAGGCTTCGTGAAAACAAGCTATATGCTAAGTTGAAGAAATGCGAGTTCGGCTTGAGGAAATAGCATTCCTTGGGCACGTGGTGTCAAAACATGGAGTATCTGTTGACGGCGAAGATTGAAGCAATACAAAGTTAGAGCAACCAAAAGTCGGTGATTGAAATCACGTAGCTTTTGGGTTTAAGTGATTATTATCTGAGATTCGTGGAAGGGTTTTCTCGAATCGCTACTCAGATTAACTCATCGACTCGAAAGGATACAAAATTCATATGGAGCGAGGAATGCGAGAAGAGTTTCCAAGAGCTTAAGAGGAGACTCATTTCGGCGGCTTTGTTTCTAACAATACCATCCTGGTACGGATGGATTTGTTATTTACAATGATGCTTTGCAAAGGGTTAGGATGTGTTCTCATGCAACATGGGAAAGTCATAGCCTATGCCTCATGACAACTTAAAGAATATGAGAGGAATTATCCTACTCATGATCTAGAGTTAGCGGTGATCGTTTCATTGCTTAAAGATATGGAGGCACTATCTATATGGGGAGAAAGTGGAGATATATTCGGACCATAAAAGCCTTAAATATTTCTTCACTCAAAAGAACTCAACATGCGGCAATGACGACGTTGGCTCGAGCTATTGAAAGACTACGACCACACTATTCAATACCATCCGGAAAAGCGAACGTGGTAGTTGACGCGTTAAGTAGAAGATCATATATGCAGGAACGAAAGTGCGATGATGTCAAGTATACGATAGATCCAACTTTAATAGAAAAAGTTAAGGTTGCTCAAGCCCACCGAATCTTGAATGATGCATATGAAGAAGAAAGTACAAGAAGGTGCTATATGAAGGCGAGAATTGATGAAGAAGGAATACTTGAGTCCACTCCGGACTTTGTGTTCTAACGATTACGATTTGAAGTACAAGATCATGATGGAGGCAGAATACACCATTTGCAATCCATCCGGAAGTACTAAAATGTATCGTGATCTTGACATACATTTTGGTGGAACAATATGAAGAGAGAGATTGCAAAGTTTATCTCAACATGTTTAACTTGTCAGCGTGTAAAGGCGGAGCATCAAGTGCCTAAGGGACCATTGCAACCACTTGAGATTAGAAATGGAAGTGGGAACACATTACCATGGATTTCGTTCACGGGTCTTCCTACGGTTTCTCAAGGCATAAATGCTATTTGGGTTATTGTTGATAGATTAACCAAGTCTGCACATTTCTTGCCGATACGGGATTCTCTTGAATGACTTGCTAGTATGTATGTAAATGAGATTGTGAGGTTGCATGGCATGCTAGTATCTATAGTTTCGGATCGTGACCCAAGATTCACTTCAAGATTTTGGGTTAGCTTGCAAAAAGCTATGGGTATGTGGATTTATTGATTTGATTGCATACCATCCTCAAGCGGATGGACAATCAGAGAGGACTATTCAAACTCTTGAAGATTTATTAAGACTTTGTGTCCTAGACTTCAAGGGCAGTTGGGATAAGTATTTACCATTGGTGGAATTCTCCTACAACAATAGTTATCAGGCAAGTATAGGTGTGGCTCCATATGAAGCATTATATGGACAAAAGTGTCGCTCTCCAATATGTTGGGATGAGGTGGGTGAAGCAACATTGTTGGGACCCGAGTTAGTACGTATGACTACCGAAAAGATACAAATGATTCGACAACGTATACAAACGGCACAAGATCGACAAAAGAGTTATGCGGATCTTCATCGAAAGGACGTGGAATTTAGTATAGGGGATCATGTATTGTTGCGAGTTACTCCATGGAAGGGAGTTACAAGATTTGGGAAGAAAGGAAAGCTCAATCAACGATTTATTGGTCCATTTCAAATTCTTGACCGAGTAGGAAATGTAGCCTATAGACTCGCGTTACCTCCAAGTATGTCTCGTGTTCATAATGTGTTTCATATCTCGTACTTCAGTAAATATGTGAAAGACCCGAACCACGTTATTGAGTTAGAACCGGACGAGATAGCCAAGACTTAACGTATGAGGAGGTACTGTCCAAGATCTTGGATAGGAAGGAGCATCCCCTACGACGAAGGTCATACCACAAGTTAAAGTTTTGTGGAGGAACCATGCTATAGAAGAAATGACTTGGGAATTGGAACGGAAATGAAAGTGAGGTATCCTCACCTTTTGAAACACCAGTGCGTATGTCAATTTCGAGGACGAAATTTCATAAGGAGGGAGGTTGTAAGACCCCAAATAATTAATAAATGAAATTTAATTTCCTCGAATTATTATTTTGAAATAGTAAGGGTTGATGTGATTAATGTGGATAGTTATGGGTAAAATACATAAAATATTTCAAAATAAGCAAGTGGTTATAAAATATTCATTGTTGTTGCCGGAGAATATTCGTTTGGTCGTGGAATATTCGTATTTATCGGGGAATATTAAATGCGACATGCCAGTGACCATGTGTGGGCCCCATAACTGAAAAGCGATTGGAGGAAGAAAGCGACAAATATAAGTTGTTTAAAAATAACAGGCGTAGTTATTCTGATTTAATTTGTTGGAATACCTAGTGGTTAAAACACGATGAATACGCGTTGTTCAGACAAGAAGATAGCCAGACGGTATTGCACCAATTATTGACTCTTACGTAAGAAGGCACTACTCAATAATGGTTCTGATAATTCTTTATTCGATTATTTTATTGGTTCAATAATTGTTGCGTTGATATTTTATATTGTTGTTGTTTCAATAATTGTCATTACGCAAAGATTTTTCATTATCGAAGCAATAATTCATATTATCTGAATAATATTATTAGATAACATTATTGGCAATGTCTAGAAAGTTACATCTAAGGAGAGATTTGGTCACCTAATTGGCGCCAAGAAGGAGAAATTCTTATTGGAAAGCCCCTCTTTCCAGAGGCGCTGGTTGTCAATTTGTGATTCTCGTAATATTATTTGTGAATAATTAATTATTGATTCATATGATGAGGAAAATATTGATTTTATATGGATATAGATGGAGAAAATTTTTAATGTGACAATTGTTGAAAATTGAAATTTTATCTTTTTCTGATAAAATAATTCATTTAAATATATATATTATTATATTTTAATAATATAATAATGGTGATATTTTTACAACGAATGTGGGATATATGAGTATACGAGGAGGAAGAGTATTTTTGTTGCAATAAATGTTTAAGACATGTTAAACATGTCGGTGGACCCCATTTCTTGACTGAAATTTGATTATAGCTTGTAAAATCGCCCGTTTGTTGATTTCGATCAATTTCTGATTGGAATTTGGAAAAACTTTCTTCTGTAGAGTTGTAGAGAATTGAATTTCCTATAAAAACTCGCGAGATTTGAATTTTCTGATAAAAGAGCTATTTATTGTGAATTATTGAAGTTCCGAAGCTCCGAAATAATTGATTTTTGGAAGTTTAAATTATTTTAAATAATAAAAACGTTTTTAACAAGGTAGGTGTGCCCACTAGCATGGAAAAAGAGCTGAGATCAGATTGTCCAAGGTGTGCGTGAAGATTATATATATATATATATATATATATTAATATTTTAATAAATTTTTTCGCTTTTGGTGTTCAAGCATTTTCCTATAAATAGGGTGCTTAGGTTAGAATTGAAAATAACACCGTAAACCCAAGTTTTCTCTCTATATTATCGAATCGTATTCTTGTGAGTATTTTGAGTATACTTTGAGTATTGCTATACGGTAAAAGTTCAAGTTATATTTTATATCCAAAGATTCCAGTTAAAAGCATTGCTTTCCAGAGGTAAGGGGTATTTTTTTTTCAGTAATAATATTATTTCTTCAATATCATTATCTTTGAAATATTGATCTCGAAAGTTTTATCAAATTTGGAACTTTTGGTGTCGGAGTTCTTATTCACGATCACGACTATTCACGATATATATCTGATTATTCACTTAATACGACACTATTCATCAAAAATGAAAAATTTTCTTTTCGTCCAAAATATTTATTATGGATACTAGCTTTAATTGTATCCATGTTTTGATCATTCTTGAATTTTACACCAATATGATTATTTTTGAGGTATTTTTGGACGTGGATAAAACAAAGTACGAATCCTTAATCCTTAATCCTTGTCATTTTGTTTCACTGGATTTGTTTCTTTAAAAAAAAAATATTTTTCATCATCCTCAGTCTTAAATGATGATATTACTAAATATCTTTGGTTTCGTAGTGCAAAGATGAATGATTTTACGATGAATATCTTTGGCTGTAGTGCAAAGATGAATGATTTTTGGTGAATGTCCTTAGCTTTCAGAAGTGCAAGGATGAATATATGATTCGGATATATATTGATTGATGTTACAGGATAAAAATATTGATGATGGATCGTTAAATTCATAGATATTAGTAGATTTCATCCTCTACGTAACTCTTCTATGAATTAATATTTTTCATCATGCAGTATTGATTTAAAACTTGTTGTCTATTGTATTCTATTAGATTTTTCCCTGTTGAAGACTAACAATAATTTGTTCTCAGATTATCTTAGTCATAATTTTCTTTCTTTGGGCTAGTTGAGCTCACCTTTTCCTTTTTGTTCCATTTTTCTTCTCGGGAGGCGAGAATGTAGCGAAAATGCAGTCGGGGTATGGAATGATGGTTTTAGAGAGTTATTTAGTAGTCCTCACCATTTTGTAAAATAATGTATCAATAATTATGATGAGGATTTATTTGTATGTGGATATTGTTTAGATGGCAATATCTCAGATTTAAACTCAGCAGTTTCTTGTTGTAATAATAAAGTTGTAGTTGTTTCTGTACCGTGTATTGACAACTCAGAATGGGTGATGTATACCTATTTTGGGGGTGTCACAAGTCCAAACTACGCGATGCCGTCCAAAGCATGTTATAATTGTGGAAGAGAAGGTCACCTAGCCCGATTTTATCGTTCACCGAAGATAAGTTCAGCTAGGATTGATGCACCAAAGGACGTCCCAGAAAAGTCAAAGCCAATAGTGCAAGGGAGAGCGTTTGTCGTGACCTCCCAAAAAGCAAGGAACCCGAACGAGGTCATCACGGGTAAGCTTATCATAAACTCTAGCAAAGTATATACCTTATTTGATACGGTTCTACCCATTCTTTTATTTCTCCTACTTGTGCTCAACGTTTAAATTTGACTCTGGAGAAATTGGACTTTGACTTATCTGTTGAAACTCCGTTGGGAGAAACCTTCATTACATCCACTGTTTATAAGTCTTGTTTGGTTCAAATCGGTACCCTCACATTACCTGTCGATCTTATTTCATTAAAAATACTTGCATTTGACGTAATTCTAGGGATTGATTGGTTAACTACTCATCATGCAAAAATTGATTATTTTTGTAAGGTTGTTAGCTTTCATATTCCTAACCAACCTATTATGCGAATTCAAGCAACCAAACCATTAAAATCAATCACTGTCATCTCAAGCCATAAAGCTATTCGTTTATTGAAAAATGGATGTCAAGCTTTTTTAGCTCATGTCACGGATCTAAACAAAAATACGTCAGTTTTGAATGATATTTCTATTGTTATGAATTTCCTGACGTATTCCCTGAAAAACTTCCTGGCCTACCCCCAGAGCATGAAATTGAATTTGTATCGACCTTGAACCCAGTACAAAACCTATTTCCAAAGCCCCATATTGAATGGCTCCTATTGAACTTCGGGAGTTAAAGACCCAACTGTAGGAATTGTTAGACATCGGTTTCATTCATCCTAGTACGTCTCCTTGGGGTGTTCCTGTTCTATTCGTGAAAAAGAAAGACGGGAGTATGCGACTTTATATTGATTATCGGGAGTTGAATCATGTCACCATCAAAAATAGTTACCCATTGCCACGTATTGATGATCTGTTTGACCAGTTGCAAGGCGCCAAATTCTTTTCAAAGATTGATCTTCGTTTCGGATATCACCAATTGAAGATTAGAACCGATGACATTCCAAGACGGCTTTCAGAACTCGGTACGGGCATTATGAATTCCTAGTCATGTCTTTTGGATTGACTAATGCTCCTGTTGCCTTCATGGATATGATGAACCGAGTATTCAAGGAATATTTGGATCACTTTGTGGTCGTCTTTATTGATGACATCCTTATTTATTCCAAAAGCCGTGAAGGTCATGAGCAACACTTGAGGCTGATACTTCAAAAGCTTCGTGAATATAAGCTTTATGCAAAGTTGAAGAAATGCGAGTTCTGGCTTGAGGAAGTATCATTCCTTGGGCACGTGGTATCAAGTCATGGAATATCATTGACCCAAAGAAAGATTGAATCTATTCAAAGTCGGGAGAAACCTAATCGATGGATCAAGTATGTAGCTTTCTCGGCTTATTTGGTTATTATTGGAGATTCGTAGAAGGGTTTTCTCGAATCGCTACTCCATTAACTCAGCTGACTAGGAAAGATACAAAATTCTGTTAGAACGAGGAATGTGAGAAGAGTTTTCAAGAACTCAAGAGGAGACTCATTTTAGCACTGCTTACGACAATACCATCCTGCCGGGAGGATTTGTCATCTATAGTGATGCTTCAGGCAAAGGGTTAGGATGTGTTCTCATGTAACATGGGAAAGTCATAGCCTATGCCTCTCGACAACTCAAAGAATATGAGAGGAATTATCATACTCATGATCTAGAGTTGGCAGCTGTTGTTTTTGCACTAAAGATTTGGAGGCATTACTTGTATGGGGAGAAAGCGGAGATCTTTACGGATCATAAAAGCCTCAAATATTTCTTCACTCAAAAGGAACTCAACATGCGAAAATGACGTTGGCTTGAACTGTTGAAAGATTATGATCATACTATCCAATACCATCTTCGAAAAGCAAACGTGGTAGCTGACGCATTGAGTAGAAGATCATATGCGGGTATGAGTGCGATATTGTCAACGCAGAGGCCCATTTTGTATGACTTGCAAAGGATGGAGATAGATATAAAGACTCTAGGGACTTGGAGCTGAGTCTCAGCGATAAAATTGATGATAAAATTTTTAAATCATAGAAGATAGTAGATATCATGCTCTACTTGACTCTTCTAATGGATTACTTGTTTCGTTGCAGTTAAACTTGTTGTTTATTGTATTCTATCAGTTTAACACTGTTGAAGGATAATGATAATTTATTTTGCATTATCTTAGTCATAATATTTCTTACTGGGCTAGTTGAGCTCACCTTTTTTCTTTCATTGTTCTCTTCAGGAAATGAGAACGTAGCCGGGACTAGTCGGGGAACGGAGTGATGGTCCGAGATGGTGGCTATAGTAGTCCTCACTATTTTATAAAATAGTGTGATAATAATTGTAATGAGGACTCCATTTGAGTTTGGATATTGTCTAGAAGACAATATTCGTGTAAAAACTCTCAGCTACACTTTTGTCGTATTGTATAAATGAAGTTTGTATTTAAATTATGTACCATGTATTTAGCGACTCAGAATGGGTGAAGTATACCTTTTTTAGGGGCATCACACAAAAAGCCAATTCTTCTTCTGCTAGTTCAACTAGCGGATAAATACCAACAAAGGCGTAAATAGCTTGATACGGGGGTAATTTGGGCCTAATTTTTTTTTTATGTGTCTGCTAGTTCAACTAGCGAATGACGAAATTGTGTTTTAAATATGAGCCCTTAATTTATGTAATGGATGATTATGATGCTATTTGCCCATTTTTTATCCATAGCAAATACATGCTTTGGATCATTTCCTATATATATATATATATATATATATATATATATATAGGATTTTGAACATTTGAGTGAAGATTTTGGCTCTAGAAATACTAGAAGAAGTATCTTTCAATGAATGTATTCTCATATATTTTGTTGTTGATGAACTTCACATATATTTTACTGTAGTCGAAGTTCTCATATATTTTGTTGTAGTCGAACTATTATGTTTTAAGCTCCGGAAATGCACTTTTTTTGGATACAACTAGTATTATTTATTTATTTTTTTTTTAATTTTTTTAGTGAAGACAATATTTCAAAAATTGTCTCGTTTTCATTTTTTTCCAAGAGCCACCAAAATCTCAAGAACGGCTCTGGGACGGTGTGAGGTATGATGTGATAAAAATATGTAACTGTAAGTGCACAGTATCGAATTGAAGAATTGACAAGTACAAGTCGAACCCACAGAGACTAGATTAACTTTAATGTATCCTTAATATCTATTTTAGGTGAATTAGAAAAAAGATTGAAAATTGATTAACTAGAATATGAAAACTAATAATGAGGAAGAAATCTAGAAATCTGAATCTATTAAATGATAAACATAACATATAATTCGATCTCTTCTATTTTTATAACTCAACTATAATTGTGATCTCTCTTCCCTTTAATTTAGTAATTTTAAAATTAACGTGGGCAAGCATAGACTATGAAAATTTAAGGATTAACTATAACACATCAAAACTTCTTTGAGCAAACATGGATTATGAAAAACTCATATCTTAACAATAATCTATCAAAACCTCTTAATTAATTTAAAATCACATAAGAACTATAAAACGAAGGTATTTCAATAACGAAATATGAAGGCGAAATTAATTAAACATAAAAGCGTAAATAATAGAAGAGATGAAAAATATTGTCATAAATAATTATTTAATTTCATCTTCATCTTAGATATAAAAAAAATTAACTATACATGAAAATAAATTAACTAAAATAATGAAGAGAATAAGATTAAAGATAAATAAGGAAACTCCCTTTAATTAACGATCATCCAACGAATGTACAATGAAGAAGTAATTTAATCTACTCCTACTCCTAACTTAAACTAATACATAATTCCTAACACTACTTTTCTCTAAAACAAGAGACCTATTTATAGGAAAAATAAATTTGCGCCCTAATTTAGATTCATTGAATTTGGACACTTTTGTTCTTTTTCCATGTAGGTTTCAACTTCCTAGTGAAAATTAACTTCTAAAAAAGATCTTCTAGATAAAGAGATTAAATAGACTTTCTTTTCTCTTGTTAAATTTGACTTGCACACCAAGATTGTTCCACCTCTTTCCTTCTCCTTGTAGGATTCTTCTTGGATATTCTGATGAGTGGGTTTTATACTTATGAATCGATTTCTGATTTGGACTTAAACTATGTTGATCCTGTCTATTTATGTTTGTTTTTATTTATTTGGTGTTTGTTTTATGTTTAGGAGTGCAATACATGGCGTGGTGGTATAATGGCAGCGTTATGGAGAGAAATGGCATGCAAAAGGCTAGAATTTAGAGTTGCAGAAGTACCCCCGTCGGGGCGGGCATATTTGCAAAGGAAACCCCCACCGGGGTAGGGGAACATAACCCAACTACAGTAGCACCCCCCGCCGGGGCGGGCCTCATCAGTACAAAAACCCCCGCCAGGGCGGGGGACGGGGAGAGAGAAGTTTTCTATTTCAATTGGAACTCTGCAGCTGCGTACAAGGGAAAATTTGGCATGGACTGGGACTATATTGGGCGTTGTTTAGGAACTAATTACATGACTTATGATTAGATAACACACCAACAACAGAAATCAATACACTCAAATCAATCAAGTCATTTTTGAGCCCTAATTTTCAGTGAAGATCATTGGAGGAAAGCAAGAAAGGTTAGAATCACGAAGATTACATGATTAGATAACATGACTTATGATTATGTTGGGCGTTGTTTAGGAACTAATTACATGACTTATGATTAGATAACACACCAACAACAGAAATCAATACACTTAAATCAATCAAGTCATCTTTGAGCCCTAATTTTCAGTGAAGATCATTGGAGGAAAGCAAAGAAGGTTAGAATCACAAAGATAAGGGTGGTTTTGTAACTATTCTTTGTCTTTCAATTAAAATATTGTAATTGGGATGATGTATTCTTTACTTATTTATGTATTTAATTCGTTTATGATGAACTAAATTACTTTTTAGGCTTGTAATGGCTCTTTATTGTTGAACAATGGTTGTCATGCCTTAATTTTAGTTTATTAAACTATCAATTCAGTTTATCTATTGTGATTTGCACTTAAATTTATGAATTGCTTGATCACCAATTCTATGTGAATTTATATGGATTCGAGAGATGATGTATGAATCTAGACTTAGTCACTTTAGCACGTGTTCTTGAATTCTGTGTTTGATGGAATCTTGATTAATGTTTAGGACAGAGATATATCTAGCATCGCATGTATCGCACAAAGAATTTGTATTTAAACCTTATTTGATTTTAATTCACATAGAGATATAGTGAATTAATTAATTAGGGTGTTTGGCTTAATTCTATCGAATTTATGAATTTAAGTTAATACGGTGTTAGTGCATCGAGAGATGATTAATTCTATTTGAGTATTCTTGATTAATAAACTGAGATAGTGAATTGAACTGGAATAAGGTGTGATAATCAGAGTAAGACTTAAAGTGAAGTTATAAGCCTAATTCTCCATTATCTACTTGAAATTTACAGTTACTTAGTGTGTTGATTGATTTGAATTTTCAGTTTCTTAGTTTTTCTTAATTATAATCCTTAATTTGAGTAGTTTAATAAAATTGAGTTAATATAAAACTGGTAATTGTTAGGTTTAATTTCATACTAGTCTATGTGGGAACGATACTTTTTCTTAGTATTATATTAGTTGTTGACGGCGTGCACTTGCGTGTTGAGCGTATATAGATTTTACCTAACATATTCCTTACTTGAATAAAAGCATTAAATATCGCTTGATCACCAAGATTTTGACTTTATTGCAACAAATATTAAATCCTACAAAATAAAATAAAACATATTAATTTAATAAACTAATATAATTAAAAGGACAAAATTAGGGATAATAAGAAGTATGAATTATGTGTCTATCAAGGTACTCTTATACTTAGTGCAATAGCTATCATGTACAAAATTATTGACCAAAAAATATCAACAATTAGACAGTTTCTATTTTCTGTCTCGTATATCAAATTTTTGGGAGATGATTAACAAATAAAAAAAGTTGAACACTTGAAGCATATTTTAGGTAATTTAGAAGAGATCAAGTTTGTCAATACATCTACTTTGCTAGAAGGAAATTAAGAAAAGTTAATTAGGCTTATTTATATGAAAATATGATTCTATATTTTCACGATTTCTAATTTTAAATATATTTTACAATATTTAATTTTTTCTTAAGTAATTTTTTTAAAGTATATAGACATAAATATAATTCTGTAATTTAAAGGGGCATACCAATAGAAAGGTCGAACTTAAAGGGATCTGTTGGGAGATTGCATATTTAAAATTTGAAGTTGAAATTTAATTGTCATGATTATATGTAAAGTCCTTCAGAGGAACACATGTACAAGGACTTAATGATAGATCAAATTTGTTAGGTTGATCTGAACTTTTAGTGTTTATCATTCTATAAATGAATGTATAAAAGAAGAGATCAAAGCTGTTAGGTTGATCTATATCTTGAAATGTAATAGATAGGCTTCAACTGAATCGTAGTCTATCAAGATAATCAAGAGATTACAGAAGATAAGGCAGAAACATAGAGTGTTGAGGATCGTAGTGTATCTGCTTTAAAGGGTCTCTCTGAAATCATAAAGTAGTCCTAACGTTTATTGAGCAAAGTCAGAATTCGTAGAGTGCTCTCGGAAGTGTAGAGTCTGTAAGATAAGCAAGTGAAGATCGTAGTGTACTAGTCCTTAAGAGAAATCGTAGTGTTCTCATCTTTCAGTACCAGACTAAGTACCAAGGTGTTATGACACCACGATCAAAATCGTAGATCTTCATCTGTCTGTGTTAGAAGCATCGAGCCTCGTCCACGTGTTTAAAGATTAATCACATCAAATGTGGAATGAGCTATAGACGTTGAAGACCTCGGGAGTCTCAATGACACAACAGTCATCCTTAGTATATAACAAAGAAACGTATTGAAGAAGCTAAGGAAAGTACCATAAGTCAGCAGAAAACACCTTTTCAGGTGTTAGGTAAGATAGCAGTCTGTTGTGTCAGTGGGCCAGTCTGCTGATTATAAGTTATGCAGAAAGTCTCCATCAAAGCTCAGAAATGTCAAATACATTTAATTCTTCAACGGATACATTTTCAAAGGCATCATATATACAAAACATCAGCAGATGAAAGAAGTTAAGCAAGCACAACACAAAAAAGCTGAAGAACACTCAACGATCAAACTCTACGATCTGAAAAAGAGAAAGCTTGCTCAGCTACTCAATTCTTTCGAACAAAAGCTTAACGACAACTGAGTAGCACCATTCAAGAACTCATCAACTACTATCAAGTGAAGTAAGAAGTTCCAAGTCAGAAGGACTTGAAGAGTTCTAAGTAAACTGTGAAGAACCAAGTCTACTGGACTTGAAGAGTTCAAAAGTGAACTAAGAAGTGCCAAAACTGCTGGTCTTGAAGGAATCTGTGAGATTCAGAAAGTGTAAAGATATCCTTAGTGGATTTCCTACTCGAGGAGTAGAAGAGTGGACTACGAGGTTTAAGTGCTCTGAACCACTTAAAATTATCGTGTCTCTTACACTCTTGCTATAACTGTTATAACTGCTATAACTGCCTCACTCTAGTTAACTTACTATATCTTAAAGGGAGAACAAACAAATCTTAATTCCGCTGTGTTTGAACCATTATCAAAACTAACAAAGCATTTTAAAAGAAGAATTTAAAATATATATCCAACCCCGCCTTCTAGATAACTATTGTGCCTCCGGGAACTAACAATTGGTATCAGAGCAGGTTCTATCAAACAACCTACAAAGCTTAAGTAGATCCAATGGCACATCTGATATGTGAATCAAAGACTGGAGGAGGCAGCAAGCCACCTATGTGCAACAAGGATAAATTCGCCAACTGGAAAGTTCGTATGGAAGCCTACATGGACTCAATAGATGAAGATCTATTTGAAACTGTTCAAAGTAGGCCCTACATTCCTACCAAGCTTGCTCCTACTATAGACAATCCAAATAGAATCCAGATCAAGGTCAAAGAAAAATGGACTGACAACGAAAAGAAAGCTGTCCAACTAGATAAAAAGACCAAAAACATCTTATTTCAATCGTTAGAAGACGATCTGTTTGAAAACAAAGGAACAGAAGAAGTCAGAGAAAATAAGCAATCTCTCCTGACTCAGCAATATGAAATGTTTGCACACATTCAAGGAGAAAACGTCACTTCCACCTACGAAAGATTCAATGTACTGCTCAACTCTCTCCGAGCCTATGGAAAGATCTATCCAAATAAAGATCTAATCATAAAGTTCATGAAAGCTTTACCCAGCAAGTGGGATGCCAAAACCACTGCCATCAGAGAATCAAAGAATCTCCATGAAATGACTGTTCAACAGTTATATGGCAACCTTCTCACATATGAAATGGAGCTCACTCAACGAGTAGAAACTCAATCTGAAGGAAGAAAGAAAGACAAAGGAGTTACTCTAAAAGCAACAGACAACACTTCCATAGCTAATACTGAGAATGACTCTGACTATGATGAAGATGATGATGAGGACTTTGCAATGTTGGTAAAATGACTCAGAAGGTTCATGCGTCAAGGCAAAAGCAGCAAACCTAAGAAGTTCAACAACTACAACAGCCAAGAACAAATAAACAACTTATGCTACAACTGCAAAAAGCTTGGCCATTTCATTACAAAATGCAACAAACCTCTTAAAAAAGAACTAAAGAAGAAATCAAATTCAAAGAAGGAATTCAAAGGTAACAAAAGGCCTCAGAAGAAAGACAAAGGTCTTGTAGCTGGAGGATCATAGAGTGACTCAGACAACGACTTAACTCCCGAATCTGGAGATGATGAAGATCCTCAAATGGCAAATCTTTGTCTAATGGCCAAGCATGATAAGGATAAAAAGAGCTCCAACATCCATGAAGTAAGTATAGATGAGTATTTGACTTTAACTCTCTTGATGTAGACATAGATGATTTAAGAACTGCACTGCATGGCATAACATCTGATATGTATTACTACATGAAATGGTTCAGAGTTCTGTCCAAAGATTATTCACTTCTTCAAAAGAAGAAAGAGAAAGTTGAGGAATAACTGGAAACAGCCCTTCTAAGTACCGACTCTCTCTCCAAGCTTGAAGCTGAGTATAAAATCTTAAAACAGACCAATGAGTTCAATGCTCAAAGAAAGTCAAGTCTAACCTCTAAAATTGAGGAACTAGAAAGGACAATCTCTACGTGGACTAAATCCTCTTCATCTATGGACTCCCTGATCTCTAGTCAGAGAAGTGCATATGACAGAACAGGTTTAGGCTTTGGGGAATCCACCTCAGAGCTATATGTGGAAAAGATAAAGGAAACTAGCCCTAGTAATGCTCCAATTTTTAGTAAAAACATTATATTTGTGAAATCCTCACAGACGGAAGAACCAGTCCAACCCTCCTCGTCAGATCCAACCTATGTTCCAAGGAATAAAAGATCTTATGTTGGCCTAGGTTTTAGAAGAAAGAAGAATAACTCAGTCTCTACTCTCCAACCTCGAAGGGTCATAGAGTCGAGTAAAATCGACTCCACAAACTAACTGGGAAGGAATAGTAGAGTTAAGCCCCACTCTTCACAAATTATGAAACACAAGGACACATGGAAAAAGGAAGGAAGGACTGTTAAAAACCTATATAAGTCCAAATGGAGGAAGAAGCAACACACACACAAGAGCATGCATTGTATTAGATGTTTTGTATGTAATAAGACTGGTCACAAGGCTGCAATATGCTACCGTAATCCTATGTATGTGAAACCTAGAATTAAGTAAATTTGGGTTCCCAAGGGTACTAACAAAGTAGGACCCATGCAAGTATAGGTACCAAAATGAGAGTTTTATCTTACCATAGGAACCAAGCTCCATGATCACAACTTGGTATCTGGACAGTGGATGCTCAAGGCACATTACAGGGAACAAAGCCCTTCTTTCTAACTACATAAAGAAGGAGGGTCCTTCAGTCATCTTTGGAGACAATGGCTCTGGCAAGACAAGACGATATGGCTCAGCTGGGAATGGTGCAGTGTCCTTCAATAAAGTAGCTTATGTGGAAGGTTTATAACACAATCTTCTGAGCATAAGCTAACTTTGCGACAAGGGTCATCAAGTCACTGTCCTCAATAATCAATGTCAAGTCAGAGATCTGAAGACATCCTCTATAAAGCTGACCGGAACAAGAGAAGGAAATGTCTATACTGTAAATCTTGATCAACTAAGCTTGGACGAGACGATATGCTTTCTGGCTAAAGCATCTGAAGAAATAAGCTGGTTATGGCATAGAAGATTATCTCATCTCAACTTCAAAAGCATGTCTAAACTGGCCTCCAAGGATCTAGTGGCAGGCTTACACAAGTTTAGCTTTGTCAAAGAAAGGCCATGCAATGCACATCGACTTGGAAAGCACTGTAAACTCATTTAAGAGCAAAATTGTCAACTCAATTGACAAACCTCTGCAGCTGCTTCACATGGATCTTTTTGGGCCAATTCCAACAACAAGCCTTGGAGGGAAGAGGTACTCACTGGTCATAGTAGATTACTACACCTGATTCACTTGATTGTTCTTTCTAAACTCAAAAGATGAAACTAGTTCCCAACTAATCAAAATGTTCAGACTAGTGATGAACGAGAAAGGTGAGAAAATCAAGTCTATAAGAAGTGATCATGGCAGAGAATTCGACTTCTCTGAGATGGACCGATTCTGCATGCAGAATAATGGCATCGATCCACAACTTCTCACTCCACAAACCCACAAAGAAATGGAGTAAATGAGAGAGAAAGAAAGAACGTTGATAGAAATTTGGAAGAACTCTCGGGCGTGACCCATCCGCTGAATACTTTTGGGTAGAAGCTGTCAACACTGCATGCTACACTCAGAACAGATCTCTTGTACACTCTACGTTAAAGAAGACTCCCTACGAACTATGGAAAGGGAGAAAGCCAAGTGTCAGCTACTTTCATGTATTTGGCTATGCATGTTATATGCTCAATAATGGTAAACAGTATCTGACAAAGTTCCAACACAAATCTAACGAATGAATCTTTCTCGGATATGCCACAGACAGTAAATCTTATAGAGTGTTCAACAAGAAAACACTAAGTGTTGAAGTCTCAATTCACATCATCTTTAATGAAACAGACTTAGACAAAACAATGTCTCAAGACACTACTAATGATAATTCAGACACTATGAACGAGGTCGTCGAGCTCAACACCACGATCATAGTTCCAAAAAATGAGATCGTAGAGCAAGAAGATGAGATCGTAGAGAGAACTACGCAAGACAACGGACCTCCACATTAAGAAGCTGAAATTAATCTTGAAGGTCTTAGACAAGAAGGCATCAGGACAAATTTTCCAACAGGAAATAGATGGGCAAGAGATCACACTCAAGACTTAATCATTGGAGACCCCAATGCAAGAGTCAAAACAAGAGCTGCCACCCAAAATGAGTGTTTCTATCTAAGCTTTCTGTCACAAATGGAACCCAAGAAGATAGAAGACGCTATAGAAGACTCCAGCTGGATAGAAGCTATGCAGGAAGAACTAAATCAGTTTGAAAGAAGCAAAGTATGGAGATTAGTTCCAAGACCAAAGAGTCATCCTATCATTGGCACCAAGTGGGTCTTCAGGAACAAGATGGATGAAGATGGAGTAATAACAAGGAACAAGGCAAGATTAGTAGCTAAAGGTTACTCTCAAGAAGAAGGAATTGACTACGATGAGACCTTTGCACCTGTTGCCAGATTAGAAGCCATCAGAATATTTCTTGCCTTTGCTGCTCACATAAAATTCAAAGTCTTTCAGATGGATGTCAAAAGTGCATTCCTGAATGGTGAACTTCAAGAAGAAGCATATGTAGAACAACCTCTAGGTTTCATCAATCCAACTCTCTCTAATTATATCTATAGATTAGACAAAGCCTTATATGGTCTTAAACAAGAACCTAGAGCATGGTATGAAACATTAACTAACTTTTTTATTGAAAATGGGTTCATAAGAGGTAGAGTATACACCACATTATTTCTTAGAAAGCATAAAGACAAAATCTTATTAGTTCAAATATATGTTGATGACATTATCTTTGGCTCTACTGATGAAAAATTATGTAAGAGATTTGCCAAACTTATGCAGAGCAAGTTTGAAATGAGCATGATGGGTGAGCTAAACTTCTTTCTTGGACTGCAAGTAAAGCAGACTGATGAAGGAATCTTCATAAACCAAGCCAAGTACATTAAAGACTTACTTAAAAAGTATGGCATGAAATCAGCCTCTCTCATGAAAACCCCAATTGCTCCAGCAACCAAGCTTAACAAAGATGAAAAGGGTAAAAGTATTGATATAACTCAATACAGAGGTATGATAGGCTCTCTTCTATATCTAACTGCCAGTAGACCAGACATAATGTTTGCAACATGTATATGTACTAGATTTCAAGCTAATCCTAAGGAATCACACTTAACTACTGTAAAAAGGATTTTCAGGTACCTTAAAGGCACACCTCACTTGGGGCTTTGATATCCCAAGGAGTCCTCTTTTGAACTGACAGGATATACAGATGCTGATTTTGCAAGCTGCAAAATAGACAAAAAAGTACTAGTGGCACCTATCAGCTGCTAAGAAACATTCTTGTGTCCTGGTTTAGCAAGAAGCAAAACTCAGTATCTACATCAACTGCAGAAGCTGAATATATTGTTGCTTGCAGCTGTTGTGCTCAAATTTTGTGGATGAATAATCAACTGGCAAATTATGGGTTTGATTTCAAATCTATACCTGTTCATTGTGATAACACTAGTGCCATAGCAATAACACACAATCCTGTCATGCATTCTAGGACTAAGCATATAGAAATAATATATCATTTTATTAGGGATCATGTTCAAAATGGAACCATATCTCTACAATATATCCTTACTGAAAATCAACTTGCTGACGTCTTTACAAAGCCTCTAGATGAATCCAGATTTAATAAATTAATAAGTGAGTTAGGCATGCTAAATCTACAACCATAAAATCTTATTCTAGTTTGTGCTAACCATGCAGATATAAAGGCTATGTTCAAAATCATAGACATGACCAAAGAAAGTCCACGATCGTAGAGTTGTAATGACATGAAAGACCACGATTGTAGAGCTTCCTCAACATGACAAAGAAGCATCCTATGATGATAAACGTTCCAACGAATCCAAGCAATCTCTCTGTCAAATGCCTTAGTGACAAACCTAATCCTTAGTTCATTCTAAGAGGTTGGCCCTTCTTGAGCTACCTTAACTCGGAAAAAATGCAAAGTCAAAAGTTCATCACTAGGAATAGAGCAGATAATGTTCGTAGAGCAGATTCAGCAGTGGACTCAACGATCATAATGACAACCTCAATGACCGTAGTGCTACCTCAATGATCATGGTCCTCCCAAAGACTACACTAGCTCAGAAGGAGCTAAGGGCAACTCTGTATTTTCTACACAAGTTAAAATCGTGGAGCTAAGCAAAACTCGACATATGTCCCACTATGTAGATCGAATGGAGGGAAGTTACAAGTATAGTTTAAAAAGGGTTTTTTGAAAACTCACCTCAGAAGTTCAAAAAGTTTATATCTCTTTCTCTACAAGAAGAAACCCTAGTCCTCCAAAAATCTCAATCAACTTCAGTACAAAGAAATCAATGGCGGCTTCAAGTATTATCATTGGTTACCGACTCTGTTTCAATGAGTTCAAGATAGCTGACTCTCAATTCCATAAGATTCTGTCTCTGGTAAAGAATGCTGGTCTTAAGGAGGCTCTGGGCACCAGCACATGGATTTACCCAAAGCTAATTAAGGA
The DNA here is from genome assembly GCA_020205605.1 of Panax ginseng. Taxonomy (NCBI): domain Eukaryota; kingdom Viridiplantae; phylum Streptophyta; class Magnoliopsida; order Apiales; family Araliaceae; genus Panax; species Panax ginseng. The sequence goes on from CM035131.1 coordinate 44,939,646, forward strand.
ATTTTATAGCAATGGAGTTTTTGAGAACAACATCATCACCATAAGAGTCAGGGGAGTATAACTCAAGCTCAAGGCTGAAGACATAAATCTAGCCCTAGGCTTCAAGTCAAAGGGACTCCAATCGATAGAGGTTATTGATTTCCATGATGGACTGAAGAAGATGCATCACCAAAAGAATTAAACTGTCAAGGGGTATAAGAAGAAGGAGTTTCCCCAAAAATATGAGTTTTTGGCTGACATTGTTGGAAAGTGCATATGTTGCAAAAGTTCTGGCCATGACTTAGTGAATGAAGTACAACTGAAGCTTATGACAGCAATCTGCTATGGGATCCGACTCAACTTTGGAGCCCTACTCATCGATTGAATTAGGAAGTGGATGCTCAATTCAAAGAAATCAAAGAGCTCTGGTAAGATTCTCTACGGGCGATTTATAAGCATCATACTGCAATCAGCACTGGGTGACAAAATTAGAGATAATGAAGGAGAATCCATTAATCCCAATAGGAGGATGACCTAGCAGCTGTTTAAAAATTGGAAAAGAAATCCAACTAGAAATGTCAAAATGATATCTGAGTCCAGTGGAAGAACTGGTGATCCAAATGGGACTGGAATACCAGGAAATATATATATTGTAAAGGAGATTGAAGAAGAAGAAGAAATCAACAAGGAAGAACCCATTGCTTTAATCAGAAAGAGCAAGGGTAAAAGAAAAATGAAGGCTCAACTAGTAGAGGAGCCTCAAGGCTCGACTACTGAGGCACCTCAAGAGAGTTCAGGCACTGGAACTCTGAAAAAATTGAAAAGAAAAGAACAACAATTTGAGGAAGAAGAAGACAGAGCTACCATCTCTCAGCTTCTCAAGAAAGGAAAGCAGAGTCATAAGTCTAAGAAGACCTCTTTCTCTTTGATCGTAGAGTCTCTACCGATCGTAGAATTTAGATTGGATACCACTCCCGAAGAGGATGCTGCAACAACTTCTCAGCCTGATCAACCATTCAGAGCTGAAGCTGAAGAAAGTGCTGAGGCTATGGCTCAGCCTAAAAAGTCAAAAAGAAAACTTATCAAGAAATATATTCTTGTTAATGAAAAAGCTTTAAAGGAGGAAGATAAAAGGATAGATGCAGAGAAGGGGCTATCCGAAGCAAGTCAGAAGAACACATCTCAAATTGAGGGGGAGATGCCTGAAGTTCCCACTCTAGAGAGTGCTCCAGCTGAGGGGGAACTGTTTGAAATACAAATGGATGATATAGCTGAGGGGGAGCATCATGAAGCCCTCATGACAGAAGAAGCTACTCCTAAAGAGGAACTTCCAAGAGATCATCAGGAATCTCCCTCTCTTCCTCAAGAAATTCTGGCTTCAGAAACTGCAGGATTAGAACGAAGTGAAGCTATAGAGGGTGAGAAAGAAGAAAAGCAAGGAAGTGCAGTGGAGGTAATTGTTGAAGTGGAATCTTCACAAGAAGACAGAGAAGAAGAAGAGGATGATGAGGTTGAGATTATAGCTGTGGGCTGTGATGGTTATAGGAAAGCTAACTATAATCAACTGTTCTCCTACCTACCTATGATGCCTTTTCACAGAGCCCAAATTCTCAACTCTTGGGATCACGTGTTCTGGACCTTCAAAGTCTATCTAGCAATCTCGGTGCTAGCTCATGGATTCCCAGGCAACCTCAACTTTGCCCAAAAGCTGATCACAAATGGTTCTTCTTCAGTAAACAGGCATGAGGTACAAACTATTTCCATTTCTTTCAGAATTAATCACTGTCCATCATCATGTTTCAACTAATTCTAAGAATTACCAAGATGGTTGGAAGTGATTCTTCATCCACTCAATCAATTCCCAGTTACAAAATCCCAATATTTTGTAATTGATGAACCAAATGTGCCCAATTTTCTTCTGATACAATCCCCTATCATATCTCACTCTACGATTACTGATCCAAGCCCAATCATAGAGTCATATACTCAAGTCGTAGAATCACCTCATCCTGAAGCTCAACCCCACACACCAGCCCCTCCATCAGATGTCCCTTCCTCGTCCTCTAATGAATATTTCAACCTTGATCTTGCTCTCCACACTATGAAAGATCAATACACAAGGACCCCTCCTCCAAACAGCTCGCAACTCCTTGAACTAATATCAGATCTTCCCACCAAAATAGAGTTGTCTAAAGCATCCAAAAAGGTGACCAAGGACATATAAGAAGAACTTGAAGTTCACTCAGACCTTGTTCAACTAAGGCTAACTCATCTGATAGATGCTGCAAACACTCTCCCAAGCACCCTAAGTTCTGAGCTCACAAAGAAGCTTAGGGAGATCATAAAGGATATGATTCAGAGCATAAATGAAAGGGATCAAATCCACTTTCAAGCCGCTAAGAAACACAGGGATGATGTTCTTATTTTATAGACCGTTCAGGAGTCCTAGAACAACCTTATGATACAAAGTATCACAAATCTACAAACTGCAGTGAAAGAATTTCAAGAATTCTCAATGGGTCAAATGAAACAGACGTAAAATGTCCTGACCATTCTCCAAAAGATGGAATGTGACACCCCCAAAATAGGTATACATCACCCATTCTGAGTTGTCAATACACTGCATGTGTAAACAACTACAACTTTATTATTACAATAGTAAAAGCGTGAGTTTGAATACAAATATTATCTTCTAGACAATATCTATACCCAAATAAATCCTCATCACCTTTATTGATACATTATTTTACAAAATGGTGAGGACTACTAAACAACTCTCTATAACCATCATTCCATACCCCGACACTGCATTTCATTACATTCTCGCCTCACGAGAAGAAAAAATGGAACAAAAAGGAAAAGGGTGAGCTCAACTAGCCCAAATAAAGAATATTATGACTAAGATAATATACAACAAAATTATCGTTAGTCTTCAACAGGAAAAATCTAATAGAATTCAATAGACAACAAGTTTTAAATCAATATTTGCAATGAAATAATAATTCATTAGAAGAGTTAAGTAGAGAATGCAAACTACTATCTTACATGTATGAATTTTAAAGTTCATCGTCTATCTTTTATCCCCTGTAACATCAATCAATATATATCCGAATCAAATATTCATCTTTGCACTACAGCCAAAGATATTCATCGATTGGTCATGTTCATCTAAACACTGTTCATCTTTGCACTACTGGCCAAAGATATTCATCGAAATCATTCATCTTGCACACTACTGAGCCAAAGATATTCCATAATATCATCATTTAAGATCGAGGATGATGAAAAATATTTTTAAAAGAAACGAATCCGGTGAATCAAAATGACAAGGATTAAGGATTAAGGATTCGTACTTTGTTTTATCCACGTCCAAAAATACCTCAAAAATAATCATAGTGGTGTAAAATTCAAGAATGATCAAAACATGGATACAATCAAAGCTAGTATCCAGAATAGATATTTTGAACGAAAAGAAAAAATTTTTATTTTTTGATGAATGAATAGTCTTATTCGTGAATAAATCATGCAAGTATCGTGAATAGTAACCCCGGAGCACTAAAAGTTCCAAATTTGATTAAAAGTTTAGATCAATACTTGACATAATGATATTAGAATAAATAATATCATTTTAAAAAAATAATATCCCTTACCTCGAAAGACAGTACTTCTAGTTGAAACGTCGGATATTGACTATGACTTGAACTTGCACCGTATAACAATTCTCAAAGTATACTCAAAATACTCACAAGAATACGCTCGATAATATAGAGAGAAAACTTGATTTCGTGTAATTTTCAATTTAACTTAAGACCCTATTTATAGGAAAATGCTTAGAACACCAAAGTAGAATATTTAATTTAATAATATTATTATTATTTCTACAACTTCCACGATACCAACTGAATTCAGCCATTAAAACACATGCAAGACCCACACTCAAATCACCAAAAACGTTTTTCATATTAAAAATATTTTAAACTTCCAAAAATCAATTATTTTGGAGCTTCGGAACTTCAATAATTCATAATAAATAGCCCTTTTATCAGAAAAATTCGAATCTTGCGAGTTTTTATAGGAAATTCAATTCTCTACAACTTTGCGAGAAGAAAATTTTTCAAATTCCAAATGAAATTGATAAAAGAAATCCATAAGCGGGTGATTTTACAAGCTATAATCAAATTTCAAATCAAGAAATGGGGTCCACCAACATGTTTAACATGTTTTAAACATTTATTGCAACAAAATACTCTTTCTCCTCAGTATACTCATATATCACACATTCATTGTAAAATATCACCATTATTATATTATTAAAAATATAATAATATATTTAAATGAATTATTTTATCGAAAAAGATAAAATTTTAATTTTCAACAATTGTCACATTAAAAAATTTCTCCATCTATATCCACATAAAATCAATATTTTCCTCATCATATAAATTAATAATTAATTATTCACAAATAATATTACGTAATCACAATATTGACAAACAGTGCAGGTTCAAGGAAAGAGGGCTTTCAATAAGAATTTCTCCTTCTTGGCGCAATTAGGTGACCAAACATCTCCTTAGAGCAGAACTTTCTAGACATTGCCAATAATGTTATCTAATAATATTATTAGGATAATATGAATTATTGCTTCGATAATGAAAAATATTGTGTAATGATAATTATTGAAACAACAAAGAATCTAAAATATCAACGCAACAATTATTAAATCAATAAAATAATTGATAAGTAATTATCGTAACCATTATTGAGTAGTGCCTTCTTACGTAAGAGTCAATAATTGGTGCAATCTGGCATCTTCTTGTGCGCAACAACGCGTATTACGGTAAGAATAACTGTACCGTTATTTTTAAACAACTTATATTTGTCGTTTTCTTCCTCCAATCGCTTTCAGTTATGGGGCCCACACATGGTCGTGCGTCGCATTTAACGAATATTCGACAAGCGATTTAATATTCCACGACCAAACGAATATTCCCCAAACAATAATGAATATTTTATAACCATTTGCTTATTTTGAAATACTTGCGTATTTTACCCATAACTATCCACATTAATCAAATAAACCCTTACTATTTCAAAATAATAATTAGAGGAAATTAAATTTCATTTATTAATTATTTGGGGTCTTACAACCTCCCCTCCTTATGAAATTTTGTCCTCGAAATTGACATACGTACCTGGTGTTTCGAAAAGGTGAGGATACCTCGCTTTCATTTCCGTTTCCAATTCCCAGGTCATTTCCTCTATAGCATGGTTCTTCCATAAAACTTTAACTTGTGGTATGACCTTCGTGCGTAGAACATGCTCCTTCCTATCCAAGATCTTGACAGGTACCTCCTCATACGTTAAGTCTTCGGCTATCTCGTCCGGTTCTAACTCAATAACGTGGTTCGGGTCTTTCACATATTTACGAAGTACAGATATGTGAAACACATTATGAACACGAGACATACTTGGAGGTAATGCGAGTCTATAGGCTACATTTCCTACTCGGTCAAAAATTTGAAATGGACTAATAAATCATGGATTGAGCTTTTCTCTCTTCCCAAATCTTGTAACTCCCTTCCATGGAGAAACTCGCAACAATACATGATCCCCTATACTAAATTCCACATCCTTTCGATGAAGATCCGCATAACTCTTTTGTCGATCATGTGCCGTTTGTATACGTTGTCGAATCATTTGGATCTTTTCGGTAGTCATACGTACTAACTCGGGTCCCAACAATGTTGCTTCACCCACCTAATCCCAACATATTGGAGAACGACACTTTCATCCATATAATGCTTCAAATGGAGCCACACCTATACTTGCCTGATAACTGTTGTTGTAGGAGAATTCCACCAATGGTAAATAGTTATCCCAACTGCCCTTGAAGTCTAGGACACAGAGTCTTAATAGATCTTCAAGAGTTTGAATAGTCCTCTCTGATTGTCCGTCCGTTTGAGGATGGTATGCCGAACTGAATCGCAAATCCGTGCCCATAGCTTTTTGCAAGCTAACCCAAAATCTTGAAGTGAATCTTGGGTCACGATCCGAAACTATGGATACTGGCATGCCATGCAACCTCACAATCTCATTTACATATATACCGGCCAAGGCGTTCAAGGAATAAGTCTCCCGTATCGGCAAGAAATGAGCAGACTTGGTTAATCTATCAACAATAACCCAAATAGCATTGATGCCTTGAGAAACCGTAGGAAGACCCGTAACGAAATCCATGGTAATGTGTTCCCACTTCCATTTCGGAATCTCAAGTGGTTGCAACGGACCCTTAGGTACTAGATTCTCCACCTTTACACGTTGACAAGTTAAACACATCGAGATAAACTTTGCAATCTCTCTCTTCATATTGTTCCACCAAAATGTATGTCAAGATCACGATACATTTTGGTACTTCGAGATGGATTGCAAGCGAGGTATTGTGTGCCTCCATCATGATCTTGTACTTCAATTCAGAGTCGTTAGGAACACAAAGTCTGGAGTGGACTCGAAGTATTCCTTCATCATCGATTCTCGCTTCCGGAATAGCACCTTCTTGTACTTTCTTCTTCATACGCATCAACTCCGAATTGGTGGCTTGAGCAACCTTAACTTTTCTATTAAAGTTGGCTCTATGGGTATACTTGACATCATCGCACCTTTTCGTTTCGCATATGATCTTCTACTCAACAGCGTCGGCTACCACGTTCGCTTTTCGGGATGGTATTGAATAGTGTGGTCGTAATCTTTCAACAACTCAAGCCAACGTCGTTCTTGCCGCATGTTGAGTTCCTTTTGCGTGAAGAAATATTTGAGGCTTTTATGGTCTGAATATATCTCCACTTTCTCCCCATATAGATAGTGCCTCCATATCTTTAGTGCGAAAACAACTGCTGCAAACTCTAGATCATGAGTAGGATAATTCCTCTCATATTCTTTAAGTTGTCGCGAGGCATAGGCTATGACTTTCCCACATTGCATGAGAACACATCCTAACCCTTTGCCTGAAGCATCGCTGTAGATAACAAATCCATTCGTACCAGATGGTATTGTTAGAACAGGTGCCGAAATAAGTCTCCTCTTAAGCTCTTGGAAACTCTTCTCGTATTCCTCGCTCCATACGAATTTTATATCTTTCCGAGTCAGCTGAGTTAATGGAGTAGCGATTCGAGAAAATCCTTCCACGAATCTCCGATAATAACCATTAAGCCCGTAACTGCGTGCTTGATCGCCGACTTCGGTTGCTCCCAACTTTATATTGCTTCAATCTTCGCCGGATCAACAGATACTCCATGTTTCGACACCACGTGCCCAAGGAATGCTACTTCCTCAATCTAGAACTCGCATTTCTTTAACTTGGCATAAAGCTTGTTTTCACGAAGCCTTTGGAGTACCAGCTTCAAATGGTGCTCATGATCTTCACGGCTTTTGGAATATATGAGGATGTCATCAATAAAGACAACAACGAACTGATCCAAATATTCCTTGAATACTCGGTTCATCATATCCATGAAAGCCGCAGGAGCATTAGTCAATCCAAAAGACATGACTAGGAATTCATAATGCCCGTACCGAGTTCTAAAGGCAGTCTTTGGAATATCCTCAGTTCTAATCTTCAGCTGATGATATCCAGAACGAAGATCGATTTTTGAAAAGAATTGTGCTCCTTGCAACTGGTCAAACAGGTCATCAATACGAGGTAGAGGATACCTATTCTTGATGGTGACATGGTTCAATTCCCGATAGTCAATACAAAGTCGCATACTCCCGTCTTTCTTCTTTATGAATAAAGCAGGAGCACCCCGAGGAGATGTACTGGGGATTTAATGAAACCGATGTCCAACAACTCACGTAGTTGGACCTTTAACTCCACGAAGTTCAATAGGAGCCATTTGATATGGGGTTTTAGAAATGGGCTTTGTACCGAGTTCAAGATCAATAAAGAATTCAACTTCACGTTCGGGGTAGACCGAGGGAAGTTCTTGAAATCGTCAGGAAAGTCAATAACAACGGGAATATTATTCAAATTTGGCGTGTCTTTATTCAAATCCATAACATGGGCTAAGAAAGCTTGACATCCGTTTTTCAATAAGCGAATAGCTTTATGATTAGATATGACGTTGATTGATTTTAATGGTTTAGTTGCTTAAATTTCTTTGAGGTTGTTTAGTAATATGAAAGTTAACAACCTTACGAAAATAATCAATTTTGGCATGATGAGTAGTTAACCAATCAATCCCTAAAATCACATCAAAAGCAAGTATCTTTAAAGAGATAAGGTCAACGGGTAAGGTGATGGTGCCAACTTGAATCAAACAAGATTTATAAGCGGTGGATGTGATGAAAGTTTCTCCTAACGGAGTTTCCACAGATAGTCAAAGTCTAATTTTTACGAGTCAAATTTAAGCGTTGAGCACAAGTAGGAGAGATAAATGAATGGGTAGCACCTAGATTCTAGTAAAGTATAAACCGCACAAGATTTTATGATTAGCTTACCGCGTGATCACCTCGTTTGGGTTCCTCGCATTTTGACGATCACAACAAACGCTCTTCGAGAAGATTGACTTTGACTTTTACGGGACAATCTTTTGAGTCATTGTCCCTCATTGAACTAGGTTTCACATCAGTACAATCCCGAGCGATATGTCCTTCCTTTCCACAATTATAGCATACCTTGAACTGTTGTGGGCAGTTTGGACTGATATGTCCCTCCTTTTCGCATTTGTAGCATATGACCGGTGGTCGTTCTCCTCCCTTAGAACCAGTTGCTGCCGGCACTGTCGTCTTCACATGGTCGTTATTAAATCTCCTCTTTTTAAAATCTCCTCCTGACTCGCTTCTTCTATTTTCATGGCCATGATTACCACCAGAGTGGTTACCATTTTTGTCCATCTTTTTCTTTCTCCGCTGGTTATCGTTGTTTTGTTGACCGCCATCTCTAGTATGATCTGGTTGTGGTCCCTCAGGTTGATCGTACTTTCGTTATCTCGCTCTAATAATTGAGCCTCATTTACAACATCGACTAGAGAGAAAATTTATGAGAAATGAGATCTTGACGTATCTAGGGTTTCAAACCTCTAAGAAACATCCGCGTCATCGTTCCTCATTCTCCAACAAATGAGGTGCAAACACGGATAACTCTGCAAACTTTGCCTCGTCTTTGAGACACCGCCATGTTGTTTTGCTCTAATCGATGAACTCCACTTCCTTCATATGACGAACACTTTCGGGAAAGTATTTGTCATTAAATAGTTCTGAAATGTCTCCCAAGACATCTTTGAGTGCTGAATTTGGATGGGTACGCTTCATGACTCCCACCAAGTGATCGCCTCGCCCATGGAACATAAAGGTGGCGAATGGAACCTTCTGTTCCTCCGTGCATCCCAAGACATCGAATATCTTGGTAATTTGCTTGACCCATGTTTCCGCCATGATCGGATCCGGCTTTCCCTTAAATTCTGGTGGTCCCAACTCTTTGAACTGCTTGGCTGTGACAACCCGTGAATTGCTATCATTTCCTCCTGTATTTTGAACACGAGTCTCCCTCGTCTGATTTTGCATGAACTGCAAAAAGCTTCTAAACATCCCCTCGTTCATCATCTGCTCAGTGGTATTGTTCACGGGAGGAACATTGCCACTGTTGTTGCGTTCTCCTCGTTGGTGAGTACAAAGCGTCTCCACGGTCTCATTTCCCTTTGTTAATATTCTCGGTGACATTATCAAATACTTTCATAAAACAAGGTTTAATTAAGCAAATCAATATATCACATAATATCCCTATATCTTCGACCAACAAACAAATAAGCTTAGGTAGGACACACTAGCGAAGGATTTACTCTGCCTCCCTCCTAGTTCTATTCCCCGATCTCGCCAGAGATCATATCCCTAAGCTCGATACCAACCGTGACGCCCCCAAAATAGGTATACATCACCCATTACGAGTTGTCAATACACTGCATGCAAAACAACTACAAATTTATTATTACAATAGTAAAAGCTGTGAGTTTGAATACAAATATTATCTTTTAGACAATATCTATACCCAAATAAATCCTCATCACATTTATTGATACATTATTTTACAAAATGGTGAGGACTACTAAACAACTCTCTCTATAACCATCATTCCATACCCAGACTAAGTATTCGCTACATTCTCGCCTCACGAGAAGAAAAATGGAACAAAAAAGAAAAGGGTGAGCTCAACTAGCCGATAAAGAATATTATGACTAAGATAATATACAACAAAATTATCGTTAGTCTTCAACAGGAAAAATCTAATAGAATTCAATAGACAACAAGTTTTAAATCAATATTTGCATAGTGAAATAATAATTCATTAGAAGAGTTAAGTAGAGAATGCAAACTACTATCTTCTATGTATGAATTTTAAAGTTCGCCGCTCATCTTTTATCCCTGTAACATCAATCAATATATATCGGAATCAAATATTCATCTTTCACACTACTGAAGCCAAAGATATTCATCGATTAGTCATGTTCATCTAAACACCTGTTCATCTTTGCACTACGGGCCAAAGATATTCATCAGAAATCATTCATCTTTGCACTACAGGCCAAAGATATTCCATAATATCATCATTTAAGACTGAGGATGATGAAAAATATTTTTTAAAGAAACGAATCCAGTGAATCAAAATGACAAGGATTAAGGATTAAGGATTCGTACTTTGTTTTATCCACGTCCAAAAATACCTCAAAAATAATCATAGTGGTGTAAAATTCAAGAATGATCAAAACATGGATACAATCAAAGCTAGTATCCAGGATAGATATTTTGAACGAAAAGAAAAAATTTTATTTTTTGATGAATAGTGCCGTATTCGTGAATAAGATCAAGTATACGTGAATAAGTAACCTTTACACTAAAAGTTCCAAATTTGATTAAAAAGTTTAGATCAATACTTGACATAATGATATTAGAATAAATAATATCATTTAAAAAAATAATATCCCTTACCTCGAAAAGACAAAGACTTTAGTTGAAACGTCGGATATTGACTATGACTTGAACTTGCATAGTATAACAATACTCAAAGTATACTCAAAATACTCACAAGAATAAACTCGATAATATAGAGAGAGAAAACTTGATTTCGGTGTAATTTTCAATTCTAACCTAAGACACCTATTTATAGAAAAATGCTTAGAACACCAAAGTAGAAAATTTAATTTAATAATAATATTATTATTTCTACAACTTCCTCACGCATACCAACTGAATTCACCATTAAAACACATGCAAGACCCACACTCAAATCACCAAAAACGTTTTTCATATTAAAAATATTTTAAACTTCCAAAAATCAATTATTTGAACTTGAACTTCAATAATTCATAATAAATAGCCCTTTTATCGGAAAATTGAATCTTGCGAGTTTTTATAGGAAATTCAATTCTCTACAACTTTACAGAAGAAAATGTTTCCAAATTCCAAACAGAAAGTGACCGAAATCCATAAACGGGCGATTTTACAGGCTATAATCAAATTTCAGTCAAGAAATGGGGTCCACCAACATGTTTAACATGTTTTAAACATTTATTGCAACAAAAATACTCTTTCTCCTCGTATACTCATGTATCACACATTCATTGTAAAAATATCACCATTATTATATTATTAAAAATATAATAATATATTTAAATGAATTATTTTATCAGAAAAAGATAAAATTTTAATTTTCAACAATTGTCACATTAAAAAAATTTCTCCATCTATATCCACATAAAATCATTATTTTCCTCATCATATAAATCAATAATTAATTATTCACAAATAATATTCTGTAATCACAATATTGACAACGCGGTTTACAGGAAGAGGGGCTTTCAATAAGAATTTTTTCCTTCTTGGCGCGCAATTAGGTGACCAAACCTCTCCTTAGACAGAACTTTTTAGACATTACCAATAATATTATCTAATAATATTATTCAGATAATATGAATTATTGCTTCGATAATGAAAAATACTATGTAATGATAATTATTGAAACAACAGCAATATAAAATATCAACGCAACAATTATTAAATCAATAAAATCTTTGAAGCAGTAATTATCGTAACCATTATTGGGGTAGTGCCTTCTTACGTAAGAGTCAATAATTGGTGCAATACTGGTATCTTCTTGTGCAACAATGCGTACATCGTGTTTTAACCACGGGTATTCCAACGATGTACACAAAGAATAACTACGCCAAGTTATTTTTAAACAACTTATATTTGTCGTTTTTCTTCCTCCAATCGCTTTCAGTTATGGGGCCCACACATGGTCTGTAGCCGTAAATGCATCGAATATTCCCAAACGATCTGAATATTCCACGACCAAACGAATATTCCAAAATAATAATGAATATTTTATAACCATTTGCTTATTTTAAAATACTTGCGTATTTTTACCCATAACTATCCACATTAATCAAATCAACCCTTACTATTTCAAAATAATAATTAGAGAAAATTAAATTTTATTTATTAATTATTTGGGGTCTTACAGGGAAGCTCATTCTGATTCTCTAATTAAAGAGAATCGTGAAGACATTACTCAATCCCAGCATCAGCTCAACGAGCTTGTCCATGGCATGACTCGCCTATCTGAAGACATTTGAGCCCTTAATGCTGACATAAAGGGGGAGAATAAAAGGAAAGGAGGCAAAGGTAGAGGCACATTCATAGCTCAATCCTCAAGAAGCCCTCCTACAAGACAGACTCCACGATCTGAACAACAACAAATTTTTATGGCACAACCATTAAGGAGTCAAAGCCCTTCTTCCAGCTCACATGAAGTGACCACCACAGGCCTAAGAATTCCAATTAGAGATCCTGCATTCATGAATAGGCACGATCATAATGAAAGATTAAGTCAAAGCGAGCTGGAAGATATAGCACGGAGAAACGAAGCAAGCAGGAGAAGAAGAGCTGAGGAGTATGCAAATCCTTCGAGAAGCAGAAGGCAAAAGAAATAGAGATAAGTTGAAACTCAATTCTTATTGATGTAACTAAGCTTAATTATCTTAACAAACATCAATAAATTCATGCTTATTCTCTAGAAGTTTCAGCTGCTCACTGAAACACTAAGTCATATTTACTTTCTAGCAATTGCATCTAGAAATTGATAATCATGATACAAATCTCCTTGGTTATGTCAACATCAAATAGGGGGAGATTATTGGGAGATTGCATATTTAAAATTTGAAGTTGAAATTTAATTGTTATGATTATATGTAAAGTCCTTCAGAGGAACACATATACAAGGACATAGTGATAGATCAAATTTGTTAGGTTGATCTGAACTTTAATGTTTATCATTTTGTAAATAAATGTATAAAAGAAGAGATCAAAGCTGTTAGGTTGATCTATATCTTGAAATGTAATAGATAGGCTTCAACTAAATCGTAGTCTATCAAGATAATCAAGGGATTGCAGAAGACAAGGCAGAAACACAGAGCGTTGAGGATCGTAGTATATCTACTTTAAAGGGTCTCTCTAAAATCGCAGAATAGTCCTAATGCTTACTGAACCAAGTCAGAATTCATAGAGTGCTCTCGAAAGCGTAGAGTCTGCAAGACAAGCAAGTAAAGATCGTAGTGTACTAGTCCTTAGAGAAATCATAGTGTTCTCATCTTTCAGTACCAGACTAAGTACCAAGGTGTTATGACACCACGATCTAAATCGTAGAGCTTCATCTGTCTGTGTCAAAAGCATCGAGCCTTGTCTACGTGTTTAAAGATTAATCACATCAAATGTGGAATGAGCTATAGACGTTGAAGACCTTGGGAGTCCCAATGACACAAAAATCATCCTTAGTATATAAAAAATAAACGTATTGAAGAAGCTAAGGAAAGTACCATGAGTCAGCAGAAATCATCTTTTCAGGTGTTAAGTGAGATAGCAGTCTGCTGTGTCAGTGGGCCAGTCTACTGATCATAAGTTATGTAGAAAGTCTCCATCAAAGCTCAGAAATGTCAAATACATTTAATGCTTCAACGGATACATTTTCAAAGGCATCATATATACAAAACATCAGCAGATGAAAGAAGTTAAACAAGCACAAAACAAAAAAGCTGAAGAACACTCAACGATCAAACTCTACGATCTGAAAAAGATAAAGCTTGCTCAACTACTCAGTTCTTTCGAACAAAAGCTTAATGACAACTGAGTAGCACCATTCAAGAACTCATCAACTACTATCAAGTGAAGAAAGAAATTCCAAGTCAGAAGGACTTGAAGAGTTCTAAGTGAACTGTGAAGAACCAAGTCTGCTAGACTTGAAGAGGTCAAAAGTGAACTAAGAAGTGCCAAGACTACTGGTCTTGAAGGAATCTGTGAGATTCAGAAAGTGTAAAGATGTCCTTAGTGGATTTCCTACTCGAGGAGTAGAAGAGTGGACTAGGAGCTTTAAGTGCTCTGAACTACTTAAAATTGTCGTGTCTCTTACACTCTTGCTATAACTGCTATAACTGCCTCACTCTTGTTAACTTACTATATCTTAAAGGGAGAACAAATAAATCTTAATTCCCCTATGTTTGAACCATTATCAAAACTAACAAAGCATTTTAAAAGAAGAATTTAAAATATTTATTCAACCCCCCTTCTAGATAACTATTGTGCCTCCGGGAACTAACAGGATCAACAAGAAATTTTTTAAAACAATCTCTACACTAACAAAAACTCTATGTGAACATATAAATTGGACATGAAAATTGGACATGAGTGTATTTGAATTTCACTTATTTGTAGTTTGACCCTCAATTATGGGTAAAAATACAAACAAGGGAAATTCAAATACTCATGTCTAATTTCCATGTCCACCTAGAAGAGCTCCTATACTAAAGTAACCAATTTTTTTCCGTTTATAATTCTGCAACCTCACATAACTTTTTCCCACTCTCCAAGCTCTAAGGTTGGCCTAACACTTCCACCAATTCAATTTTGAGACCCTAATCGGAGACACAGCAAGCTGGTGCGGAAGCCAAAACCGCTTTGTGTTTTAGTGGGTTGAAAGTAAGCGACCAAGTGTGCCCGATTTGAATTTGGGCCACCGAAACCCATGAGCTTTTTTTTTTCTTTTACTTTTTTATTTATTTTGAAAATCTGTAAATCACAATGCTATTTAATAAAATTTAAATTGAAATGTAGTGATTGTTGACAAACTAGACTAATCAACATTTAGTGCACTATATTGATGAAATGTAGCAGTGGTCATTTAATCAATTTTAGCAAAACACCCTTGTAATGTGTGAACATTCCACCAATTTGGCCATGTAGCAGTTGTTTTGATCTACTTTGTAGTTTTGGGCTTAAAGCATTTGACATGTTGAATCACTGAAGTAGCTGTAGTGAAGTGGATTATTTTTAAAGGGATGGGCGGGCCGGGCCCCACGGGTTGGGCTTTTACAGGTTGGGTTAAAATTGGGTCAAACCAAACATGCCTGATTTTATAAATTTAAAAAGTGAAAGCCCAAAACTCATTTTTTGGTGATGGGCTAATCCTACTGTGGCCACTGAAATTTGATTTACCAAGTCTACAGGCGACCTATCTAAGAAATACTACAAGTTTTAATATTTATTATTTTTAAAATTTTAATAAATAATATCAATTTTAAATATGAAAATGGCTCAAATTGTCTTTAAAAAGTCAATATTCATTTTATATAGTTTAAAATGGAAGAAGTATTTGTAATAATCCAATTTCATCAGCAAAAAAAAAACGTATGCTTAAAATAGCAAAGACTTGTCTGCCTAACTAATATAAACATGTAATCTCGTGCTTGAAACTTTCTTTTGCTTTCAGATGGGCAAAAAACATATTTACCCAACTGTGTTCGTCAAATTATAAGCATTGAGTCATTGTATTTTAAAAAAATATAATTAGTCCGCTAAGCTTTTTAATTTTTTTTTAATTGGGTCATTCCGTCCAATTTCTTGGACAAACGTCAAATAAATTGTTAAAATTTCCTAGGTGGCTTTTTTTTAAAAAAAAAACACAACTAAAATATTGATATGGCTCCAAGGTGAATTTTTTGCCAATTACTAAATTTTATGTATTTTTTCTCTCTCTCTTCTCTGTTATTCATCTTCAACCCATCATATGCTCAAATTGCCACGGTAAATCTGTGAACCAATTCCTTCAAACTCTTCATCATTCGCGACAACCCCATCACCGAGCGCTTTCTCACCCTCGACTGCCTCAAACATCCAATACTCCTCAGCCTCTCTACATTCTCCTCTACGAAACCCTAGGATTGAAATTGAAGTCCTCTCTGGTGCCGAAGAGATCGGCCTTGGTTCAAATTCATTTGTTCACTTTTTGAACAAGACATTAGGTTAGTGGATTATGTTATGAGACAACTCGTAATCATTTTTGGCATAACCTGTATGGTTCATGAAAGTAAGTCAATAAACTGATATGTATTATAGCATAGGATGCTTTAATCTCCTTATGGTTCTTATTAATGTTCTTACTCTTAATACTTTATTGATGTTTTTATGGGGAGCCCAATGATCAGTATTTTTAGGTAAACGGTGAACAGACTATTACTTGACATTATTTTTTCTTCTTTGAATTATATATAAAAGGGTTGTTTCTGAATTTTGTTGGCAGCTACAACAATAAATTTTGAAGATTTATCCATCTTGTAAATTTTTTTCTTCTAAATTTGATGATAGATCAAAGTTGAACACAACAATATATTTAGATTCAGTTATATTAGGATGAGCTGTGTGGAATTTTGTCTCAATTTTGCATTTTTTGTTTCGATCTTCATGGGTATGTGTTTTTTCTAAGTTTTCCTTCACGGGATCGAACTGGGTTTGTGATGGATTTGTATTTTTTTTATTTTTCCTTCATGGATCAAATTGGGTCTGTAATTAAGAGGCCTGAAAAAGGAGGGAGAAAAGAAAGAAAAAAATGTGAAAAAGGTGAGAAAAAATGGTGAGCAGAAAGAAGAGAGATGAAATTTAAGTAGGCAAGTTTAGAAGGGGAGTTGAATAAGTTTAGGAACAAGTTATGTCCAACTTTTGATCAATTAAAAATTCCTTAGGACATGCAATGCAGCAAGCTGGATTCAAAATCCTTTATAAATTGAAATGGTAAGACAAGATGATGAATTGATGTGACACTTTCCAAAATATTAAATTTAGAGACTTATTCTTTTTCAGACTGTAATAATGAGAAAATAATTTGCTGAATTTGTTTTGATATTTTTAAGATATTGAACGTAGGCTGCTGGATAGATAGCAGAATAAGATGACACAAAATGCAATCACATGAACACATGAATTTTTACGTGGTTCAACTACTACCCTCTATAATAGTAGCTTAATCCACGTCCAATACCAATTAGTATTGGAGACTCACTTTTATTAAACAATTACAATACAAGTTTCCATCACTTGAGCATTTTTGCTCCTTGTGCACCTATGCACCCTCAAACACCTATGCTTTCTTCAAACTTGATTGTAAGAATATAATAATCCAAACCAGATTACAATTCAAATAATGTATGATAAATTTAAAATACACAATAGAGGTCTAATGGTCTAAGCAATTTATCACTTAACAATGTAAGGCTCTAATATGTAATGATATGCAAGAAAGATATTACCAACGTATTTGCTACAATATCACCTCTGAAAATAGACAACAATATCTTCTTCAATAAAATTTCAATCAACAGTATGAAGCGGAAGAAACACAAGTTCTCAGTTTGTATGCTAGCAATTGTAGTATGTATTTCTTATCTTTCTTGTTCATTGGTCCAATTCTTTTATAGGCTACATAGTAAGTTACCGTTGCAAGGTTGCCTATACTGATTTTGACTATTTTCCACAAATCATGCATTATGATAATAATATCCAGATTACGTGCTAATCACAACGTGATCCAGTCTCTTTTCAATTGCTTGCTATCGTAAGACTCTGATATGATTAACAATAGATATTATGCTAACAACATAAACAATCACTGATTGGTGAGTAGATTGAATTCGTTTGAGTGCCTATCACATGGGAAAACTTATCTCTTACAGCTCCCATGATTCAGGATATATCAGTGATTGGAGATTATATGCTTGATTAAGTGCTCGTCACATGGTGACAACATAGCTCCTAAATTATATCCCATATTAAAAAGATATGTAGATTCATTATTTATATGTAATACAATCATATGCATATTACTTACCATATTTTTCAACCACTAAAATTGCTTTCGTAATGGGTTGGGCTAGAATCACTCTACTCACTTTCCTTAACTTAAGCAATTATATGACGCATGATCAATTATGATAGCATAGTTGATTTGATTCGGTGGAGATAACCAATAGACTCCTTAGATTGTGGAGTAATTATATGATGGATGTCTCATGGTATTTCTTTAACCAAACAGGATGTCATATAATGGGTCAGTGTAACTATCTTACCTTAATAACATGTTTTATGATCTTAGTGTATCAATTTTTAGCACCGGATATATGAGTAAAATTATATATACAATGCACATGCCCTAGAACCTTGTATTGAAAAGTAATTTATGCTTAAGATCTTACATATCATTCCTAGGACTCAAAATGCCGTTACATCCTCCAAAGACTTCAAGTCTTATATTTTCCTCCTTGATGTTCCTTTAATTCTATTTCTTTTCCTGAAATTTCATAGAGTATGATTAGAGGAATAATATGGTCATCATCAAAACATTTAGGATGAAGTATGACATAAGTCAACATTCTCCCCCTTTTTGATAATTATGACTTCCCCTAAAATCATGCATATCTCAAAATTTATAGCATCAAATGTTTGATTCATACTTCTCTGCATATATAAAATGTTTAATGTCCCTGCAATAAACTGTTAATATAATCAAGCAGGAGTAACATCATTAAACTATTAAACCATAAAGTTATCCATCAACAGTTACTTAAAAACATAATCTTAACAGAATTCATCATGCATGAGAATTTTTAAAAATAAGTTTTTAATGGCAAAATTCATCTCCCCCTTTGGCATCTATCAAAAAGAAAACCAAGAGAGCAAAAAGGTAAAGATGGAGGAAGAGCTTAATCATCGTCTTCATCGATTTGAACATGGTTGGCTGCTCGAGCAGTGAAGTAAGGGTAATGGAGCCTTCGATGTTCAATCTCTTCCAATGACAGTGTGTCTGTGAATCTTGGAAGGCGTACGATGAAGGTAAGAGGAGGTAAAGACAAGTCCAGGAAATCTCCTTGGTATTCAGCCATCCAGTTGCATTGGGGCCACTCAGGGATGCGAGAATTGACCTTTTCAGCTTGGAGCTCTTCACTGAGATCATTTATGCGCCGCTCGGTGAATCGTCCTAGTGACCCGATCTGGTTGCTGATGAATTAGAGTTCAGTGCTTAATTGGCATGCATTGCGGTTCATTTTTCACTGCAGGGCTTCTACCATAGCCCGGGTATGCAGTTCGAACCCTGCCTGAAGATCGATAAATTCATCTTCCATGGTGCGAAAAACAGTGTTTAGTTCAGTGCGACTGATGGGAAGTTTTCCTTTTTCTAGCACAGAGAGACGTTGTTGGATATCTTTGACATTAGCAGTGAGTGAGGTTTGATTGGTAGCGATGGTATGGAGAAGAGTAAGAATCTCAGGAGAAGGAGGTTGTGGAGCAGGAGGAGTGGAATTTGGTACTTGAGGAACAAAGGGAATGTCTGGGGAAATGTGCATGAACTTACCATCGACTAGTGTGATATGAGAGCTTTTAAGATTTACTGAATTAATTGAATTAGTAATTGTGACTGATCCTTCATTGTCTAGAGGAATTTAAAAGTGAGTGAACAATTTTGTGAGAAAACAACTGTAAGGAAGACATTTTTTTGGAGTGTTTTATGTAGTTAACCATATGTTTGAGCATCATAAGAGAAAAATTGAATGGTTTCCCTTTCATTATCAGAGCCACTAAGACCAAGTCTTGGTATGTGATTTCAGCCCCACCACCAATACGAGGAATAAGATTATATCTCAGTAATTTGTGAAGAACTATAGCAATAGGGGACACATCAATGGTCTTTGGAAGAACGACTGAAGATAGAGTAGGGTCAGCCATGATAGTTTGAAGTTGGTCAAGAGGGGACAAAGGAGTATAAACTGGTCCCTTAAGAGTAAATGGACAGTCACCCGTAAAGGGAATGGACAATATGCTTCCTAAAGCCATAGTAGTAAAAAATAATGATTTGCCTTTAACAAATGAAGTATAGCAGTCTCCATTATTTTCAAGGTTTATATAGAATTGTTGGACCAATTTTGGGTAAGCCACAGAAGGAGGAGCACTTAAAGGGGATAAACCACATGATTCAAGAACATATTGAAGAGGCGAGTTTTAGTAGTAAAACATGTCAATTGATTTTTCATAAACAAAAGATTTTTGGCAGATGGAAGATTTAAAGCGAAGTTCAAAATTATGACCTCTAAAGAAATTCTCAGGAACGTCATGCAAAGAGAAAGATAAAGGGATTACCGTCATCAGAGGAGATCCTGGTGTGGAATCTTTGAATTTACGGCGTTTAGTTCCAGTCGAAGTGTCAATCGGTGGTGGAGATGGCAAACTTGCTTCAGACTCGGCAGGGGATGAGTCACCGCAGATGGTCGTGATGGAGGGTTGCTTTCTTTTCAATTTGCAAGTAGTCGGAGGTTGAGGGGGGCGAAGATGGCAAAGAAACCTCGTCGTCAGACTCATCAAGACGACGTCTACCACGTCTGGTTCTCATTGTGTTAGGAGGGTTTGAGAGCAGTTGAGGGTTACATATACTGTTGAAGTACTGGAGTGATGAGAACGAAGTCGAAAGAGTAAAGTAACTTGTGATTTAACGTGTGTGCGTGTTACCGAGATATGGGAAGTTGTGGAGCCGTGTTTGGTAAGGAGAAATCTGAACATATTTAATTAGCGTAATTATGGTAGTAAGACATGCCGTGAAATCTAATTTGTCTGTCTAATTTCCTTAAAGCATGCGGACCATATCTATATCAGACACATCCTGAGTTCTCTTTTTAGAGTGCAGAAGCGTTCTTCCCCTAGAGGTTTTATAAATATATTTGCTAATTTGTGCTCAGTGGGAATAAATATTAATTTGATTAGTCCTTTGGACACATTATCTCTGAGAAAATGGTGTGAGACCCCGAATTTTATGAAATGAAAGTATTCAATTTTCTTATAATTATTCTATTTAGTAAATGGTTAAATTGATAAACGATTTAAGTTAAGGGTGATATGTGAAATTTTTTCAAAGTAAACAAGTTGTCAGAAAATAATCGGTGATAAAAGTATAGTAATACGCGTGGTTGCATAGTAGCACACGATATTGTACAGTATCTATGATTATTGATGCTTACGTAAGAAGTCACTCAGTTATACTCAATTATTGCTACAGTAATTGCTGCATCATATCTCTCATATTATTGATTCAATTATTGTCACAATATCAATATTTTATATTATTAAATCAATAATTGAGACGACAAAGTTATTCATATTATTATTTGCAATATTGATGATGTCTAGAAAGTTCTGTCGAGGAAAGGGGTTTGGTCACCTAATTGTGCGCCAATAGAGAGAAATCCTTATCGGAAAGCCCCCTCTTTCCTGGGAACGATCTGGTTGTTAATATTGTGAGTTATAATATTAATGATGAATGTTATTAAAAATCAAATTTGAGTTCAGAGTTAAATTTGGAGACGTGGACGTGATATTTGAGTCCGGAATGATGAAATTAGTAGAAATAGACTATAAACACAAAATTTATCGAGGTTGACTTTTTGGTCAAAAAAGTCAACAGCTGACTTTTTTGAAAAAAAGTCAAACTTTGAAAATTCTAAAATGAAATTGTTGATAAAAATATTTTCATTGTGTTAGGACTATTAATGTTGGTGGAAATTGACAATTATTTCGATAATAATTGATGTCTGGAGGTTATATTGACCAATCGGGTAATTAATCGGATAAATGAGCAATTAATTGCTATTAATTCACATGTTTATAACTATTGGTTCACATGTGTGTACTATTTATTCACATGTATGTACTATTAGGGGAGGTGGTGCAAGCTTGATAATACTTGCAGGACTAAATTAAAAATGAAGGAAAAGATGAATGTATTATACTGTAATATTTCGAGCCCCAAAACGTGCAATTATCGAAACTATGTTTTCCTATAAATAAAAGCTCATTCTTCCTTCATTCTCACCAATTCACTAAGACTCACAAGAGCAATTATAGAGAGAGAAGCTATAGAGAGAAAGAAGAAGAGAAGTCTGCTACCTCACTATTCCAGTATCCAGTCTTCTTCTGAGGTAAGAGGTATTATTTATTTCATATTCTGAAGAGATATTATTTTTCATATTCGTAGAATAATATTTTTGTTCAATATTCATAAAGAATATTACCTTCGTTCAATATTCGTAGGAATATTATCTTCGTTAAATATTCATTGGAATATTATTTTCGTTCAACAGTTGTAAGAGATGTTATTTTTGTTCAATATTCGCTTGAAATAATATTTTCTTCCATACTCTGTAGTATGTAAGTAATATTATTTTATTTCAGATTTTGAATTCTATACTCATTTTATTGAAGTTTTGGCTTCTATAGTCCATGAAATTAGTAGAATATCCTTGATATTTGCGCTTCATCTAGTATCTTTTCATGGAAATATTATTCTGAGCTTTTTTGATAATTATTAATTTTTTTCATGACGGAATACTATTCACGAGTTACTATTCATGGGTTACTATTCACCCGATTACTATTCACCCAAATATTATTCACTCGTGTATTTGGGGTACTTTTCATGTCGGGGTACTATTCATGAGGTACTATTCTCGAAGTACTATTCACGGGGTACTATTCACCCAAAAAATATATTTTTTTTCTGTCCAAATTATTTTTGATACATGAATATTATTCTTGAATTTTACTCCACAAAGTAGTATCATGTTGACAATTTGGATATTTTTAAACTCTGGATAAATTTAAAGTCTTTAATATTTATCCTTGATTTCGTTTGATTTGATTTCGTTTGATTAATACTTATATCATTGTCATCATCCTCATGCTTATATTATGATGAAAGTCATCTTTGGCTTACGTGCATAGATGAACTGTTGATTGGTATGATTATGACCAGGGATTATTTGGTATAATCATGACCCGTAATGTTACAAATGATGTGATAAAAGTCTTCATTGGCCCGTAGTGCATTGATGGATAGTTGTTGGTATGATTATGACCATGGATTATTCGGTATAATCATGACCATTGGTGATTACATGAATATCCTTGGCCCGTAGTGCAGGGATGATTCGATGATGTGGTTTATTTATTAAACTGAGTCTCAGCGATAAATTTGATGAAAAACTTTTTAAATCATAGAAGATAGTATATATCATGCTCTACTTGACTCTTCTAATGGATTGGTTGTTCCGCTGCAGTTGTTGATCTAAAACTTGTTGTCTATTATATTCTATCAGTTGTTATAATGTTGAAGGCTAAGGATAATTTATTCTGCATTATCTAAGTCATAATATTTCTTGTTGGGCTAGTTGAGCTCACCCTTTTCTTTCACTGTTCTCTTCAGGAAATGAGAATATAGCTCGGACGGGTCGGGGGTATGAGATGGTGGCTATAGTAGTCCTCACTATTTTTATAAAATAGTGTGATAATAATTGTAATGAGTACTCCATTGAGTGTGGATATTGTCTAGAAGGCAATATTCGTGTTTAAACTCTCAGCTATGTTTTGTCGTATTTTGCACGACAGTTGTATAATTAATTTTGTAGTTGAGTTCTGTACCATGTATCTGGCGGCTCAAGATGGGTGATGTATACCTATTTTGGGGGCATCACAAATGGTGTCGAACTTCTATGTGTTTTGTGTGAGAGTGTAGAACTGGATTTTTGAAAATGTCTATAGTGCTTGTATTATCACAGTATATAGGCACATTTTCACACATAATATCAAAGTCACAAAGTGTTTGACGCATCCATAAAATGTGGGAGCAGCAACTTTCTGCTGCTAAATATTCATTCTCAGTGGTGGATAGGGCAACTGATGTTTGCTTCTTACTATGCCATGAGACAAGACTTTGTCCCAAAAATCTATAAGCACCGCTTGTGCTTTTTTTTATCTATTTGACAACCTGCATAGTCAGCGTCTGAGTAACCCATTAGGTCAAAAATGTTGCATTTTGGATAAAATAATCCTAAATTTGTGGTACCACTCAAATATTTAAATATTCGTTTAACAGCTTGTAAGTGTGATTATTTGGGTTTTGCTTGAAAGCGAGCACATAGACAAACATTGTACATTATATCAAGTCTAAAGGCAGTTAAATATAATAAGGATCCGATCATACCTCTATATTTTGTCACTTCTACATCCATACCTTTTTCATCTGCTGTGAGTTTTATTGATGTACTCATTGGTGTGGTCTTTGGATTTGAGTTGTCAAAACCGAATCTCTTGAGTAGTTCTTTTGTATACTTGGTTTGATATATGAAAATACCTTTTTGACTTTGTTTGATTTGAAGGCCCAGAAAATAATTGAGTTCTCCCATTAAGCTTATATCAAACTCATTGTGCATGCATTTGGAGAACCACTCACAAAGAAAATTATTAGTAGCACCAAATATTATATCGTCTACATATATTTGTACAATGATGATATCTTTATTTTGACATTTAATAAATAGATTAGAGTCG
The DNA here is from genome assembly GCA_020205605.1 of Panax ginseng. Classification (NCBI taxonomy): domain Eukaryota; kingdom Viridiplantae; phylum Streptophyta; class Magnoliopsida; order Apiales; family Araliaceae; genus Panax; species Panax ginseng. Next base: position 44,964,363 of record CM035131.1, read on the forward strand.
ATTTTACCTCTTATGAAGCCATTTGATAGGAGATACTTACTTTGTCTCTCATACCAAGCTCTTGGAGCTTGTTTTAGTCCATAGAGTGCCTTCTTCAGTTTGTGTATGTAATGTGGGAACTTTTCATATTCAAATCCAGGAGGTTGTTTTACGTATACTTCTTCATTTATATAACCATTGAGGAAGACGCTTTTGACATCCATTCGGTGTAGTTTGAACTTTCTGAAGCATGCAAATGCTAATATGATACTAATGGATTCCAATCAGGCTACATGGGCAAATGTTTCTTTATAGTCTATCCCTTCTTGTTGGTTGTACCCTTGAGCCACTAATCTAGCTTTGTTTCTTGTAATAGTTCCATACTCATCAAGTTTGTTTTTGAATACCCATTTAGTTCCAATAATGGATGCATCTTTTGGAGGGGGCATCAATTCCCAAACTTGACATCTTTTGAATTGTTGCAACTCTTCTTGCATTGCTAGTAGCCAATTTTCATCAAGTATGGCTTCTTTGGCATTCTTTGGTTCAATTTGGGATAGGAATGCTGAAAATGCACACATATTTTGTGCTCTTCTTCTTGTAGTAACTCCTTCGTTTATGTTCCCAATAATGTTATCGGGAGGGTGATTTTTGATGTATCTTGCTGATTTTGGAAGTTGAATGTCATGGATCACTTCTTCTAGTTTATCTTCAGTAATTTCTGGATCATGGTCTTGTTGTTCGTTTAATTCAGCTTGCTGGATAGGTTCCCGGTCTTCGTATTCATCTTGTTGGATAGGTTCCTGGTCCTGCTGCTTTTCTAATCCAGCTTGCTGAATAGGTTCCATCGACTTGCTATTTTGCTTTATGTGGTAGGCTGGATTTGCAGCAGTCTCTAAATTTCTTGCATCTTCTTCTCTTTCTTTTGAAATATCATTATTAGATTCATTAAATTTGATATGTATAGATTCTTCAATACACATCTTTTTCACATTATAAATGCGATATGCTTTACTATTTTGAGTGTAACCAATGAATATTCCCTCATATGATCTAGCGTCAAATTTACCCAAGTTCTCACTAGTGTTAAGAATAAAACATTTAGATCCAAATACTTTGAAATAACTTATATTAGGAAGTCTATTATTTAATAGTTCATATATAGTTTTCAAAATGATTGGACGGATTAACACTCTATTTAGTACATAGCATGATGTGTTTATGGCTTCGGCCCAAAATTTCTTTGGAAGTTTACTTTCTTGAATTAGGGTTCTAGTTGTTTCTTGTAGTGTTTGATTTTTCCTTTCTACTAATCCATTTTGTTGAGGAGTTTTAGGTGCTGAGAACTCATGAGTAATTCCTCTTTGCTTACAAAATATAATAAAATTCTTTTGAAATTCAGTACCATGATCACTTCTAATTTTTATGAGATTAAGACTATATTTTGTTTCCAAGTTTCTAATAAGCTTTTCAAACTCTTTAAATGCCTCATCTTTGGTTCTAAGAAATAGTACCCATGTGTATCTAGAAAAGTCATCAACTATCACAAATGCATAAAATTTACCATTTAGACTAGTATGTCTTCGGGTCCAAATAAATCAAGATGGAGTAATTGTAAGGGAGAAGAGGTTGATACCATATTCTTGGTTGTGAATGATGTTCTTACTTATTTTCTGAGTTGACAGGGCTCGCATATACCTTTCTTCTCAAAATTCATTTTAGGTAATCCTCTTACTAAGTTTTTTGATAATAGTTTTTTGATTAGCTCCATATGAACATGTCCCATTCTTCTATGCCATAGATTTGCTTCATCTTGAATTGTGGCAAGACATAATTCTTCCTCCTGTTGCTCAAAATCAAGAGTGTATATATTTCCTTCTCTCTGGGCAATTAGAGTAGCATTGTTAGTACCATGTGAAATTGTACATTTATCTTTTTCATAATTTACTTGATGTCCATTATCCATTAATTGACTGACACTGATAAGATTAAATTATAGGCCATTAACAAGATGAACATTATTAATATTAACCTTCCCATTACCGATTTTACCTTTCCCCACTATTTCACATGACCGATTGTCTCCGAACGTGACAGTTCCATGTTTCTTTTTGATGTTTAGCTCCACAAACTTTGATTTGTCACCCGTCATGTGGCGTGAGCATCCGCTGTCCAGAATCCACTTTTGAGAAGATACTCTTGCCTTAAGACATACCTATTCAAAGAAGGTGCAATTTATCTTTTTGGTACCCATATCTTTTTGGGTACATTTTTGTTAGTTGAAATCCGATCGCTTTTCTTTATCCATACTATTTTACTTCTATTGTTATTTTTCTTTGAGCAGTTTATCTCTAGATGGCCTTTAGTACCACAATTTTTGCAAGTAGTGAATGGTGTACATTAATTTAATTTAAATGATGATTTAGACTTAAGCATTTCAACTTCTTTTCTATATATTGGATTATATCCAATGCCTTGATTATCATAACTTGGTCTTTGTTTCCCTAACATGACATTTAGATTTTCTTCACCATGAACAAATTTAGCTAGGGAGAGTTTTAATGATTCTATTTCTTTTTGAAGTTCATTTGTTGGAGGTGTTTTATTACGAGATTCATCACTAAAAGCATCAATGCATACATCTCTCATTTTTATTTCATTTGTTAATTTTTCAACTTCATCATTTAACTATTTTACTTTGTTGAAAAGTATTTTATTGTAATTATCTAATTAATCATTTTTCGCAGCTACTACTTTTTCTTCATTTGTGTGTATTACTTTTTCTAATTCCTTCTTTTCATTTATTAGTGATTCGACTTCGCCCATTAGCGTGTTTACTAGATCTTTTAAGTACACATTTTTTTCTTTTAGCTTTTCGTTTTCTTATTTTAAAATAATAACATCAGAAAGAGATACCTCACTAGATTTACCTTCAAGTCCCATGAAGCATATTTAAGCCAGTTCATCATTTGCATCTATCTCCACTTCGAATTCTTCATCGTCACTCTAAGTTAGAAAGGCTTTATTTTTTTGATCTCCTTAGTGCCTTGCTTTCCTTTGTTTTTGAGCTGGAAGCAATCCTTATTGAAATGACCCGGTCGTCCGCATTCAAAATAGGTTTCTTTGGTTTGCTTGGTTTTGAGTTTGTTTGGATTGAATGCATTCTTTCTTTTGTTCTTTCTCTGAAGTAATCCCTTGAGTCTTCTTGAAATCATAGCTATTTCATCGTCTGAGTTATTTTCAAGTTCCTCTTCAATTCCTGCATTTAGAGCTAAAACTTTCTTTCGAGGAACTTCTTCCTCGTCATCATATCTTTTTAATTGGTGTTCATATTCTTCCAGTTCACCAAAGAGAGTTAAAGTATCCATGAAAGAGATATTAACAGAATCTTGAAGGGTAGTAATTTTGGATGCAAACCTTTTGGGCATAGTCCGAAGTAGCTTTCGATTGATCTCACTTTGTGGGATTGACTTGTCGAGCAACTTCAAGGAATTTGTAAGTAATAGAAATTATGCTTGAGCCATTTTGATTGTTTCATCTTTTTCCAGTTTAAACATTTCATAGTCATGCATGAGCATGCTTAGCTTAACTTCTCGTACTTTGGAAGTTCCTTCATGACTCACCACTAGAATATCTCATATCTCCTTTGTTAGAGTTTATGCCCTAGAGGCCAATTATTTGATATAATTGCTTAACGTTTTGATATTATATTTGATTGAATAAATGAATGATTTTATTATGGTTTTATTTATTGTGTTATATAATTGTTAACATAATAAAATTCCTTAGAATAGTGATACAAATTATATGGTTTCAAGTATGTGACTTGAACATGAGATTATATAATTACAATTAGTATCATTGTTCTTAAATGTCCCTAGTTGAGTATCATTGTTGATGGGACAACAATGATGCATTGAGACTAGTATGTGGATTGACTGATGACCAAATCTCATTGGTCATAAATATATGAGATATTAAGTCAATGCATATGTACATGTTAGAAACGAATCAGAATGGATAGACCCACCATGAGAATTCTATGTGGAGCATTATGCGAAGTGTCATTAGCAATTCTCATAGTGACAATGATGTAATGGTCCTCGACCTGAAATCACTATATTACTACACGTAAATTTATGTACTTTGATATCATCAAATGTCACCTTTAATAGGGTGGACTATAAAGGTGATTATTGGGTACATCATGAATCGTGTGAGGAATATGAGTGATCTAGATGGAATTTAACCCTCCTATATATTAGGGGTGATATCCATAGGCCTCTTGATTGAGTAGGACTATGAAATGCATGGCCATGCTCAAATAGTGATTTGTTTCATATAGTCTACTATATATAGGATATATAGCAGCTACTTAGGGTTAGATTATAACTTGAAAATCCTAGCCGCTCTTAGAGAGAGACTAGAGAGAAAACGTACAGTTTCATAAAGGTTCCTTTGGTGGCTAGTACCGCAAGTCCTCTTATTATTGCGTAATCGCTCGACGGTTCAATGCGGCGTTCGATGTGGATACCATATGTAGACGTAGTTTCGTGAGGAATTGCGTTAAGGATTCGAGCGCATCAATTTCAGATTCTCGTTTTTCATATTCGGTATAATCTCTAAACAACTGAGTTAATTGTTTTTCGCATGGATCCTGTTTTTGGGTTTCGGAAATTGCTTTGAATTTTTCTATTTTCGCTGCGTTTTATGTGCCGAACCCCTACAGTGGTATCAGAGCTACTTGCAAAACGATTAATTCAGATTACGTGTTTTATTGCTTTCGATATATTTGATATATGATGTTACAATTTTACCGATCTGAAATTGATTATATTGTTTTCGATATATATGATATATGATGATGCAATTTTACCGAACTGAAATTGAGTATATGATATTCTGTAATCGATATATTTTGGTATTATGAATATCAGTAATTGATATGCATGTATATGATGTTCTATTAATTGAGTATATGATATTCTGTAATCGACATAATCTGGTATTATGAATATCAGTAGTAGATATGCATGTATACAAAGTTCTGTTAATTGTATGGCGTAATAACAGTATACAAATTCTATTCTAATTGGATTAGAGGCATGAAAATTTGATTTACTATGATTAATTGAAACTGGACATATATGATATGAACTGGGTGATTCTGAAACTGTTTCAGAGACCCCCCCTTGGAACCCTCCGACGTAGCGCACGATGGTCGTGTCCCCTATATGTTATATATAGTTTTCTTTAATTATATATGAATTGTTATGTGTTTATTGTGATATGCATGGTGCACAGTTATGGCCTTTTGACCCATAGGTTAGTGGTTTTTTGGTTTTGAAATACGGCTTGCATGTCGTGCCTTTCTATAAATTCTAATGTAATATTTTCTTCTCATCTAAATCCCCTCGAATGTAACTCGAGGTTTCTTTATGTCATGTAATAATCTTTAATCGATGAAGATGAAAAGATGAAGGAAAGATGATGATGGAGAGGAGGCGCATGCTTGAGGAAGATCCAAGGAAGCTATTTATTTTAAGATCTTTTACCACCTTAGATTGACCTTCAATCTTTCATTAGCTTGAAAAGATTGACATTGGATTAGGCCATAACTGTGACACATTTAATTTTGTACTTTATTTATGCTTGTATGTGATATGATATGATAAATAATGTGCATGCTTAATAAAAAATAAAAATAAAAAATGGTGAGATCTAAATTTATTAATAAAATCCCTCATTAAATTATTAAGTCTAAATCAGATGCCTTCCAATGAATAACACTCATCAAGACCTTGATCAATAGATGTAGGTTTGCCAAAGCAAAGTACCCTATTTATCTAGGTAAGATGCGATAGGATAATTGTGATATCCAAACTGTTAAAATCATTGGGCCCGACTTAATTAAGTTATCTCAATAGGATTGTGGACTTAGAGGCATAGAGTTTGGTAGGTACCATTAGATGGACTAGAAACAATTGTTGTTTACTAAACTATCCAGGAGTTATATATGATATAATTAACAAAAGGGTTGTTTACCTAAATAATTGTGTTTTAAGAGATTAGCCAAAGCTAACTTAGGGCATAATGAAATATGGATCTTGGCTCACTAGAAAGATTTAATTGAAAAATGCTTTCCGAATTAATGGTGAGGGCTATTAATTTGAATAAAATAGTGGGAGGTATATTTTGAATGTACTATTATCAATTACATAATATCAACTTTGCAATTTGACTTATTATTTTTTTGCACTTATAAATTGTAGATATCAATGGCAAACAACAACAATACAAGTAGTCTTTCACTACGATTAGTCCTTGAGAAGGACAAGCTGAGTGGAATTAATTTTCTTGACTGGCATAGGAACTTGAGGATTGTCCTCAAACAAGAGTGCAAGCTATATGTCATTGAAAAGCCCATTCTCGCAAACACCGGTGAAATCGCATCGCACCACGCATGGAGCATAATGCTTACAAGAAGCATCAAGATGATGCTCGGGCGTGAATTGTCTCATGCTAGCAACCATGAATGCCGAGCTCGAAGCAACATGAGTTGATGGATGCTTATGAGATGATCGAGCATCTCAAGAAATTGTTCGAAGGGCATGCTCGACAGGAGAGGTATGATATAAGCAAGGCGTTGTATCACTGCAAGATGGGTGAACGTGATCCGGTTGGGTACATGTGCTATGAAAATGATTGGGTATATTGAGTACCTTGATAGGTTGGGTTTTCCAATCACTCCGGAGGCCCAAACATATCTTGTTTTGCAATCCTCGAACATCGATTATTCTCAATTTGTCATGAATTATCTTATGAATGAAATTAATTACGAAACCCTATCGAGTTGTTGAGCATGTTAAGAAGCGCCGAGAACAACACATGAAAAGGCGAGGACCCGCTCCCATAATGATGGTGCAAAAGGGGAATGTTAAGGGAAAATGGAAAGGCAAGAAGAAGAAATGATCTAATTCTGGTGCCAAACCTAAATCCAAAACCAAACAGGCTTTAAAACCTAAAGGTGGGGTGGCTAAAGAAGGTGATTGTCACTTTTGTGGAAAACCTGGACACTGGAAGAGGAATTGTCTTGCTTATTTGGAAGAAGTGAAGAAAAGGAAAGGAAGTGGGATTTCTGATTCAGGTATATATGTTATAGAAGTCAACTTGTCTACTTCTACATCATGGGTATTAGATACTGGATGTGGTTCTCACATTTGTGTTAATGTGCAGGAACTTCGAAGGAGTAGGACTTTGGCAAAAGGAGAGGTTGACCTACGTGTTGGGAATGGAGCAAGAGTTCACAAGACCGCCGTAGGAACTTATCATTTATCTTTGCCCTCTGGGCTAGTTTTAGAATTAGAAGATTGTTATTTTGTGCCTGCTATAAGCAAAAACATTATTTCTGTTTCTTGTTTGGACAAGAAAGGTTTTTCATTTATAATAAAGAACAACCGTTGTTCGTTTTACTTAAATGATATATGTTATGGTGTTGCACAATTATGTTAATGGTCTTTATATTCTTGATTTGGAAATGCCTATCTATAACATAAATACAAAATGATTTAAATCAAATGATTCAAATCCGACATATCTCTGGCACTGTCGTTTAGGCCATATAAATGAGAAACGCATATCAAAACTCCATAAAGATGGATTTTTGGATTCATTTAATTTTGAATCATATGAAAAATGCGAATCTTGTTTATTAGGAAAGATGACTAAAGCCCCTTTCACTGGACATAGTGAACGGGCTAGCGATATATTGGGACTTATACATAGTGATGTATGTGGACCCATGAGTTCATTAGCAAGAGGTAGGTTTTATTACTTCATTACATTTACTGACGACATTAGTAGATATGGATATGTGTATCTAATGAGACACAAATCCAAATCCTTTGAAAAGTTCAAAGAATTCAAGAATGAAGTTCAAAACCAATTTGGCAAAAGCATAAAAGCCCTTCGATCCGATCGAGGAGGTGAATACTTAAGCCAAGACTTTGATGACCTTCTAAAGGAGTGTGGTATTATATCACAGCTCACTCCACCTGGAATACCACAATGGAATGGTGTGTCTGAGAGGAGGAATCGAACCTTGTTGGACATGGTACGATCAATGATGAGTCATACAGATCTTCCAATAAGCTTCTGGGGTCATGCCCTAGAGACAGCTGCATTCACACTTAACCGTGTTCCTATAAAGATGGTTCAGAAGACACCATATGAGATGTGGACTGGGAAACGTCCTAGTGTGTCGTTCATGAAGATTTGGGGTTGCGAGGCATTTGTAAAACGTCTGGATTCTGACAAGCTCGGACCCAAATCTGACAAATGTAATTTTGTGGGATACCCAAAAGAAACAAAAGGGTATTATTTCTACAAACCTTCGAGAACAAAGTGTTTGTTTCTAACCGGTATTTTTCTAGAAAGAGAATTTGTCTCTAAAGGAAACGAGTGGGAGGAAAGTAGAACTCAAGAAATTCGAGAACCACGAATATCATTGAACTTGAGTTGGAGCGTGAGCAAGAACCACAAGATGTTGTGGAAAGTGAACCGCTTCAAATTACACAAGGAATTCAGAGATCGGTAGGACACGCCAAGTGCCCGAGAGATATTATGGATATCTTGTGACTCAAAATGGCGATGTGATGCTCATAGATCAGGATGAGCTTGCTTCCTACCAAGAAGCTATGAATGGACCAGATTCTGAGAGATGGCTTGAAGCCATGAGATCTGAAATGGACTCCATGTATACTAACCAAGTATGGACTTTGGTTGATCCACCCGAAGGGGTAAAACCAATAGGGTGCAAGTGGGTTTTCAAGAAGAAAACCGACATGGATGGTAGTGTACAAACCTATAAAGGTCGACTGGTAGCAAAAGGTTTCAAACAAGTTCAAGGTGTTGACTATGATGAAACCTTCTCTCCAGTGGCAATGGTTAAATCCATCAGGATCTTACTTGCTATTGTAGCTTTTTATGATTATAAAATCTGGCAGATGGATGTCAAAACTGCTTTCCTTAATGGAAATCTCCTTGAGGATGTGTATATGACACAACTTGAGGGTTTTGTCGCTCCAAAGGATGATGTAAAGGTATGTAAGCTGCAACGATCCATTTATGGATTGAAGCAAGCCTCTCGGAGTTGGAATCTTCGATTTGATGAAGCAGTCAAAGAGTTTGGCTTTATTAAAAATGAAGATGAACCTTGTGTATATAAGAAGGTTAGTGGGAGTCATATTGTATTCCTAATAATATATGTTGACGACATATTAATTATTGAGAATGACATTCCTTTATTACAGGCTGTAAAAACATGGTTAGGAAAATGTTTCTCCATGAAAGATTTAGGCAATGTAGCCTACATTTTAGGTATCAAGATCTATCGAGATAGATTGAGGAAAATGATCGGCCTAAGTCAGAGTACATATATTGATAAAGTGTTGAAACGGTTCAGCATGCAAGAGGCAAAGAGAGGACACTTACCCATGACTCATGGTGTAAAGATCTCTAAGGCCCAATGTCCTCAATCACAAGATGATGAGGAGCGTATGAGAAAGATCCCTTATGCTTCGGAAATTGGATCTATCATGTACCTTAATGATATGTACTCGTCGGATATCTCAGATGCTTTGAGCATGACGAGCAGATACCGATCGAATCGGTGAAGGTCATCGGGATGTTAGCCAAGAATATCCTCAAGTACCTAAAAAGGACTAAGGATTCATTCTTGGTATATGGAGGTAAAGATGAACTAAGAAGTAAAAGGGTTACACAGAGATGTTAGTTTTAATCGATAATGATGATTATAAGTCTCGGCCAGTTTTGTATTTTGCCTTAATGGTGGTGTCTTTGTTAATGGAAGAGTTGAAGCAAAGAGACGATGGTCGATTCTACAATGTGAGAGGTTGAGTATATTCTTTCGCTTCTAGTGCGGCTAAGGAGGATGTATGGATTAAAAGTTCATCATTGAACTAGGTGTTGTTCCAACCATTGTTGATCCGGTTAAGCTTATATCGTGATAACAATGGAGCCATTAGACAAAGCTAAGGAACCCGGATCTCACCAAAGATCCAAGCATATACTTAGGCGCATTACCATCTCATCCGTGAAATCATTGATAGAGGAGATGTACATATAGGAAGAGTGCCAACTGATGATAATGTTGTAGATCCACTGACCAAGGCTTTGTCGCAGCAGAAGCACGACGGTCACACTAGTTCCATGGGTATTAGATACATGAGTGATTGGCTCTAGTGCAAGTGGGATACTGTTAGAGTTTATGCCCTAGAGGCCAATTATTTGATATAATTGCTTAACGTTTTGATATTATATTTGATTGAATAAATGAATAATTTTATTATGATTTTATTTACTGCGTTATATAATTGTTAACATAATAAAATTCCTTAGAATAGTGATACAAATTATATGGTTTCAAGTATGTGACTTGAACATGAGATTATATAATTACAATTAGTATCATTGTTCTTAAATGTCCCTAATCGAGTATCATTGTTGATGGGACAACAATGATGCATTGAGACTAGTATGTGGATCGATCGATGACCAAATCTCATTGGTCATAAATATATGAGATATTAAGTCAATGCATAGGTACATGTTAGAGAGCGGTGTCTTTGGATGCGTAACCACCATGAGAATTCTATGTGGAGCATTATGCTAAGTGTCATTAGCAATTCTCATAAAGGACAATGATGTAATGGTCCTCGACCACGAAATCACTATATTACTACACGGAAATTTATGTACTTTGATATCATCAAATGTCACCTTTAATAGGATGGACTATAAATGTGATTATTGGGTACATCATGAATCGTGTGAGGAATATGAGTGATCTAGATGGAATTTAACCCTCCTATATATTAGGGGTGATATCCATAGGCCTCTTGATTGAGTAGGACTATGAAATGCATGGCCATGCTCAAATAGTGATTTGTTTCATATAGTCTACTCATTAATCAAGAGAAACTCGGATTAAATTATGAAGAGTATGACACATTCCATGACTCGAGTTTAATCTAGGATATTAAGGTTAAAAGGATTAAATTACATTGAAACATTGGTCACTAAAAGGTTGCATCGAATCATCGATCTTATTATTACTTGGGTAGCAAAGTGATGCATTACTAGATCTTCGCTTCATTGCTTATAATTTTATAATATGATTTTAAAATTATTGCCAACGTGATAATAACCTATATAGGTCACACACATAGTAACGTAATTTAAAAGGGAATAAATTTAAATTTTAAGGATTTAAATATATTAATATGATTAATAGTATTTAAATCATTTAATTTAAATTAAAAGGAAAGTTTGTATATATGTATATTAATTAAGTAAGACTTAATTAAGTTATATATATATAAATTCGTTTTATGAAATTAGGTTTTGATTAATTCCATTTAACTACTATATATAGGATATATAGCAATTACTTAGGGTTAGATCATAACTTGAAAACCCTAGCCGCTCTTAGAGAGAGACTAGAGTGAAAATGTACAGTTTCATAAAGGTTCCTTTGGTGGCTAGTAACGCAAGTCCCTCTTATTTGAGAATCGTTCGACGGTTCGTGCGGCGTTCGTGTGGATACCATAGAGACATAGTTTCATGAGGAATTGCGTTAAGGATTCGAGCGCATCAATTTCAGATTCTCGTCTTTCATATTCGGTATAATCTCTAAACAACTGAGTTAATTATTTTTCGCATGGATCCTGTTTTTGGGTTTCGGAAATTGCTTTGAATTTTTCTATTTTCGCTGCATTTTATGTGCCGAACCCCTACATCCTTTGCTATGTTACATGATGAGACTTTATCTATTTCGGATTGTACCATGCTGCTGAAAAGATTGTTCATTGCTTTTGAATAATATGAAACCATATAGGTTTCGGTTGAGTCCATCTCTAGTAGAGTTTTTGGAGTGCCATCATCTTTCCTTGGTATTACTGGTCCATTCTCTACCACCCACCATTCCCATGGGTCTCGCTTAAGATAGATCCTCATTCGGAATTTCCAGAAATTATAGTTTTCTGTTCCAAAGAGTAATGAGGGTCGGTTTGTTGATTGACCCTCTTGATGAGCGTTTCTAAATTGTGTCATGTCAGAATCTTTCCCTTCAAGTCACCTTTAAGACCAAGATAAGTAGAGCCAAACTTTGATACCAAATGAAATTTAATTAGACACACTTAGAAGGGGGGGGGGGGTTGAATAAGTGTAGGAACAAGCTATGTCCAACTTTTGATCAATTAAAAATTCCTTAGGATATACAATGCAGCAAGCTGGATTCGAAATCCTTTATAAATTGAAATGGTAAGACAAGATAATGAATTGATGTGACACTTTCCAAAATATTAAATTTAGAGACTTATTCTTTTTCAGACTGTAATAATGAGAAAACAATTTGCTGAATTTGTTTTGATATTTTTAAGATATTGAATGCAGGCTGCCTGATAGATAGCAGAATAAGATGACACAAAATGCAATCACATTAACACATGAAATTTTACGTGGTTTAACTACTACCCTTTATAATAGTAGCCTAGTCCACGTCCAATACCAACTAGTATTGGAGACTCACTTTTATTAAACAATTCCAATTATAATACAAGTTTCCACCACTTGAGCACTTTTACTCCTTGTGCATCTATGCACCCTCAAGCACCTATGCTTTCTTCAAACTTGATTGTAAGAATACAATAATCCAAACCAGATTATAATTTAAATAATGTATGATAAATTTAAAATACACAATAGAGGTCTAATGGTCTAAGCAATTTATCACTTAACAATGCAAGGCTCTAGTATATAATTATACGCAAGAAAGATATTACCAACGTATTTGCTACAATATCACCTCTGAAAATAGACAACAATAACTTCTTCAATAAAATTTCAATCAACAATATGAAGCAGAAGAAGAACAAGTTCCCAGTTTGTATGCTAGCAATTGCAGTATGTATGTCTTATCTTCCTTGTTCATTAGTCCAATTCTTTTATAGGCTACATAGTAAGTTACCGTTGCAAGGTTGCCTATACTGATTTTGACCGTTTTCCACAAATCATGCATTATGATAATAATATCCAGATTATGTGCTAATCACAACGTGATCCAGTCTCTTTTTAGTTGCTTGATATCGTAGGACTCTGATATGATTAACAATAGATATTATGCTAACAACATGATCAATCAGTGATTGGTGAGTAGATTGAATTCGGTTGAGTGCCTATCACGTGGGAAAACTTATCTCTTACATCTCCCATGATTCAGGATATATCAGTGATTGGAGATTATATGCTTGATTAAGTGCTTGTCACATGGTGACAACATATCTCCTAAATTATATCTCATATTAAAACGATATGTAGATTCATTATTTATATGTATCACAATCATAGGCATATTACTTATCATATTCTGCAACCACTAAAATTGTTTCCGTAATGGGTTGGGCTAGAATCACTCTACTCACTTTCCTTAACTTAAGCAATTATATGACGCATGATCAATTATGATATCATAGTTGATTTGATTCGATGGAGATAACCAATAGACTCCTTAGATTATGGAGTAATTATATGATGCATGTCGCATGGTATTTCTTTAACCAAACAAGATGTCATATAATGGGTCAGTGTAACTATCTTACATTAATAACATGTTTTATGATCTTAGTGTATCAATTTTTAACACTGGATATATGAGCACTGGATATATGAGCACAATTATATATATAATGCACGTGCCCTAGAGCCTTGTATTAAAAAGTAATTTATGCTTAAGATCTTACATATCTTTCCTAGGACTCAAAATGCCGTTACATCCTCCAAAGACTTCAAGTCTTATATTTTCCTCCTTGATGTTCCTTTAATGCCATTTCTTTTCCTGAAATTTCATAGAGTATGATTAGAGGAATAATATGGTCATCATCAAAACATTTAGGATGGAGTATGACATAAGTCAACAAGAGAGGAGAGAGAAAAAAGAAAAAAGTGGGAAAGAGGAGTGAGAAAATGGTGACCAAAAAGAGGAGAGAGAAAAGAAAGAAAAAAAGTGGGAAAGAGGAGAGAGAAAATGGTGGTCAAAGAAAGAGGGAGGAAAATGGTAGTCAACATTTACGTGTATTTTTTTAAGCCACATAGAAAATGGTTTGTTTTGTTTTTTTTAAATAGTCATTCATAAAAATTGGCTTGATTTCTTAACATTCGTGAGGAAAATTGGACGGAATGGACTGATTAAGAATTTTTAAAAAGCACATTGTGCCAATTGCATTTTTTAAATACAGTGGCTCAATGTTTACAACTCGATGAACACAATGCGGTAAATGTGTTTTTTGCCCTTTTTGGTGTACAACAGAATCTATTAAAGGTGGTCCCCTAAAAAAAAGGAAAAGGAAAAAATAGATGTGTTGTAAAAATATAGTGTTGTACTATATAGGCCACTCCCCTTCTCATAATTTGCTAGCTTTGTGTTTGGTAAGGAGGGACTAGGCCAATGGCCTATTACGTGAAGAAGAAAAGAGTGACACTCAATTTGGGACATTCTAATACTCAGCATTTATATTACTACTAACACACTTAGGTTTATTTTACACTTTGTTTACAATTGAGCATACATATACACCCACTCATACATTACACATAAAATCATATACTCCATGTACATTGATTTATTTCAAATAATATTTACCCGAGACTAGGATATAATTTAATTGGGTACCAATATTACTTCCTATTCCAATTCTACATAGATATTAAAATAATCACTTATTATTAATTATTTATTTAATCAAAGTTATTTTCTCCCATAGGTCTAGAATACACATTTAAATACCCCTACACACAACATGGGGTCACATAAGACTCTTTTTCACATAACTTAATAAATTACATTAGTTACGCTTACTTTTATCGTATAGTTTTATATAATAATTCCAATGTCACACCTCATCTTATATTGAATGAAAAACCTTGCTATATAAGATTTCTTCTTACATGCTATTACTCATGATAATTAATGAATGACAATTAGTCAATGACATTATTTATTTATTAATAATACTAATTAATTTAATCCATTTCATCATTAATTAAATTAGTACTTTCTCATTTCACCACTTTGCCACACTAGGCATTATTCCACAAGTTTAAACTAAGCTTCTCATCACTTTTGCTACATTGCTTAATTATCGCATACTTAGTCAATTAAATTAATTTCCACACTCATGCCAATACTATATATATTTATATTCAAATAAATATGCAAACAATCTTTATTCTCCATATTATAATTTATTAAAATTCACGGGCATTACAGTTGACCAAATTCTCTCACTAAACCCATGTGACATTAAACACTAAAGAACCGGTGATTTGATTTTACATACATTGCATACATGTTATATATATAGATCAAGAGAGAAATTTCCTTTATTAGTCTCATTTGTATACAAACTCCTTACCAACTCCCTCTCCCAAAAACCCACGTAAATTTTATAGTAGATAAGTCCCATATTGAAGCCCCACTAACACATTTAACCAAATCAAGAATTTTAATAAAGAATTGATGCATAAAGGTATAAAATCCAAAGTCAAAATTTTGATCTTGTATGCTATAATAGATTTGTTGTTTTTATGTTTAAACGTGTTCTATGTAGTGTCTATAAGTGATCCGGGTTAGCTCATGTTAGATCCATAACATCAAAGTGCTCAAATTTAAGTTTTTCAAAATCACGAAAAAAAAAATTTCAGGTCTCGATACCAAATGTCAGACCCCATCGATCTTTGGTTGTTAAGTATTTTTGTTGTTTAAATGTTTGATCTTGTTGTATGTTGTGAGATCTGTGTTCTAGAACTTTTAGTAGGACCAGATCATTCATAGGTTGTAAGATAATTGTGGTCAAAGTCAGTTGACTAACCACGAAAATTGAAGATCTGGGCAGCCCAGATTTCCCAGAAGGCTCTGACAAGATTTTCAAGGCCTCTGATCTTACTGATCTTTGATGTTTTGGCCAAGTTCTTATTTTGTTATTGTAGTCTGTCATGAGTACTACACATCCATGCTTTTATATTACTCAGATCATGAACAGAATAAATAATAATCACGGTCAAAGGTAATCATTTTAGTTTTTGTGGGGAACCAAATAGTCTTAAAAAAAAATTCAGTCTCTGCAGCAGAATGTCGCCACTCACAGCTCAAGGTGAAATCGTGGTTCGTTGCTCCAGGTGAGGAATTGACTAACTAGTTTAATTTCTGATGTATTAAACTAGTCTTTGACGAATTTTAGTCTTAAATCAAAACTGATTGTTGATTTTAATCTTTAGTTATTTCTGGCTACTAGTGAATGTGTTTTGGGAATTGGCGTTGTTCTATTTGGTCACGGATGAATGTGTATTTGTTAAAATGGTTATGTACCCTCCAAGTGGAGGTTTGGTTACTGTTATATTCTGATTTGGTTACTAGGTACTTTTTAACAACATAGAGGTGGATTAAATTGGTTTTGGAAACCTGCTGATTATGTTTTGGTTACTAGTGCTTATATATTTGATCTTTCTTTGGTTGTGTAGTTGTTGAAATAGTTTTTGTTACTTAAGAGTTGTGGTGTGGTGACTGCTCAATTTTGATTTGGTTACTGTGTACGTTATGTTAATGTAAATGCTCATTATTGTTTATTAGTACTGCAGTTTCGATTTGGTTACCTACTTTAATGTGTTTGATTACTCTGTTTTAATTTGAGTTTGTGAGTATTTTGCTTGTTTTTTCTATGGTAATGTATTGTATTTGCAGATTTGGGATCAATATTACAAGGAGCGCTATCGCAATTTCAACGTAAAAAATCATTTATTGGTCGTAATGGAAGTTCACTCTTTTTGTAATTATTTTGTGGATGCACTAATCTTGTAACTACTTTCTAATTATTGTATAGTAGTGTAAAGAAACCTTTTTATAAATCGATCATTATTGGTTTAGTTTGGGTTAACTATTAGACTAACTAAGCGAAGCAAATACATAGACTAGATAATTTGTGCATTGCATCAAATTAAACCACATGTTTTACCGCTTTTGCATACCCCTTTAATTCCTTTGAGTTTCGATCTTGCAACCGTAATCCTTAAGCATAGTGTTTCACGTGTTATCTAGGGCCCTGATCAACGTAGACCAAGAGCGTAGACCAAGGGTGAACACTTATTATTTACAACATGGATTACCAGGGTATCTAGTCCCATTCGCTACTTAGTCGATTTTGAATTATAAGATAAATGTAATAACCCGATATTTTTTATATAATTAAATCGTAAATTTTATGTTTTTTTTTTAAAGATGAGAATGCAAAAGGTAATGTGTATGTATTTATGTGATGAATATAAAATATATTTATTACATGAATGATTACAAATAATTTTATTTTAGAATTATTGCTCATTATAAAGTATATTCATATAATAATTAATTTTATAGTAAAAATATTTTTATTAATTATTTTCCATGAAAATATGTTTATATATTATTTAAATAATATATGAAATGGTTATAGCATTATTATAATAACTATTTTATTATATGAATTTATTTTAGATTAATTAAGCTAATTATTTAACTTAATTAATAATGTTATATATATGACAGATAAATCAGATATGGAATCCAAACCCTAATTTTGGATTTTGATCAAAGAATGATAATAATAATAATATAATATTAATTATATTTTGATTTTTCAGTGTTATAAATAAGTATTGTATGTACCCATTAGTAAATGGTGGTGCAGTATTTGGAAAACCCTAATGTTACCGATAAACCCTAGTTTCGAAGTCAAATGAGAATTTAAAATCTGTCTAATAACTATGTTATGTGATTAATGATATTTATTATAATATTATATTATTTATATTTCAATGCTATAAATATGTACTGTATATGTGTGTGGACTGTTAATGGTTGTTCAATTATGATGTATCATGACCAAGCCCTAGCATTAAAATTGTGAAACCCTAATTTAAAACTCCATTATAAGTTCGAGAATGTTTTATAATTGTATTATCATGATTAAGGATAAGAATTATGGAATTTAAAGTTAATTAGAAAAAAAACTAATTTTTGAAACCCTAATTAATATTTAGAAATATTAATTTCTAGAAACCCTATTTCCGGGTTGTTAATTGTAAACTGTAATTGCTAATTTGGCACGCTTAATGATAATTAGTAAAACATAAACCTAATTATCAAGTCTATGTAATTAGGAAACCTAATTAATTAAGAAACCTTAATTTGTATTTTTAGAAACTAAAATTTTATTTTATTTTTACAAACCCTAATTTAGACATCCTATAATTTTTGTGTTAAACCTTAGGGTTAAACCCTAAGGATTTGCCAAATGACCAATGTGCCATTAAAATTCTAGGCCAATTGACCATTTTGCCCTTATTGCATAATTGAAGATTTCTTGCAAATCATGCTAAGATTGGAGTGGTTGTGTGAAGCCCCAAATTAGCATAATTCATATCTCGAATTTGATTCTTCACGCTTAATTCTAATATCATACTAAAATCATGAACAACAAAAATAATAGAATAATTTACATTGATATAATATAAATATTCGCGTCCCAAGGTACCGTAACCATTACTACAACAATCCAGTGAATAAACTTAGACATAACTTAATCATCCTTAAATTCATCATAATAAGCATAACAATAGTAATAATACTTCTACACTTAAAGGACTAAGTTATTCTGTAGCCTTGCCCTTTCCCTTGTCATTTCCCGATGTACCGCCTTGCTCTGCCTTAACTGTAATGTTTTTAGGGAAGCAAGAATGAGCAACAAGTTTGCCCAGCAAGTAATATAGCAAGAAGAATAAGCAGTTATAGCATTTGAATCTTCAAGGGTATAACAATAATTGATAGTTCAAGTATATCAAGAAATATCAAGAGTATTCAATAGGTGTCACTATAGACTGAAGGATATCAACAAAATTTTAGGATTTATTCATTTCGAGGTTCAATAAGAATGAATCATCGAAAGCGACTACTAAGGACTAACAACTCTTACTAGAATTAACAAAGATTATATCGCAATCCAATATAAACGAAAGTACAACAGGTGATCAGCCTAAAGTACCCTACGTTATGCATAACATTTAATCATACTCATGTGCGCACGTCGATTCTCCGACAATATAAAATTTCCCCTTTTTAAGAGGGTTGTCCATCTCAGTAGATTTACAAGAGTCCGCACCAAATCGATTGATTTGGATAGCTTTCTTAACACATGATTATGGTCTAGCCGAATCAAAGGCTTAGACCATTTTTATAATGCATTTATGAATGATAAGTCCAATACTCGTAACAATGTTAAGGCATACAAATGATTTCCGAATAGTAATAGATGTTTGATCGATATAAGTATGGCAACAATTCGGGTTATACAATATACAATGTAAAGATTTTAGAAAACTTGCATTCAATATGAGAATCAAATGAAGTTCGAGAATTCGCACAAAATCCAAAGTTGTGTGAGTTAGGAGACTTGCCTTTAGCGCTGATTACCACTTATAGCATAAAATCACCTCAATGAACTATGTTATCCTATTTATGTATGTATAGATATTCATTAGACACACACACTTGATATACATATTTGCATACTTTCATCACATATATCTAAATTCATATAGGCTACACACTCATAGACGCGTAACTCACATTGATTTATACCTTTAAAATCTTTAGTACCATATGCTCATCTTTTATTTGTATTTGCAAAATATCCTTTACTTTACGTATTTTTAAGTTGTTTCACATATTAAAGAACCTTTAAGCTAGTTTTGACCCTTTATTAAAGTTAATCATACATTTCCATCTTTCATGCTTAAAAGAGTTCATTATATCAACCACTAGCCATAGTATTCATTACACCACATAATATTGCCAAACAACTTCTTTCTACACATGCTTGCATAGTTTATAAAATGTCTAACTAGATGTGTGAACATGTCGATTATCTCTAGAGGCATAAGCATCCTATCCTAATTGTTCAAAAGTTCACAATATAAGTCATAGAGTTTTCAACTCAATTGGTTTTCAAATATTAAGATGTCATGTCTAACAATCTATACATGCAAGGTACGTTGAGTCCACATTTCATATGTATTTACAAGACTAACTAAGCTATAAACATATGCTATAAACATGATTTTCGTCTTTTAACTTTTCTTTCCAAAAGGTTATAATTCAAATCTAAACCAACTAAAATATCTTGCAACTTTCATTTATACATGTTTAAGAAGTATGCATGTTCTTGAATTTAAGTGAAATTAAGACTTCTTGCATCAAACAAATTAAATAAAACAAAACAATAAAAGTCGGCCACAACAAGATTTCTTCCTACCAAGCAATGGCATTAACACTATAAAACCTCACACAAGTGTATAGCCATCATTAAACATTCCCCCCTGGGCGTAGCCTTATATATAAAGATGACCTTCAATGAGAAGGCGTGGTTTCGTAAGCTAGAAAATCTTTCCCCTGTTATGAACCTTATGAAATTTTCACCCCAACAACCATCCAAACAACAATGTAATGATGTATAATTGATATAAACTTGATATGAAACATCCCTAGCATGCTTCTAACACTTCCAAACATACAAAAAATTAAATTCAAGGATCAATTCAAGATTTTTATCATTTTTCCAAAGTTTAACACATTTAACGATTCTCTTCATTCTGGATTCAAGTTACATTTGACCAATTTACTTCGTTTAAATTTCGTTGATTTCGTATTTAACCATATTAACAATGTCTAGCTTCAAGTTGCACATTCTAGCATGCTTCAACCATAAACTTTTCAACTCAAAACAAGTATTATTGTACTTTTCTAAGAACTTTGCAAATACTTAAATGTAAGAACATATAGAGGAATATTACCTTTGGTGGAGTTGAATTGCTACTCTAGCTTCACTTTGCAGATTATATAAGCTCCACCCAATCACACTCACACACACTTGAAGTTTTAAAGAGAATTAGCAAAATGGTTGTGAATGTGAAGAGCTCTATTTATAGGAAAGCTTGTGACCAATCTAAGCTATACTCAATGAATTAAACCATTGGAATGGAGAAGAAGCCGATGGTTATGAAGGATTTGGTAGAAGAGTACTATATAGGCCACTCCCCTTCTCATAATTTGCTAGCTTTGTGTTTGGTAAGGAGGGACTAGGCCAATGGCCTATTACGTGAAGAAGAAAAGAGTGACACTCAATTTGGGACATTCTAATACTCAGCATTTGTATTACTACTAGCACACGTAGGTTTATTTTACACTTTGTTTAAAATTGAGCATACATATACACCCACTCATACATTACACATAAAATCATATACTCCATGTACATTGATTTATTTCAAATAATATTTACCCGAGACTAGGATATAATTTAATTGGGTACCAATATTACTTCCTATTCCAATTCTACATAGATATTAAAATAATCACTTATTATTAATTATTTATTTAATCAAAGTTATTTTCTCCCATAGGTCTAGAATACACATTTAAATACCCCTACACACAACATGGGGTCACATAAGACTCTTTTTCACATAACTTAATAAATTACATTAGTTACGCTTACTTTTATCGTATAGTTTTATATAATAATTCCAATGTCACACCTCATCTTATATTGAATGAAAAACCTTGCTATATAAGATTTCTTCTTACATGCTATTACTCATGATAATTAATGAATGACAATTAGTCAATGACATTATTTATTTATTAATAATACTAATTAATTTAATCCATTTCATCATTAATTAAATTAGTACTTTCTCATTTCACCACTTTGCCACACTAGGCATTATTCCACAAGTTTAAACTAAGCTTCTCATCACTTTTGCTACATTGCTTAATTATCGCATACTTAGTCAATTAAATTAATTTCCACACTCATGCCAATACTATATATATTTATATTCAAATAAATATGCAAACAATCTTTATTCTCCATATTATAATTTATTAAAATTCACGGGCATTACAGGTTGACCAGCTCTCACTAACCCCATGTGACATTAAACACTAGCAACCAGCTGATTTCAGCTACATACATTGCATACATGTTATATATATAGATCAAGAGAGAGAAATTTCCTTTATTAGTCTCATTTGTATACAAACTCCTTACCAACTCCCTCTCTCCCAAAACCCACGAAATTTTATAGTAGATAAGTCCCATATTGAAGCCCCACTAACACATTTAACCAAATCAGTAGCCAGAATAAAGAATTGATGCATAAAGGTATAAAATCCAAAGTCAAAATTTTGATCTTGTATGCTATAATAGATTTGTTGTTTTTATGTTTAAACGTGTTCTATGTAGTGTCTATAAGTGATCTGGGTTAGCTCATGTTAGATCCATAACATCAAAGTGCTCGAAATTTAAGTTTTTCAAAATCTAAAAAAAAAAAATTGTGTCTGACAGTCAAATGTCAAACCCCATAGATCTTTGGTTGTTAAGTATTTTTGTTGTTTAAATGTTTGATCTTGTTGTATGTTGTGAGATCTGTGTTCTAGAACTTTTTGTAGGACCAGATCATTCATAGGTTGTAAGATAATTGTGGTCAAAGTCAGTTGACTAACCACGAAAATTGAAAATCTGGGCAGCCCAGATTTCCCAGAAGGCTCTGACAAGATTTTCAAGGCCTCTGATCTTACTGATCTTTGATGTTTTGGCCAAGTTCTTGTTTTGTTATTGTAGTCTGTCATGAGTACTACACATCCATGCTTTTATATTACTCGGATCATGAATGTAATAAATAATAATCACTACCAAAGGTAATCATTTTAGTTTTTGTGGGGAACCAAATAGTCTTTAAAAAATTCATCGCAGTGAGAGAATGTCGCCACTCACAATTTCAAGGTGAAATCGTGGTTCACCGCCTCCGGTGAGGAATTGACTAACTAGTTTAATTTCTGATGTATTAAACTAGTCTTTGACGAATTTTAGTCTTAAATCAAAACTGATTGTTGATTTTAATCTTTAGTTATTTCTGGCTACTAGTGAATGTGTTTTGGGAATTGGCGTTGTTCTATTTGGTCACGGATGAATGTGTATTTGTTAAAATGGTTATGTACCCTCCAAGTGGAGGTTTGGTTACTGTTATATTCTGATTTGGTTACTAGGTACTTTTTAACAACATAGAGGTGGATTAAATTGGTTTTGGAAACCTGCTGATTATGTTTTGGTTACTAGTGCTTATATATTTGGATACTGCTGGTTGTGTAGTTGTTGAAATAGTTTTTGTTACTTAAGAGTTGTGGTGTGGTGACTGCTCAATTTTGATTTGGTTACTGTGTACGTTATGTTAATGTAAATGCTCATTATTGTTTATTAGTACTGCAGTTTCGATTTGGTTACCTACTTTAATGTGTTTGATTACTCTGTTTTAATTTGAGTTTGTGAGTATTTTGCTTGTTTTTTCTATGGTAATGTATTGTATTTGCAGATTTGGGATCAATATTACAAGGAGCGCCATCGCAATTTCACTGCAAAAATCATTTATTGGTCTGTAATGGAAGTTCACTCTTTTTGTAATTATTTTGTGGATGCACTAATCTTGTAACTACTTTCTAATTATTGTATAGTAGTGTAAAGAACCCTTTTTATAAATCGATCATTATTGGTTTAGTTTGGGTTAACTATTAGACTAACTAAGCAAAGCAAATACATAGACTAGATAATTTGTGCATTGCATCAAATTAAACCACATGTTTTACCGCTTTTGCATACCCCTTTAATTCCTTTGAGTTTCGATCTTGCAACCGTAATCCTTAAGCATAGTGTTTCACATGTTATCTAGGGCCCTGATCAACGTAGACCAAGAGCGTAGACCAGGGGTGAACACTTATTATTTACAACATGGATTACCAGGGTATCTAGTCCCATTCGCTACTTAGTCGATTTTGAATTATAAGATAAATGTAATAACCCGATATTTTTTATATAATTAAATCAGAAATTTTGAGTATTTTTTTTAAAGATGAGAATGCGTGCAAGGTAATGTGTATGTATTTATGTGATGAATACAAAATATATTTATTACATGAATGATTACAAATAATTTTATTTTAGAATTATTGCTCATTATAAAGTATATTCATATAATAATTAATTTTATAGTAAAAATATTTTTATTAATTATTTTCCATGAAAATATGTTTATATATTATTTAAATAATATATGAAATGGTTATAGCATTATTATAATAACTATTTTATTATATGAATTTATTTTAGATTAATTAAGCTAATTATTTAACAATTAATTAATAATGTTATATATATGATGAGATAAATCGGATATGGAATCCAAACCCTAATTTTGGATTTTGATCAAAGAATGATAATAATAATAATATAATATTAATTATATTTTGATTTTTCAGTGTTATAAATAAGTATTGTATGTACCCATTGGTAAATGGTGGTGCAGTATTTGGAAAACCCTAATGTTACCGATAAACCCTAGTTTCGAAGTCAAATGAGAATTTAAAATCTGTCTAATAACTATGTTATGTGATTAATGATATTTATTATAATATTATATTATTTATATTTCAATGCTATAAATATGTACTGTATATGTGTGTGGACTGTTAATGGTTGTTCAATTATGATGTATCATGACCAAGCCCTAGCATTAAAATTATGAAACCCTAATTTAAAACTCCATTATAAGTTCGAGAATGTTTTATAATTGTATTATCATGATTAAGGATAAGAATTATGGAATTTAAAGTTAATTAGAAAAAAACTAATTTTGAAACCCTAATTAATATTTAGAAATATTAATTTCTAGAAACCCTATTTCCGGGTTGTTAATTGTAGACTGTAATTGCTAATTTGGCACGCTTAATGATAATTAGTAAAACATAAACCTAATTATCAAGTCTATGTAATTAGGAAACCTAATTAATTAAGAAACCTTAATTTGTATTTTTAGAAACTAAAATTTTATTTTATTTTTACAAACCCTAATTTAGACATCCTATAATTTTTGTGTTAAACCTTAGGGTTAAACCCTAAGGATTTGCCAAATGACCAATGTGCCATTAAAATTCTAGGCCAATTGACCATTTTGCCCTTATTGCATAATTGAAGATTTCTTGCAAATCATGCTAAGATTGGAGTGGTTGTGTGGCGCCCCAAATTCAGACACTCATATCTCGAATTTGATTCTTCACGTGCTAATTCTAATATCATACTAAAATCATGAACAACAAAAATAATAGAATAATTTACATTGATATAATATAAATATTCGCGTCCCAAGGTACCGTAACCATTACTACAACAATCCAGTGAATAAACTTAGACATAACTTAATCATCCTTAAATTCATCATAATAAGCATAACAATAGTAATAATACTTCTACACTTAAAGGACTAAGTTGATATTCGTAGCCTTGCCCTTCCCTTGTCATTTTTCCGATGTACCTTGCTTGCCTCGCTTTAAGCGTAATGTTTTTAGGGAAGCAAGAATGAGCAACAAGTTTGCCCAGCAAGTAATATAGCAAGAAGAATAAGCAGTTATAGCATTTGAATCTTCAAGGGTATAACAATAATTGATAGTTCAAGTATATCAAGAAATATCAAGAGTATTCAATAGGTGTCACTATAGACTGAAGGATATCAACAAAATTTTAGGATTTATTCATTTCGAGGTTCAATAAGAATGAATCACTGAGCAGTCACTAAGGACTAACAACTCTTACTAGAATTAATAGTATTATACTGCAATCCAATATAAACGAGTACAACAGGTGATCAGCCTAAAGTACCCTACGTTATGCATAACATTTAATCATACTCATGTGCGCACGTCGATTCTCCGACAATATAAAATTTCCCCTTTTTAAGAGGGTTGTCCATCTCAGTAGATTTACAAGAGTCCGCACCAAATCGATTGATTTGGATAGCTTTCTTAACACATGATTATGGTCTAGCCGAATCAAAGGCTTAGACCATTTTTATAATGCATTTATGAATGATAAGTCCAATACTCGTAACAATGTTAAGGCATACAAATGATTTCCGAATAGTAATAGATGTTTGATCGATATAAGTATGGCAACAATTCGGGTTATACAATATACAATGTAAAGATTTTAGAAAACTTGCATTCAATATGAGAATCAAATGAAGTTCGAGAATTCGCACAAAATCCAAAGTTGTGTGAGTTAGGAGACTTGCCTTTAGCGCTGATTACCACTTATAGCGTAAAATCACCTCAATGAACTATGTTATCCTATTTATGTATGTATAGATATTCATTAGACACACACACTTGATATACATATTTGCATACTTTAATCACATATATCTAAATTCATATAGGCTACACACTCATAGACGCGTAACTCACATTGATTTATACCTTTAAAATCTTTAGTACCATATGCTCATCTTTTATTTGTATTTGCAAAATATCCTTTACTTTACGTATTTTTAAGTTGTTTCACATATTAAAGAACCTTTAAGCTAGTTTTGACCCTTTATTAAAGTTAATCATACATTTCCATCTTTCACAGTTAAAAGAGTTCATTATATCAACCACTAGCCATAGTATTCATTACACCACATAATATTGCCAAACAACTTCTTTCTACACATGCTTGCATAGTTTATAAAATGTCTAACTAGATGTGTGAACATGTCGATTATCTCTAGAGGCATAAGCATCCTATCCTAATTGTTCAAAAGTTCACAATATAAGTCATAGAGTTTTCAACTCAATTGGTTTTCAAATATTAAGATGTCATGTCTAACAATCTATACATGCAAGGTACGTTGAGTCCACATTTCATATGTATTTACAAGACTAACTAAGCTATAAACATATGCTATAAACATGATTTTCGTCTTTTAACTTTTCTTTCCAAAAGGTTATAATTCAAATCTAAACCAACTAAAATATCTTGCAACTTTCATTTATACATGTTTAAGAAGTATGCATGTTCTTGAATTTAAGTGAAATTAAGACTTCTTGCATCAAACAAATTAAATAAAACAAAACAATAAAAGTCAAGTAACAAGACTCTTCTTTACGTAAGCGAGCATTAACACTATAAAACCTCCCGTAAGGTATAGCCATCATTAAACATTCCCCCCCTAGGGGCAGAGCTTTATATCTTGACATGACCCCATTGAAAGCGGGCGTGTAATTGTCGCAAGCTAGAAAATCTTTCCCCTGTTATGAACCTTATGAAATTTTCACCCCAACAACCATCCAAACAACAATGTAATGATGTATAATTGATATAAACTTGATATGAAACATCCCTAGCATGCTTCTAACACTTCCAAACATACAAAAAATTAAATTCAAGGATCAATTCAAGATTTTTATCATTTTTCCAAAGTTTAACACATTTAACGATTCTCTTCATTACGGATTCGTTACTTGACCAATTTACTTCGTTTAAATTTCGTTGATTTCGTATTTAACCATATTAACAATGTCTAGCTTCAAGTTGCACATTCTAGCATGCTTCAACCATAAACTTTTCAACTCAAAACAAGTATTATTGTACTTTTCTAAGAACTTTGCAAATACTTAAATGTAAGAACATATAGAGGAATATTACCTTTGGTGGAGTTGAATTGCTACTCTAGCTTCACTTTGCAGATTATATAAGCTCCACCCAATCACACTCACACACACTTGAAGTTTTAACAGAGAATTAGCAAAATGGTTGTGAATGTGAAGAGCTCTATTTATAGGAAAGCTTGTGACCAATCTAAGCTATACTCAATGAATTAAACCATTGGAATGGAGAAGAAGCTGATGGTTATGAAGGATTTGGTAGAAGAGTACTATATAGGCCACTCCCCTTCTCATAATTTGCTAGCTTTGTGTTTGGTAAGGAGGGACTAGGCCAATGGCCTATTACGTGAAGAAGAAAAGAGTGACACTCAATTTGGGACATTCTAATACTCAGCATTTGTATTACTACTAAGACACGAGGTTTATTTTACACTTTGTTTAAAATTGAGCATACATATACACCCACTCATACATTACACATAAAATCATATACTCCATGTACATTGATTTATTTCAAATAATATTTACCCGAGACTAGGATATAATTTAATTGGGTACCAATATTACTTCTATTCCAATTCTACATAGATATTAAAATAATCACTTATTATTAATTATTTATTTAATCAAAGTTATTTTCTCCCATAGGTCTAGAATACACATTTAAATACCCCTACACACAACATGGGGTCACATAAGACTCTTTTTCACATAACTTAATAAATTACATTAGTTACGCTTACTTTTATCGTATAGTTTTATATAATAATTCCAATGTCACACCTCATCTTATATTGAATGAAAAACCTTGCTATATAAGATTTCTTCTTACATGCTATTACTCATGATAATTAATGAATGACAATTAGTCAATGACATTATTTATTTATTAATAATACTAATTAATTTAATCCATTTCATCATTAATTAAATTAGTACTTTCTCATTTCACCACTTTGCCACACTAGGCATTATTCCACAAGTTTAAACTAAGCTTCTCATCACTTTTGCTACATTGCTTAATTATCGCATACTTAGTCAATTAAATTAATTTCCACACTCATGCCAATACTATATATATTTATATTCAAATAAATATGCAAACAATATTTATTCTCCATATTATAATTTATTAAAATTCACGGGCATTACAGGTTGACCAGCTCTCACTAACCCCATGTGACATTAAACACTAGCAACCAGCTGATTTCAGCTACATACATTGCATACATGTTATATATATAGATCAAGAGAGAGAAATTTCCTTTATTAGTCT
This sequence comes from Panax ginseng, assembly GCA_020205605.1. Taxonomy (NCBI): domain Eukaryota; kingdom Viridiplantae; phylum Streptophyta; class Magnoliopsida; order Apiales; family Araliaceae; genus Panax; species Panax ginseng. Next base: position 44,993,258 of record CM035131.1, read on the forward strand.
CATTTGTACACAAACTCCTTACCAACTCCCTCTCTCCCAAAACCCACGAAATGTTATAGTAGATAAGTCCCATATTGAAGCCCCACTAACACACTTAACCAAATCAGTAGCCAGAATCAAGAATTGATGCATAAAGGTATAAAATCCAAAGTCAAAATTTTGATCTTGTATGCTATAATAGATTTGTTGTTTTTATGTTTAAACATGTTCTATGTAGTGTCTATAAGTGATCTGGGTTAGCTCATGTTAGATCCATAACATCAAAGTGCTCGAAATTTAAGTTTTTCAAAATCTGAAAAAAAAAATTTGTGTCTGACAGTCAAATGTCAGACCCCATCGATCTTTGGTTGTTAAGTATTTTTGTTGTTTAAATGTTTGATCTTGTTGTATGTTGTGAGATCTGTGTTCTAGAACTTTTAGTAGGACCAGATCATTCATAGGTTGTAAGATAATTGTGGTCAAAGTCAGTTGACTAACCACGAAAATTGAAGATCTGGGCAGCCCAGATTTCCCAGAAGGCTCTGACAAGATTTTCAAGGCCTCTGATCTTACTGATCTTTGATGTTTTGGCCAAGTTCTTATTTTGTTATTGTAGTCTGTCATGAGTACTACACATCCATGCTTTTATATTACTCAGATCATGAACAGAATAAATAATAATCACGGTCAAACATAGGTTGACCAACTGCCTGGGTTTCATTTCTGGAAAACCCAGAAAGTTCAAGAACATAGTTTTGAATGAACTTTGACCAGCCTTAATCTTGTGCATGTAATGTTGTTTGGTTGATTTTGTGATACTAAGTTGTTCTATGACATAAGTACTAAAATCTAATATATTGGAATCACTTAAAACATGAACAGAGACTGGATTAATCAAGGCTCCAAAAGAGACCCTTGACACTGCTTGAGTTTCTGGGCAGACCAGAAACTCAAGAACACGCCTGCCATGATTTTTGGAGGCTCCGATCTCTTTCATTTTACGTTGTTTGTGTTTGTTGGTGAATATTATAGCATTACATTCGTTCTTTACACTGTGATCAATAGATAGACTAGAAACATCATGATCTGATTGTCACACTTGGTCAAAGTAGTACCTTCGTTAAGTGTATATGAATTTCTAGGTTGCATGAAGAACACGAAGAACACCTATAGCGACGGTTCTGTCGCTATAGGCAGTCTTTAGCGACAATTTATTTTTAAAATTAATTATTTTTATTAAATAAATAAAAAAATTAGTTTTTAATTATTAAAAATACAAAATAGATTATTAAAAATTATTCTAAAGTCTGAAAATTAGTTTTTAATTATTTTGAACATATTTCATAAATATTTAATATTTTTGGAATATTAAAGGTATTTAATTTATTTAATTATAATATTAAATAAATTATTTAAAAATGATTTTAATACTTAAAAATTATTTAAAATTATATTATGGTATAAGAAAATATTTTAAGTTATTTTTAATGACTTTTAATATTTTGTGATGAATTTCATTACTTAATTAATATTAATGATATTTAATTTATTTAATAAATGTATTAAAAAATTATAAAAAATAGAATTAATAATTTAAAATTATATAAAAATGATTTAAAGGTTTTAAAAATATTTGAAGTTATAAAATATAACTTTTGATATTTTTTCATGAAAAATATTAATATTTTAATATTAATGATATTAAAGTTATTTAATAATTATATTAAATAAATGAATTTAAAAATGATTTTAATATTATAAAAATCATTTTTAATGGAATTAAGGTGTTTAAAAATATTTTAAGTTATCAAATATAACTTTTAATATTTAAAGGACAATTTCATTAACAATTTAATATTAATGATATTGGATTTATTTAATAGTTATATTAAATAAATAGTTTTAAAATGATTTTATTAATTTAAAAATCATTTAAAAAGGATATAAATGAATTAAAAATATTTTAAGTTATACTTAATGACTTTTAATATTTTGATAAATGATACATTAATATTTAAATATTAATGGAAATTATTTAAAATGATTTTAAATATTTTAAAAATCATTTAAGGGTAATGGTAATACTTTAAAAATATTTTGAATTATTATAAATAACTTTAATATTTTGGCAGCGGTTTCATTAATAGTTTAATATTAATTAAATATTAATGATAATAGAATTGTTTAATATTTAAATCATTTAATGATGATTCCGGTGTTTGAAAATTCGTGATAAATTATAATAAATGTTTAAAAATTATTTTAAGTAATTTAAAAATAATATGACTGATACTTATAGATGTTGAACTACATGATGGAGTCTTAGACTCGATAATTACCCGGTAAAGTCGTCGGTACACCGACATGTTTCAGAAATTGATCCGGATTTAGATATTTTGACTGTATTAATGTTTGTTGGTGATTCAATGACTGTTGAATATGCGTGACAATGTGATTAGGTTATGTGCTGACTACAATAAGCAGTGCTATGTGTTATAGTATGTTATTCTAATCGAACGAATGATCTTATTAATGATAGGTCATGATATAAAAGATAAAACTAAGTTGTGTATTGTAAGCAGCAGACCAGGCAAGTATCCTACCTTTGCATTTCCTTTATGCAATGGACATGAGTAAGAAAGTTTCATAATTATATTATTATGTACTAGATTATTAACCCTATTATCGTATATATTATATCCGATCATTGATTATCAACATGATATTATATTATATAATTCAGATATATATTCTGTTCGTTAATTTCTAAATATGATATCGTTGAATATGATAAAACCTTTTTGTATCCAATCAAATTGTTTTGGTTCGGATTCCAGACTAAGTATGAACATCCCGAACACGGAAAAACTTTTATGCGCCTAAGGCGGACAAAGTGAACGATAATATCATCCTTGAATGTAGTATTGATCAATACAGGGTCTATGGGATGTACACCCTCGTGCCCATAAGTTATGACGGTTTGCAGATGAAGTTCTATCTAACCTTTTGGAAAATAGAAAATAATGTTCATAGTATGTCGACTACCCTATATATATAGTCAATACGTAGTTTCAAAAATTTGATATAGAATTGTTATGTTATTATTATCGGTTCAGTTTACTTCACAACTATTAATTCGTTGTAGAAGTGATGTACAAAGAAAACATTTAATTCTTTCAGCTAATTGTATTTATAATTGTTATTACTTGTTGGGCACCTAAATGCTCATTCTTGCTTTAAATTTAAATGTTTTCAGCTAAGCATGATCAACCTGAACGTTTAGACAAGATCAAGTGAAAAGGAAAGCAAACAGAATATGTTTTATGGTATTTTTTGTAATAGTTAGACTGTATTAAGATAATGATATGTATTATCTATCATATAAAGAGTTATAGTAAAGGTTGCATACTTGGGATTAGACTCTGATAAATGTAAGTTAAGTTTGATATTTATATTATTGTTATTATTATGAGTATTATTTCTGCTCATAGAAATGGTATCGTAAAGCACTGAATTCGGGTTTCAAGTACCTGAATTTGGGGGCGTTACAATATGGTATCAGAGCTTTAGGGTTAAAAACCTTAGGTGGGTTAGACCTTAGGCTATAACCTTGGGACAGAGGGAAACGTTGAAAATACGAATAACTCATTTAGAGTTTAAAAAGGAGACGAATTGAATAAGTTCATCATCAAATCAAATAAAAGATAACCTATATAAAACTATTATTTGCTATGTGTATATATATTATGTACTAATCAAGATAGTTTGTGTATGGATGTTAGATAGAAAGGATTAGGATACCCTCAAATCGTAAAGAAGGAGCCGATATCCATAACTAAGCCAATATCAAAGCCAATAGCTGAAATAGAGGCTCACATTGAAAGCTACCTCAATGAAGTGGTTATTTTGGAAAGTGTAGTATCGGACCCAGAAATGATAATATAACTAATAGGTAGAGTATAGTTAAAGAATATGTGGTCAATGTCGAGTTCTTAAACTCATATGTTTGTGGTGAGTTCTTAAACTCATAATGTGTGGTAAGTTTGACGAACTAGGTATAGTTAGGTGTGAATGGATTATCGAGGATAATGAGAATATATAGATTACTAAGCAATTGATCCTTAGTGAAGGAATAAGAAATAAGTAGTATTAGTATTACTTGAATATGTATGCTTCTATGTAGTGTATATGATAAGAATGTCGGTGTAATGTAATATTTTATATAAGTTGTGGCAGCGATTCCCGACTTTTGAGTCACAAAGGGATAGCGGATGTTTAAAGCAATATGTGTTATAGTATGTCAAGTGTTATGAATATGAGTTTATGTTGAAATAATGAAATAAGTTGGTATGAAGATAGTAATTATTTATTTGAACACTGGTTAATACAGTAAATCGAGTTTTCAAAATCTAATATTTTGAATACATGATTATTTGCATAGAGAATTTTGCGTTATATGCTAAACGTATACGGTAAGGCTTAGAATGTAAGTTAATAAAGAATAATTTGTGATAATGCCGCCAAGGAGATGAAAAATGAAATCAACGGGCAGAAGAACCTGTCAACAAAGCTGGAGGACAACCAAACCCGATACAGAATTTTGCGATTATGGACGATCAAGCTATGCAGAACGGAATACCAACCGCGGGAAATCAGACAGGATAACAGAGGGGCAAAAGACAGCTTTTGTCACCTATACGATGAAAGTGGGAAGGCAAATTTTTGGTGGAAGGCAAATCAAGCTACAGCTGGAAAAGGGAGTAGTGGTAGTAGGACTGGAAAGAAGATAAAGGGAAAGTTTGTGTGCTATAAGTGTGGGCAGGAGGGATATATCTCTACTAACTGCCCCAATCCAAGAATGTATAGTGGGTGTTTTATTTGTGAATCAATGGAGTATAATGTGAAAGACTGTCCAAGAAGGAGAATGGAGGCAAGGAATGCGAATATGGAAAAAGGCAGCAGGACATTGGCCACAACGAGACCAACTACAACAAACAAACCAACAGAACAACCGAAAAAGTTTTCAACATGACCGTTCAAGAAACTGTAGCAACCGGGGATGCAACTCCAGGTATTATTCAAACAAATTTTATTTTCTTATATATTATATTTTCTTACATATAGTAAATTATTTTGAAGGAGGAATTTGAGTTCTTTTAGAAATCAAATTTATGTTTAAGCAGATAGATAAGCTTTATGCTGAATAGTTAAAGATCGGTTCGATCAATTATGATCGAGATCTAATTGTAATGATTGTGTATGTTATGTACCCTAGTATGTATAGGTTTTAAAACTGTGATTCCGAGGACGGAATCTTTATAAGGGACAGTGAATGTAATAACCCGATATTTTCTATATAATTAAATCAGAAATTTTGCGTAAAAAATAATAATTTAAATATGAGAATGCGTGCAAGGTAATATGTATGTATTTATGTGATGAATATAAAATATATTTATTACATGAATGATTACAAATAATTTTATTTTAGAATTATTAGTCATTATAAAGTATATTCATATTAATTTTATAGTAAAAATATTTATATTAATTATTTTCCATGAAAATATGTTTATATATTATTTAAATAATATATGAAATGGTTATAGCATTATTATAATAACTATTTTATTATATGAATTTATTTGATTAATTAAGCTAATTATTTAACTTAATTAATAATGTTATATATATGATGATAAATCGGATATGGAATCCAAACCCTAATTTTGGATTTTGATCAAGGAATGAGAATAATAATATAATATTAATTATATTTTGATTTTTCAGTGTTATAAATAAGTATTGTATGTACGCATTGGTCAATGGCGGTAAAAGATTTGGAAAACCCTAATGTTACTGGATATAAACCTTAGTTTCAAGTCAAATGAGAATTTAAAATCATACAATAACTATGTTATGTGATTAATGATATTTATTATAATATTTTATTATTTATATTTCAGTGCTATAAATATGTACTGTATATGTGTGTGGACTGTTAATGGTTGTTCAATTATGACGTATCATGACCAAGCCCTAGCATTAAAATTGTGAAACCCTAATTTAAAACTCCATTATGAGTTCTAGAATGTTTTGTAATTGTATTATCATGATTAAGGATAAGAATTATGAAATTTAAAGTTAATTAGAAAAAAACTAATTTTTGAAACCCTAATTAATATTTAGAAATATTAATTTCTAGAAACCCTATTTCCGAGTTGTTAATTGTAAACCGTAATTGCTAATTTGGCACGCTTAATGATAATTAGTAAAACATAAACCTAATTATCAAGTCTATGTAATTAGGAAACCTAATTAATTAAGAAACCTTAATTTTGTATTTTTAGAAACTAAAATTTTATTTTATTTTTATAAACCCTAATTTAGACATCCTATAATTTTTGTGTTAAACCTTAGGGTTAAATCCTAAGGGTCAAACCCTAAGGGTTTGCCACATGACCAATGTGCCATTAAAATTCCAAGCTAATTGACCATTTTTCCCTTATTGCATAATTGAAGATTTCTTGCAAATCTTGCTAAGATTAGAGTGGTTAACCAGCTCTCACTAACCCCATGTGACATTAAACACTAGCAATCAGCTGATTTTAGCTACATACATTGCATACATGTTATATATATAGATCGAGAGAGAAATTTCCTTTATTAGTCTCATTTGTACACAAACTCCTTACCAACTTCCTCTCTCCCAAAACCCACGAAATATAGTAGATCACTCCCATATTGAAGCCCCACTAACACACTTAACCAAATCAGTAGCCAGAATCAAGAATTGATGCATAAAGGTATAAAATCCTAAGTCAAAATTTTGATCTTGTATGTTATAATAGATTTGTTGTTTTTATGTTTCAACATGTTCTATGTAGTGTCTATAAGTGATCTGGGTTGGCTCATGTTAGATCCATAACATCAAAGTGCTCGAATTTATGTTTTTCAAAATCTGGAAAATTTGTTTTTGTGTCTGACAATCAAATGTTAGACCCCATAGATATTTGGTTGTTAAGTATTTTTGATGTTTAAATGTTTGATCTTGTTATATGTTGTGAGATCTGTGTTCTAGAACTTTTAGTAGGACCAGATCATTCATAGGTTGTAAGATAATCGTGCTCAAAGTCAGTTGACCGACCATGAAAACTGAAAATCTGGGCAGCCCAGATTTCCCAGAAAGCTCTGACAAGATTTTCAAGGCCTCTGATTTTACTGATCTTTGATGTTTTGGCCAAGTTCTTGTTTTGTTATTGTAGCTTGTCATGAGTACTACACATCCATGCTTTTATATTACTCAGATCATGACCAGAATAAATAATAATCACGATCAAACATAGGTTGACCAACTGCCTGGGTTCCATTTCTGGAAAACCTAGAAAGTTTAAGAACACAGTTTTGAATGAACTTTGACTAGCATTAATCTTGTGCATGTAATGCTGTTTGGTTGATTTTGTGATACTAAGTTGTTCTATGACATAAGTACTACAATCTAATATATTGGAATCACTTAAAACATGAACAGAGACTGGATTAATCAAGGCTCCAAAAGAGACCCTTGACACTGCTTGAGTTTCTGGGCAGACCAGAAACTCAAGAACACGTCTGACATGATTTTTGGAGGCTCAGATCTTTTTCGTTTTACATTGTTTGTTCGTGTTTGTTGTTGAATCTTATAGCATTACATTCGTTCTTCACACTGTGATCAATAGATAGACTAGAAACATCATGATCTAATTGTCACGCTTGGTCAAAGTAGTACCTTCGTTAACTGCATATGAATTTCTGGGTTGCATAAAGAACACGAAGAACACCTATATACGTTATTACATTGCTATATATGCGAGCTTTAGCGATAGTTTGTTTCTAAAATCAATTATTTTTATTAATTAAATAGAAAAATTAGTTTTTAATTATTAAAAACACAAAATAAATTATTAGCAATTATTGAATCAATAAAATAAAATATTGAATAGTAATTACTGTAACAATTATTGAGTTGTGCCTTCTTACGTAAAAATATTTATCATGCTTCATAAATAGTACTCGTGAATAGTAACTCATGAATAGTAACTCATGAATAGTAACTCATGAATAGTAGCTCATGAATAGTAACTCGTGAATAGTAACCCCGACATAAAAAATAAGAATTTCACAAGAAAAATCTTACCAATATTCCGGTATAATGATATTGAAATCAATTTAATCATTATAAGAAAAATTGAATATTTTTATTTCATAAAATTCGAGGTCTTACAATCTCCCCTCTTATGAAATTTCATCCCCGAAATTTACGTACCTGGTATTTCGAAGAGTTTAGAATACCTTGCTTTCATTTCAGATTCTATCTCCCCGGTCATCATGATTTCTCCATTTCTCATCTCCTGTATTTCAGATATCATTCTAGAATACAGCTTCAAAACAAAGGTTAATTGACATATCACAATTTGTCAACTTAAGTAAAAAATCAGCTTAGGTAGGACACACACTAGCGAAGGATATTACTCGTCTCTCCCTTCCTAGTTCTAATCCTCGATCTCCATCATAGACCATATCTCTAAGCTTTGATACCAACTGTGATGCCCCCAAAATAGGTCCAATCCATCCAACCTATTCTGAGTCGCCAAATACATGGTACAGAAAACAACTACAACTTTATTACTATAATTGTCGTGCAAAATACAACAACACATATACTATGAGTTTTAATACCTACTGTGACTCATGTCCCAACTATGGACATCACCTCACATTGATACATTACATAAAGGTACCGTCAATAACTGTTTTAGAAATTAAAATCTTTGGAAAGTGCTCAAGGAAACCTTCGTACATTGGAGGCCATGAATCTAAGTTATGATAGATATCATATGTCCAGAGAATTATCCTTGGTTGATCCAATAGACCCCAAAGAAAAATGAGAAGATTACTATAATGTTCCTTCCAATGGTGAGTCTTCTCTTGACATATAACTATCTCCATTGTCTGCGATTGAACATTATGTTTCAACCAAACTCCAAGATCATATAGGTAGTGCTGGTAGATATACTCAGCAAGTGGATGTGCACAATCTTGTCTTATGATAACACGAGGTTGTATGTCATTAGACATCTTGTATGATAGTGGTAAAACACCCTTCCAAAGTTGGGTTCACCTCTCCCTATTCGGTTCACCAAAATTAAATATCAAATGATGTATACAATACAACACACTTATCTAAAGTTCTCAATAAAATTATTTCCATACTATTTAGGGAGAATCTCAACATTTATAGACCATCGTTGTATTCCATGTTATCCTCCCTCAACCCAAACTACACTCTTTCTTACCGAAAGGAATTGTGAAGAAAAAAGGGTGAGCACAACTAGCTCAAGAAAGAATATCATGACTAAAGATAATTAAATTATCAATAGCCTTCATCAGTAATAAATCAGAGATTTAGAACATATGGTAGATGATAAAACTTTTTTAACCATAGTTGCAGCGGAACGAGCAATCCATTAGAAGAGTCAAATAGACCATAATGTATATTATCTTCTCTATGTTAAAAGTCCACCAACAATGTTTTATCCCTGTAACATCAATCAATAGTTCCTATCCACAATCATATGAATAACTCATAATCATAATTGTGGTTCCAAATTCCTTTTCTCATCCAGGATGAAGATAATTTTCCTCACTTGTCTTTACCTGAAACATCAAAAATCATGGTTATACCAAATCACAGTTCCTGTTCATAATCATACTAATAAATTCATCTTTGCACTACGGGCCAAAGATATTCAACAACAGGTCATCTTTGCACTACGGGCCAAAGATATTCAGCACAATTTAATCTTTGCACTACATGCCAAAGATATTAATATCTCAAAGAAATACATAATCATTTCAGAATTTATATAAACCATAATTATAACCATGTTGATCAATTCACCTTTGCACTTAAGCTAAAAATATTTAATTATAAATTCAATGGTCATGATCATAACAGTCAACAATTCATCTTTGCACTACTGGCCAAAGAGAACCAATAGTCACGATCATACCAATAATCTACCCATCTTTACACTTAAGTCAAAGAGAAGTTTCAACGCCAGGATTATAAAAATGTTATATGAACAATATAATCAAAACATGGATTTAATTCCAAGAGTAAGATTCATAAATCAACGATTTCATAACACCTTAATCCAAATGTTATAAATCACTTAATAATCTCATAATCTAATATTATTAATATTACCACAATATTTTAATCATTTCTTAAACTTATAAATAATTTATTTTAATTATTTACACTTTACTAATTAATGCATTTAATCATCCTAAAATGCCAAACTCATAAGATTTCATCACCAATAACCAAAACCCTCATCAAAATCTGCATATACCTTATATAGGATTCTCAAGCCATAAAATCCTATTTTTCAATTTTGTTACTTCACATAACATATTTAATTCATTTACTCATAACTAGTCCATTTTCATGAAAAATACCAAATCAGTACAAACAAAAAAATTTTCTGAGATTTAACAGAACATAGTCTCATATTGAACATATATTTTTCTAAATTTTAAAATTCATTTACTATTTTTCATATGGCCAAAATCATTGAATATTTAAACATTTATCATAAATTGTACTTTTGTCCAAAAATTCTGAAATTTACAGGGTATATTGATATTATATAGATGTACTCCCAATAAAAATTTCATCAATTTTGGAGTTAACCAAAAGGAGTTATAAAAGTTTACTTTTAAAATAGTTTTTTCCCATAAAATTCATAACTCCTAATCTATACATCCAAAAATCGTCATTTTTGGACACAATCGAGAAAACTCATCAAAATATCATTTCAAATTTTTCCAGAATTTTTGAAGGTCAGAAAAATTACGAAACTAAAGAAACATAATAACCCTTACAATCCCTTACATAATAACGACAATATCTCTTACCTCAAAAGAGCAGTACTTCTGACTGGAATGTTGGATATAACGTTGAACAAACTTGCACCATACAGCAACACTCAAAGTATCAAAATACTCACAAAAATACGCTCGATATTATAGAGAGAGAAAACTTCAGTTTCTGGTATGATTTTCAATTCTAACCTAAGCACCCTATTTATAGGAAAATGCTTATAACACCAAAGCAGAAAATTAAATAAAATATTAATATTTATTTATTTTCCTACGTACACCTTGCCATCTGATTTCAGCAACTAACACATGCAAGTAGGGCCAACCAAAATGAAAAATATGTTTTTATCATTTAATGCAACAAAATCAATTCAGACCCAATATTTCGGAACTTCACTAATTCATAATAAATAGCCCTTTTATCAGAAAACTTCAAATCTTATGTCTGTTCCATAGGAAATTTAATTCTCTACAACTTTGCAGAAGAAAATTTTTCCAAATTCCAAACAGAAATTGATCGAAATCCACATACGGACGATTTTACAGGCTATAATCAAATTTCAGTCAAAAATTGTGTCCACCAACACACAAAACATGTGTTAAACATTTAATGCAACAAAAATACTCTTCCTCCTCATTTATTCATATATCACACATTCATTGTAAAAATATCACCATTATTATATTACTATAATATAATAATATATTTAAATGAAATATTTTATCAGAAAAGATAAAATATCAATTTTCAACAATTGTCACATTAAAAATTTTCTCCATCTATATCCACATAAAATGAATATTTTCCTTATCATATAAATTAATAATTAATTACTCACAAATAATATTACAGAATCACAATAATGACAACGGTGCCGCTCCCAAGAAAGAGGGGGCTTTCCGATAAGGATTTCTCCTTCTGTGGCGAGCAATTAGGTGACCAAACCTCTCCTTGACAGAACTTTCTAGACATTGCCAATAATGTTATCTAATAATATTATTCAAATAATATGAATTATTGATCTGATAATGGGAAATACTGTGTCGTGACAATTATTGAAACAACAATAATATAAAATATAAACGTAGCAATTATTGAATCAATAAAATAAAATATTGAACAGTAATTACTGTAACAATTATTGAGTAGTGCATTCTTACGTAAAAAAAATTATCATGCTTCGTGAATAGTACTCGTGCATAGTAACTCGTGAATAGTAACTCATGAATAATAACTCGTGAATAGTAACTCATGAATAGTAACTCATGAATAGTAACTCGTGAATAGTAACCCCGACATTAAAAATAAGAATTTCACAAGAAAAATCTTACCAATATTTCGATATAATGATATTGAAATCAATTTATCCATTATAGGAAAAATTGAATATTTTTATTTCATAAAATTCGAGGTCTTCTACAAGACACCTCGTGCTTGTAGTAAGTTATACGGTTTTGAGATGAAGTTTCATCTAACCTTTTGGAAAATAGAAAACAATGTTCATAGTATGTCGACTACCCTATATATATAGTTAATACGTAGTTTCAAAAATTTGATATAGAATTGTTATGTTATTATTATCGGTTCAGTTTACTTCACAACTATTAATTCGTTGTAGAAGTGATGTACAAAGAAAACATTTAATTCTTTCAGTTAATTATATTTATAATTGTTATTACTTGCTAGGCACCCAAATGCTCATTCTTGCTTTAAATTTAAATGTTTTCAGCTAAGCATGATCAACCTGAAGGTTTAGACAAGATCAAGTGAAAAGGAAAGCAAACAGAATATGTTTTATGGTATCTTTTGTAATAGTTAGACTGTATTAAGATAATGATATGTATTATCTATCATGTAAAGAGTTATAGTAAAGGTTGCGTACTTGGGATTAGACTCTGATAAATGTAAGTTAAGTTTGATATTTATATTATTGTTATTATTATTAGTATTATTTCCGCTCATAGAAATGGTATCGTAAAGCACTGAATTCGGGTTTCAAGTACCTCAATTTGGGGGCGTTACAATAAATATATACCGACTTTCTAAAAGCCAATTTAAAATATTTTTAAATTTAAAATTTACATAATTCATGCAAGTTTGAAAAACAATAAATCTTATAACTAATAGTTCTTTTTAGGTAGTTTATGTTGTTCATAATTATGTTTACATAAACCAAATAAATTCATATCAATTTTGAGTTTCAAAATGTTTGAAATTAATTTTTAAAAAGTCAACATTGATCATATAATTTGGAACGGAGGTAGTATATATTTTCTACTACTAAACTTCATATTTAACTTTAAATAAATTTCTATAAAGAGCACACCTCTTAATGCATTTTAAAATCTCACATCTTTGTATTAAGAGATCCTCTAGATAGTTAAGATTCAAATATGAGTTTAAACTATTCAAGTGATCTCTTAATACAAATATGTGGGCTATTAAAATGCATTAAGAGGCGAGTTATTAAGATTCATTAAGATGTAATCAAACACTAGTTGATTATCAATAACTATTACAAGTTTACGAACTATACTAATTGTTATCTTATACTCTTTCCATTCCTAAATAAGTGACATTTTAAAGGGTTTCACACTTATTAAGAAAGTCATTATTTATTGCTCTAATTTTGTCATTAAGATTGATATGTATTACCACAATTATCCTTGCATTAATTAAGAAAATATGTATAAAGTTGTCAAGATAAATGAGATAGAAAGATACTTGAGGGCAACAGAGGAAAAATTGTAATTAATATTACTTCTTATAAATTTACTAACGTTAAATATATTAGAAAATTTTGAACTCCATAAAACGTCACTTATTTAGGAATGGAGGGAGTAATAATTATTGGTTTCTTGATATCATATAAAATAAATAAATTAACACTTTTTAACAAAAATTCAAACTAAATAACCTAACTCAAACCATTAATGATTGGTTTGGTTTGTGTTATATATTTATAGTGGTTTGGCATGGGTTTATATATTTTTAAACTGATGACATTGATTTCGTTTAAAATGATGTATCTAAACCGCCCAACTCGACCGGTGTATTGTACACCAGTTGATGCAACAAAAGCCCTTCAGGCTAATTGAAGGCTCTTTGGACAAAGATTTAAGTCTGGTATGTCCTTCCCCATGCACTTCAACAAATGAAGTGGTTCCTACAAGTTCAACAGTTTGTCATTCAAGTATAAAGTTATGTTACATTTGGATTAGAGTAATGAAGGTGAGAATGGAATGATTCATTCATATAGAATTAAAAAATTTGTGTTTGTTTCCTTGGAGGAGGGAGAACGTATGAAATAACTCATTCCAACTAGAATGGAATGAATTATTCTACTTTTTATTCCATTCCTTCAATCTAAACGTAGCATTAGAGTCTGACTGGAGATAAACCATCTGGAGAGCACACTATGATTGACGTGTTAAATAATTATATTGGAACGTGTTATTACATAGAATAAAATTAATTAATCAATTAGGTACTTACATGAATTGAGAGAAGTCATCTTGTATGTATCACTCTTCCACTGCACTTAAAGGGTGAAAGTTTTCAATTACCTTTTTCAATCTTAGGATGGATGTATAGGTGTGTATAAAATTCTTGAGACGACAATTGGGACCAAATGATGAGTGAGTTTTATACCCATGAATTGAGTGCATTTGAGCTTATTCTTTTGGATGTTTTTAAGTGTTTGTGTCTATTCATACATGTTTTACGTTGTTTTGTAGGAATTGGGACAAAAGTTACTTGGATCGACGTTTGGGGTGGCTAGATTCACGTTTTCGGCTTGCCATTTACACAGCAGTCACTTCAGAGCCAATTTTAGTATTTCTCTGGACCTTATTTCGAAACACTCAAAGAATTAAAGTTGTAGATCTACGTCTTCTCTTTCCATAACATCTTGAATCATCAAAATCAGAGTTCGAACGAAGAAGTTATGGTCATTTTCCCAAAGGACGTCGGAGCAGAAAATGTCGAGAAAAATGGGGGCGTGGGCGCCCAAATCATGCCTATTTGCGTGTCGGTATTTGGGAAGCGATCTTCTGACACCATGCCCAGTGCTGGGGAAGAGTCTGGAAGGGCTTGAACGCGTTTTGGGGCGAATTTTGACACTTTTTTTTACTCCAAATTAGATTGGGTTTGTTCCTAAACTAAAAATTGGACTTGTAACCTATAAATACATGATGTAAGGCATAAAATAAAGGGAGATTACATAGATTAGATTAGAGATACACTCTATTAGATTATAACATAAACCCTAGTTCTTATTAGTTTTGGAGATTGAAGCAAATTGAATAACATTGGAGACTGAGCAAGGAGTCAAGAGGAGATTTTGAAGATTTTCACTTGGAGTTTTTCTCTTCTTCTTCTTTCTTTAATTTGTGTAATTCTTTAAGGATGATTTGCAAAAGATTGTTGGTTTTAATTTTTGCTATGAATTAATTTCTTTAATTAAGATTCCAATTGAACCTTTTATGATTATGAATTAATTATTTGATTTATTCTAATTATTTATGTTGAAGTGAATTGTTCATCTTACTTTGTGCTGATTGATTAATTATCTGGCCAATAATTACCTTGTTACTCTAGATGGAATTGAAAGAGGAATTTTAGGATTAGAACTGGGCATGGTGACATGTGACTTAGTTATTTGCACAGTGAATAATTAGGTTTGTGAATAGAATGAAAATATCTGTTCGCTGCATGTAATACATAAGGAATTGGGATTGTAACGAGTTTAATTCAATTGTTTTACATAGGAATATAGGAAAATTAATCTGGGTTAAATAGAAGGCAATTGATCACTTGGAAAAGGACTTTTGGCACTTGTGAATTCCTGTTAACAATTCAGTAGACATAATAATTGGGATAATTGGATAATTGATTTATAGTTCATAATTGGGAATATTAGAGTCTTAATCCTTATTTATCTGAATTCAATCAAATCTTAGTTTGGCGTACTTGCTTTCTTTTAGATTAATTTCTTTTAGTTGCTTAATTTAATTTTCTTAATTTGAAAAATCACAATTATTGGTTGTTTAAATAAAATTGAATTGATATAGTCTTTAGTAGTTGGAATTTATTAATTAGAATTCTACGTGGGATCGACACTCTATCTTATCACTCTATTACTTGTTGACCGTGTATACTTTCACGTTTGCTTTGATTGTGAAATCAACCAACAAGTTTTTGGTGTCGTTGCCGGGGAATTAATTTAATAATTTTTTACCAATATTAATTTCAATCAAATTAGTCTTAATTTAAACATTTTTATTTTTATTTTTCATTCTCTTCCTATATTTTCTCTTTTGGTACCATGGATGACTTTGCGTATCAATGGCCATACGAACATGACTCAACCAAGGGAAGCAGGATTGATGGACTTAATACATTTTTCGCATTGTCGTACATGATTGAGACACTTTCGAGGAGTTTAGAAGCTTTTGAAGCTCAATGTCGTCAAAGTGTGGCGGTTACTTGTGATTATTGTCTTTGGAAATCATATGAGTCATCAATCGCCATTAGTTTCGTAGCTTGATGCAGATATAGTGGTGATTACCCCAACAATTATGTCTATCCCAACAACTATCATCGAGATTGGGGTATCACACGGATTTTTCATGGAGTAACAATCAAGCTCAAGCGAGACAACAAAATACATCCAATTTCAAAATCGGACACAACAACGGATCGGAAATCAAGTTTTGAAGAAGCCTTGGATAGATTTATTAAAGCTTACGAAAAAAAACGAGGAAAATGAAAAAAAAATAATCAAATAGAGCTGAATATGCAAAGCCAAGGTGCGTCGATCAAGAATCTGGAAAATCAATTGGGGCATGAGATAGACATGTCGTTGAACAACCGATCCTCAATACACTTGGCCCTATGACATGGATTAGAGACTGATGGAGAGCCCGAACAAAAGCTGCAACTAGATGAGCCACAAGATGTTGAAAGAAAGGAAACAATTGGGAATCAAGAAAAGGAGATCGACGAAGATTTAACTTTAAGATTTAACGAAGATTAACCGATTTCATTAGTATCCCATGTGCCTCATCCACCAAAGTTCAATAATCCAAGGCGGTTTGCAAAACCATGCCCAATTAAGCGATCATGTAAAATGAAAGCTCTTTGTGACATAAGATCTAGTACAGTTGTGGAGTCATGGTGGGATGAAAAGGAGAAGATAGAGAAAGATTCCATTATGTTTATTAAGCTTCAATGCCCCAATCTGATCATAGACATAATGGAGAAAACACCTAGTTGTTGGACGTTCTTAATAGGGAACCTATCTCCAAAGAGCATGCTAGGTGACTTTAATTCAAGGGTTTTTGCTAACGAGAACCTCCCAAAAGAGACATTGCTAGTGATGGATGGAGGATTCCTCAATTTTTGAAGGGAATTGGATAGAATATTGAAGAAGTCAAGCTGAGACTATAAAACAAGCGCTTATTAGGAGGCAACCCAAGTTTAATTTTTATTTTTAGTTTTTATTAGGTTTTATATTAGTAGTTTTGAATTTGCATTTATTTAGGATTTAATAAAATTGCTTCTATCATGGTTTTACTGGTTATTCAAGTCAAATTTAAGTGTGGTGCCCAATTTGTTCCACGTGCCTAGCATATTCTCTAAACTTAGCGGACAAGGGGGAAGATTACTATATTTTCAGGGAAGTCCTCTGCTTTAATTTTTCTATTTTAGTCATTGAGGACAATGTCTAGTTTAAATTTGGGGCCATTTTAGTGTCGTACTGCATATAGTTAGTTATCTGCATGGTAGTTCATTTTTTTTATGTGTTAGTATTGTGTTTTTTTTAGGTTGCATATAATACATGGTAGTTATTTGCATATTCATATATGTGTTGCATTACTATGTGTTCATGTAGTATAATTGCATTTTTTTTTATTTTTGCATGAATCTGTGTGATCGGTTGGTGTGGTCTTAGCTCGGCCTATGATAAGATTGTTTTGCATGTTAACTTGAACAGTGTTGATAATTGATGATGAGTTCTAATTTTAATCATGACGATAATCTGAGCCTGTCTTAAACTTATGTAACCGGTTAGCAGTTAAAGTTTAACTATTTTAATCCACTTGGTTCAAGGGTTTCATAATTTGTTTCTGAGGGAAATTCTTGGTTAAAATTTAAGGAAATTAGTGAACTGGCAGTAAAGATTGGAATGACGTAAAGCTTAAGTTTGGGAGAATCTATGGGATATATATATACAAAATGAAAATGAAAAAAAAAGAGAAAAAAAATGAAGAAATGATGAAAAGAAAAAAAATATAAAATCCAGAAAAAGAAAAAAAAAGAATAAACACCGTGGCATGCTTGTCTAATTTTGTGGCCTTTGTTACTTGAGTAAGTAAGCAGGGGATTGTCTTTACACCTAGCGCCCTAAGGTCTTAATGGCTTGGGAGTCATTGGTGAAAGCTTCGTTAAGGTAGCCTTTGAAAAGCCTAAGGGAATAGGACATTGCCTGACCATGAGAAAAAAAATGAATAAAACACGAGAAGAGCAAAAATGCCCTCGTGGTTGATAAAAGTATAAATAAATCTTGTATTTGCTTACGAGACTTGGTAATTGCTTAGTTTTAACCTGAGAGTTGTCATGTTCACAAAAGTAATTGAATTGGAACCGAATTTTTCCTTTTCGGAAGTTTGTTATGTGATTATCTTGAATCGTGGTTGGTTAATTTGGTTAACAAGCACACACACACACAACATGGGTGATGGTGGTTTGGATTGACTAATTGGTTAGAGTTATGGACTTTGACTTGATTGGATATATTATTTGAGTATCATTGGTATCTTTGAGGCCTGTTGCTATATATCATACTGATTTATTACTAGATTCGTAGGTATATTAGGAAGTAGATCATGCATATGCATTCATGTAGTTGAGTTAGTTTGTTTATTTTTAGTTCTTTTGTGTTTTTGCTTGAGGACAAGCAAAGGTTTAAGTTTGGGGGTATTTGATGAGTGAGTTTTATACCCATGAATTGAGTGCATTTGAGCTTATTCTTTTGGATGTTTTTAAGTATTTGTGTCAATTCATGCATGTTTTATGCTGTTTTGTAGGAATTGGGACAAAAGTTACTTGGATCGACGTTTGGGGTGGCTAGATTCGTGTTTTCGGCTTGCCATTTACACAGCAGTCACTTCAGAGCCAATTTGAGTATTGTTTCGGACCTTATTTCGAAACATTCAAAGAATGAAAGTTGTAGATATACGTCTCTTCTTTCCAGAACATCTTGAATCATTGAAATTGGAGTTCAGACGAAGAAGTTATGGCCATTTTTCAAAGGATGTCGGAGCAGAAAATGTCAAAAAATGGGGCCAACGCCAGGGCGCCCAAATCATGCCTATTATGTTATTTGGTAGCTGGGAGAAATCTTTGACCGTGCCCGGTATTTGGGGAAGAGTCTGGAAGGGCTTGAACGCGTTTTGGGGCGAATTTTGACACTTTTTTTTACTCCAAATTGGATTGAGTTTGTTCCTAAGCTAAAAATTGGACTTGTAACCTATAAATACATGATGTAAGGCATAAAATAAAGGGAGATTAAATAGATTAGATTAGAGATACACTCTATTAGATTAGAACATAAACCCTAGTTCTTATTAGTTTTGGAGATTGAAGCAAATTGAATAACATTGGAGACTGAGCAAGGAGTCAAGAGGAGATTTTGAAGATTTTCACTTGGAGTTTTTCTCTTCTTCTTCATTCTTTAATTTGTGTAATTCTTTAAGGATGATTTGCAAAAGATTGTTGGTTTTAATTTTTTCTATGAACTAATTTTTTTAATTAAGATTCCAATTGAACCTTTTATGATTATGAATTAATTATTTGATTTATTCCAATTATTTATGTTAAAGTAAATTGTTCGTCTTGCTTTGTGCTGATTGATCAATTATCTGGCCAATAATTACCTTGTTACTCTAGAAGGAATTGAAAGAAGAATTTTAGGGTTAGAACTGGGCATGGTGACATGTGACTTAGTTATTTACACAATGAATAATTAGGTTTGTGAATAGAATGGAAATATCTGTTCGTCGCATGTAACATATAAGGAATTGGGATTGTAACGAGTTTAATTCAATTGTTTTGCATATGAATATAGCAAAATTAATCTGGGTTAAATAGAAGGCTATTGATCACTTGAAAAAGGACTTTTGGCACTTGTGAATTCCTATTAACAATTCAGTAGACATAATAATTGGGATAATTGGATAATTGATTTATAATTCATAATTGGGGATATTGGAGTCTTAATCCTTATTTATCTGAATTCAATCAAATCTTAGTTTGGCGTACTTGCTTTCTTTTAGATTAATTTCTTTTAGTTGCTTAATTTAATTTTCTTAATTTGAAAAATCACAATTATTGGTTGTTTAAATAAAATTGAATTGATATAGTGCTAGTAGTTGGAATTTATTAATTAGAATTCTCTGTGGGATCGACACTCTATCTTATCACTCTATTACTTGTTAACCGTGTATACTTGCACGTTTTCTTTGATTGTGAAATTAACCAACACCAAACCCTAACTGTTTTATTTATAGAATAACTAAATGTCAAAATCGTCCATTAATATTATGAAACTCTAGGGCCCATTATGCCAAGTACTATAAGTAATATTATTTATAGGCCACATAATTAATTACCAAACTCATAAATAAAATGATTAAATTAATACAATATGTTAGCCCAATAATTACATAAATAATAGTGGTCACATAAGAAAATAAAATATTCTAACATTCTCCCATTTGGCTGAAGTACTATTTATATACACAACCTAACACTTACAATCATTAATTTGGCCAAGTATTAATTTAATATCTACATCTTGTTCAAATAAAAACACCAATGCAAATTAATAAAATCTTTGTGTCATTATTAACACAACATCTCCATTAGTTACACAATTAGTACTTTTATTAGAACAAAGATTAACATTAAGCATAATAGGTATGAATAAAATTTACATAAGTGGTAATAGATTAAACTCGTTCATATAGTCTAAAACATAAATGTTTGCTCATAAATTCTCAAGTGTGCACAATAAAGAGAATAGCAAACCATAAACATAATATGAAGTTCAAAACAACGAGCTCAAAATTGTTGTCTTACATTAAAATAACTCACTAATTAAGACTACCAGTTAAACCCATGCCGGCAACATGCTCTAAAAAGAGCTTGGGTGGTAAGCCTTTCATAAGTGGATCCGCTAACATATCATGCGTACTAATATACTTAATGACAACGCTTTGATCTTCAACTCTTTCCCTGACAAATAAGTACTTAGTGTCGAGGTATAGTTCAGCACCACTCGAAATGGTGTTGTTGGAAAAACTAACAGCAAAAACATTATCACAAAATACTTTTAATAGCCTTGAAATGAAATCTAAAACCTTAAGTCCTGAAATAAGATTCCTCAATAATACGGCATGACAAGTAGCATGATAACAAGCCACATATTCTGCCATCATAGTGAAAGTGGTAGTTAACTCTTGCTTATGACTTCTCCACGAAATAGGGCCTCTTGAAAGCATAAAGATGTACCCTGATGTAGATTTCTTTTCTTCTTTACACATAGCAAAATCAGAATCAGAATAACCAACAACTTCAAGGTTATCTATTTTACTCAATGTAAGCATAAAATCCTTAGTACCATGTAAGTAGCGTAAAACTTTTTTGGCTGCTTTCCAATAATCCAAACCTGGATTTGACTGGTAACGTCCAAGCATGCCAGTTACATACGCTATATCTGGATGTGTATAATTTGAGCATATATAAGACTCCCAACCACAAAATCATAGGGAATAAGATTCATTTGATCAATTTCAAGTTGATTCTTAAGACATTGATATGAGCCAAATTTGTCACCATTAACAACAGGGGCGACAGTAGGGGAGCAATTTTGCATGTTGTATTTGTTAAGAACTTTGTCAATATAAGCTCTTTAGGACAATCCTAATATCCTGCGAGACCTATCTCGATGAATTTCAATACCTATAACATAAGAGGCTTCACCGAGATCCTTCATATAAAAATTTCTAGAACAGAAACGTTTAGTCTCATACAACATGTTTAAGTTATTACTTGTAAGTAGTATATCATCAATATACAAAACAAGAATAGCAAATTTACTCCCACTGACCTTCAAGTATATGCATTAATCCACTATATTTTTCTTAAAATCAAAATTACTCATCACCTCGTGAAACTTAAGATACCATTGTCGAGAAGTATATTTTAACCCATAGATGGACTTCTTAAGTCTAAATACCATATATTCCTTGCCTTTAACCAGAAAACCTTCTTGTTGTGCCATATAGACATTCTCATGCAAGTTACCATTAAGGAATGCAGTTTTAACATCCATTTAATGTAACTTTAAATCATAATGAGCTACTAGAGCCATGACTATTCTAAATGAATCTTTCCTGAATACTAGAGAGAAAATTTCATTATAATCCACTGTAGCATCCCCAAATCTGGGTACTAATCACCACGAACCTGGTACATCTTTTTTATAACTATTGCAGAAGATATAAACATAAATTGTTTATACATTAAACATTTACACATAACTCCCAAGGTCGATAACCTTAACTTAATACATATATTCATATATTATAGGACTTATAATGTTATTTGCCTTCAATACTATTTATAATTTTAACTGTACAATAATCCATTCCTGTAACTTATCTTTGACTTTGCTTGTGTCTGAAGTATTTATCTTAATATGAAATATTTATCATGATATAGCAAGGGTGAGCAACAAGTTTTCCCAGCAAGTTTAAGTTCAAAGAAAGATATATCATGATTGAAAGAATGAATAATAAATTGACAAACTTTCAACAATATTATAATTGTGAAAGAACATGAATCAATTTTTATAACTGAATGACCGAATCAATAATAATGAATGGCCAACAATGAACATGAACAAATTTAACTGAACCAAATGATAATGAAGGTGATCAGCCTTTCATACCTGATGAACATATGCAACATGCACAACGTGCGAATCAATAAATAATAGATGTGGTATAATCAACAATAATTATCCACGAGCATGCATTAAAATATCAACTTAGGTTTGAGTTAGAGAACTTGCCTAATTAAAAGTATAGTTCGAGAAATTGCACAATACAAGTATAGGAACTTGATCAATAAAAGAGTGTAGGAACTTGCTTAATTAAAAGTATAGTTCGAGACTTGCCCGTACCGTCGATTACTGTTACAAAATCTATTTTAGCTTCAGTTGAAAGACCTATTATTGATAATATCGATCTCTCAATTAGAATAATATCATCACATACACTACTGTTAATTACAGTCATTATACAACTTAAACACTTATCACATAATCAAATATTAGATTACTCCTCAAAACATCATTATTATTATCGTCATTTGATAATTCTTTAATCACTATATCATATACATTATAATTTAACACTTTAATCCTATATATTATAAGTTATTCTTTAAAATCTAATAAGCCAAATACTAATCCAACAACATGGATTATCCAAACATATCAATCCAGCAACCCGGATTGCAATCCAGCAAATCATATTGTAATCCAGCAACCTGGATTCCAAATCAAGCAAACTGGATTCCAAATCCAGCAACCAGATGGCCAATTCAGCTAAGGGTGTAAACGAGTCGAACCGGAGCGAACAGAGAGCTACTCGAATTCGGCTCGAATTCGAATTATATTTTAAAAAAATTACTCAGATTCGACTCGACTCGAATATTTAGTACTCGAATTTGATCCGACTCGACTCGAATATTTATTCAAACTACTCGCGAGCTTCAAATTCAAGCTCGAATTCTAGTCTCCATATAATAACTAGTTTTATAATAAATATAATTATAAATTGAATTTGTTATTTTACTTAAAATTGAGAAATATATTTATTATTACACTTTACAAATATAAAATCACAATTAAAATTAAAAACAAAATAAAATAATAACTAATTATCCTAATTTGATTTAAATTTGTATATATTATAAGAGAATGTATCGAACATCTAATCGAATATGTATTAATCGAGTATGTATCAAATCACAATCAAAAATTCGAGTAGTTTGAATCTTAAACGAGTCGAGTATAACCTTGCTCAAATTCTACTCATATTTTTATTCAAACTATTTTTAATGCTCAGATTTGGATCATATTATTAACGAATCCGAGTCTCGCTTGTATTTTTTCGAGTCGAGCCCGAACTGTGTTGGCTCGTTTATAGCCTTAAATCCAGCAAACCAAATTACAATCCAGCAAACTAGATTTCAAATCCAGCAACCATATTGCAATCCAGCAAGCTGGATTCAACAGATTTTCAATTCAGTAAACTGCTTTCCAATCCAGCAAACTAGATTCAACAGATTTTTCAATCCAGCAAGCTAGATTCATTATTTCGTTTCACGAAAAATACCAAATCAACTTATTATTATTTTTTTTATCCTTTTTCCAAACATATATACATATATTTAATACACAAAAAGAATTTTTTCCATAATTTTTCAACTCCCTTTAGCATTTTTCAAAAATCATTTTTAGTTCGTAGCTTAAGAAATTAGCTCTATCATGCTCAACTCCAGAAATTCCCATCTCTTAGCATAATCTTATACGTGTTAATGTGAGCCTCCAGTTTAAATTTCATGGTCATCGGAGTTATAAAACTTTCGTTATAGCCATTTTTGTCCAAAAATCCTAAAAATTGAAATGGCCATAACTTGGTCATTTTAAGTCGGAATGAGCTCATTTTTGGACATGATCTACTTTATACCATATATTTTCATGTCCCAAAAGGCTGGAATTTATTACATTAATTAAGTTGCCGAAACAGCCCTTACAAAATCTAGAATAATATCTTTTTGGAAAAAATGAGTTTTTCGTACTTTGCTAAAAACAGTCCATACGGAAATCTACAACTCATTTTTCAATGATTTCACTTGGAGATGTTAGAAAACTCATCATATTATCCTCCCAAAAAAATTTTAGAATTTTTGAATGTTAGAAAAATGGCGAAACTACCCCTAGCCATGACTGTCCAAAAACAGTGTGTTTCTATTTCTAAAAACGAAACTATTTTGGCTAAAACAGTCCCTAGGCTTGTGTACTCAACATTTTTGAGTGTTACCACTTGGTCTTAGTAGTTAACTTACATATCTAGCACCTCTCTTTGACGGATCACAAAAAAAAGGTGTAGATCAAAAACAGTGGAAATCCAAAGTACAAATAAATTATGGTTTTCTAAACTAGAAAAATTACTTTTCTTTTCTTTTGATTTTCAACGTAATCAACACCCAATATGGGTATATCTAAACATAAAACACTCATCAACAAGTATATTCATGATTTTTTAGTTTAGAAACATAAATCCAAGTTTTGATTTGGAATAATCAAAATAAAGTGAAAGAGAAAATTTTTTATACCTTTTTGCTCCAACTCTTATCCTTCTTCTTCCCTTCCATGGAGGACATTACTCTCTCCTCTCCATCTCCTTCAATGGTTGTCGCCCCTCCTCTTTTTCTCTCCCTCTTTAGTTTCTTATGTTAGCTAAATAAAGGAGATGAAAGAGAAAATTAAGATAGCTTTATTTTATTAAACTTGATATATCACAAATATCTTCACATGCTCCTCTCCTTTTCTCTTCCACAAACCCACCAGCCATATAGCCTTTCCATTCTCCACCAATTCTCTCTCTCTCTCTCTCTCTCTCATTTTGGCCAAGTGGCCCTTTATTCTCCCACATGTTGGTTTAATGTGTTGGTTAAATGGAAATTGGACACATGTGGAAAGTTGGAAAATGATGACATGCATTCCTCTTCTCCCCTCCACAAGTTGCCCGGCCATGTGGCCTTATTTCCTCCAAGATTGGTTTTCCTTTAATGCAATATCTAGTCTACAAAATGTCAAAATGCCCCCCTTCAATTGGGCTAAACTTGGGCCACCTTATTTAATCCTTTGGGCTTTTAATTTAATTCTTTGGGCTATAGAAAATTATCATAGTCCAACACTTTTAATTTTATCATTCTTTAATTATTTAATTAGGGTTTTCATTTCCTCAATTATAACTTAAATCCTTACTCATGCACATTTATTTTCTTAACCCAATTATACTTGCTATAATTAGGTTATAAAATTAATTAGTTGAGATGTATAAAATAAATATCTTGGAATTAGTATATATTTTAAAAACTATTATTCTCTCATACCATAACCCTTAGGTTATTAAATTTTTCATTCCTAATATATAATTAAGTTACCTTAGTTTCTTTTATTTGTTTATAATAAACAAATAAACAAACACATAATATTCATATTCATTTACTCACACATTCACACAAATTAATTCAATAACTTGAAATATGATCTACAAATATCTTAGATTAGGTCACTAGTATATAATTAAATACTAGGACCACTAAGTAAAGATAACCATTTAGGTTGTTTAATTCCAATACCTAATTTATAATTAGGTTGTGTAACTTTCTATTTAAAATTTCTTTTTCTTTATTTAAATATATATATATATATATACTTAATATATTTATTTATTTAATCACATACATACATCACATAAGTCAAAAAGCATTTATCCTTATCATTCCTCTTGCTAAAATATTTAGTACATCACTAAATATATATACTTTGTCCTTATAATATCTCTTCACTTGAATTTTTATTTCCTTAATAAATTTCCCAAATTCATAGTCTATTTCTTTCTTTTCAAAATTTCGATCATTCTCATCATTTCTTTCACATAAAGTTGAAGGTAATATAATACCTTATTCTTAACATACTTCCAAATATAATTTCATTCTAGGTTTTGAATTTTGTAACCCTTATTTTCTCAATTTTATTCAAATAGTAAATCATAAAGGTTTTTCTTTAAAAAATTTAAATTGTTCCTCTATTTTCACTCTAGGTTTTATTCTTTAACTTTTAATTTAATCATTCAAGATCTTAATTAATCGTCCAAATTCTCGGGTTGTCATATCCACACCTTCCTTTTGAGTGAAACCCTTAGCAACCAATCGAGCTTTATACCTTTTAACGTTCCCTTTAGGATCTAATTTGATCTTATAGAACCACTTGCAATCAACAAGTTTAACACCTTTTGGTAATTCTTCAAGATCCCAAACGTTATTAAGCTCCATTGATTTCAATTCATCATTCATGGCTTCAAGCTATTGAGTTGATTAAGCATTTATCATGGCCTCTTTATAGGAGATAGGATCATTAGTTTTACTTGAATCATAGTTAATCACATTAAGATAGGTTATAAAATCATCAAAATTAACAAGCTTTCTAGGTCTTTCAGACCTATGTAAAGGTTGCATAATTTCAGGAATATAATTTTCAATAATATAGGGTTCAACATTAGGTGGTGACTCAGCTATCTCAGGGACATCATTCTCCTCAATAAGAGGTTGTTGTGCCTCACCCTCTTGAATTACAGGATTAAAAACATAAATCATGTTTTCTTCAAGATCAATTTTTTAGTCTCACCACTCCCACTTAAATCAACATTCTCTAAAAATTATGCATGCCTAGTGTAAGACCCCGAATTTTATGAAATAAAAGTATTCAATTTTTCTTATAATTATTATTCAGTAAATGGTTAAATTGATAAAAAGTGAAAGTTAAGGGTGATATATGTAAAGTTTACAAAATAAGTAAGTGGTTATAAAATACTCATTGTTGTCGGGGAATATTCGTTTGGTCGTGGAATATTCTTATTTTGGGGGAATATTCGTACGACGGCGCAGCCATTTGCCCCGTAATAAAAATTTTTTGGATGAAGAAAACGACAAGAATGTGTTTTCTAAAAATAACGGCGTAGTTGTTATCGTTAACACTGTTGAAATACCAGGTGGTTAAAGTAAAGTAATATGCATTTTTGCAAAGTAGCACACGGTATTGCACATTATTTTATATTATTGTTGTTTCAATAATTGTCACCACATAGTATTTTACATTATCAAACCAATAATTCATATTATTTGAATAATATTATTAGATAACATTATTGACAATGTCTAGAAAATTCTGTCGAGGAAATGGGTTAGGTTATTTAATTGCGCGCCAGTAAAGAGAAATCCTTATCGGAAAGCTCCATCTTTCTTAGGAATGATCTGGTTGTTAACATTGTAGTTCTGTAATATTATTTGTGAATAATTAATTATTGATAAAAATGATAAAAAAAATATTTATTTAATGGAGAAATTTTTAAAGAGACAATTATTAAGAATTGATATTTTATCTTCTTCGATAAAATAATTCATTCAAATATATTATTATAATATTACATTATAAGTGTATGATGTAATACTATAATAATATAATAACGGTGATATTTTTATAATGAATCCACGATATATGAATTAATGAGGAGGAAGAAAACAAATTGGGACGGAGTATTTTTGTTACAAAAAACATGTTAAACATGTTGGTGGGCCCCATTTTTGACTGAAATTTGATTTATCCTGCAAGATCATCCGTATGTGGATTTAATTCGGTCATTTTCCCTTTAGAATTTGAAAAAACTTTCTTCTACAAAGTTGTAGAGAATTAAATTTCCTATGGAATGGACATAAGATTCAAATTTTTCTGATAAAAGGGCTATTTATTATGAATTATTAAAGTTCCAAAATAATTGATTTTTGGAGTTTTAAATATTTTTTTAAAGAAAAATGTTTTTTCATGTTGGTGGGCCCCACTAGTGTGCTGAAATCAAATTTTCAAAGAGGTGTGCGGAAATTTTTTTTATAAAATATTATTTTATTTAATTTTCTGCTTTGGTGTTTTAAGCATTTTCCTATAAATAGAGTACTTAGGTTATAATTAAAAATCACACCAAAATCTGAAGTTTTTCTCTCTATAATATCGAGCGTATTTTTGTGAGTATTTAGATACTTTGAGTGTTGCTATACCGTGCAAGTTTTCTTCAGCATTATATCCGATATTGCAATCAGAAGTACTGTTCTTTTGAGGTAAGGGATGGTAAGGGATGTTATTTTTTTCGTAAATGATATTATTTCTTTCAATATCATTATACCGAAATATTGGTATGAATTTTTTACCTTTTTGTGTCGAGATTACTATTCATGTATATGGCACTATTCACGTATACGGCACTATTCACGAATACTGTACTATTCAGAGAAAAATTAAAATTCTTTTATTTGTCCAAGTTGGCTATTATGGTTCTTATCTTTGATTGGATCCAAGTTTTGAACTTCATTATTGAATTTTTGCTCCACAAATGATTATTATGGAGTGATGGTAAGGGATTGCAACGGATGGTAAGGGATGTTATTTTTTTCATAAATAATATTATTTCCTTTAATATCATTATACCGGAATATTGATATAAATTTTATTGTGAAACTTTATCTTTTTCGTGTCGGAGTTACTATTCACGTATATGACACTATTCATGTATATGACACTATTTATGTATACGGAACTATTTACGTATACGACACTATTTATGAATACGGGTTAATATTCATGAAGTACTATTCACGGGGTACTATTGACGAGGTACTATTTATGAAGTACTATTCACGACAAAAATTAGTTCCTTTTTCTGACCAAATTATCATTGATTTATGAATCTTACTCTTGAAATTAAATCCATGTTTTAATTATATTATTTTTATTATCATATATAACATTTTTATAATCCTGGTGAGGAAATTTTTCTTTCACTTGAGTGTAAAGATGGGTAGATTATTGGTATGATCGTGACTATGAGTTCTCTTTGGCCAGTAGTGCAAAGATGAATGGTTGACTGGTATGATCATGACCATTGAATTTAAAATTGAATATCTTTAGCTTAAGTGCGAAGGTGAATTGATCAACATTGTTATAATTATTGTTTGTATAAATTCTGAAATGATTATATATTTCTTTGAGATATTAATATCTTTGGTCTGTACTGCAAAGATGATCTGTTAATGAATATCTTTGGCATGTGGTGCAAAGATGAACCGTTAATGAATATCTTTGGCCCGTAGTGCAAAGAATAATTTATTAGTTTGATTATGAACATGAACTGTGATTTGGTATAACCATGATCTTTGATGTTTGTAAAAAGGCAATTGATGAAAATTGTCTTAAATCTCAGAGTGCGAAGAGAAATTTAGAACCACAATTATGATTATGAGTTATTCACATGATTGTGGACAAGAACTGTTGATTGATGTTACAGGGATAAAACATTGTTGGTAGACTTTTAACATGGAGAAGATAATAGACTTTATTGTCTATTTGACTCTTCTAATGGATTGTTCGTCCCGCTGCAACTATGGTTGAAAAGTTCTATCATCTACCATATGTTTTAAATGTCTGATTTATTACTGCCAAAGGCTATTGATAATTTAATTATCTTTAATCATGATATTATTTACTA
The DNA here is from genome assembly GCA_020205605.1 of Panax ginseng. Taxonomy (NCBI): domain Eukaryota; kingdom Viridiplantae; phylum Streptophyta; class Magnoliopsida; order Apiales; family Araliaceae; genus Panax; species Panax ginseng. Next base: position 45,023,624 of record CM035131.1, read on the forward strand.
GGCTAGTTGTGCTCACCCTTTTGCTTCACAAATCCTTTCAGGTAATAAGAGTGTACCTGGGTCGAGCGGGGATAACAAGGGAATAGTGTGATGGTCCGAGACTGTGGAAGTTTTTCAATACATTATAAAACAACATATAATTGTATTGAGGACCTAAGATGGGTGTGTCATATATTATATGTCATTTAACCGTTGATTTTGGTGAACAACAATAGGGTGATGAGAACCCAACTTTGAAAGCGTCAAAATGGCACCTCATTAGAATGAACATGATTATAATCTTCTCGTTTTTTTTTGGGGTCTATTGGGTCAACCAAGGATAATTCTTGAGTCATATGATATCTATTATAACTTAGATGCATGGCCTCCCATGTACGAAGGTTTTCCTTGAGAATTTTTCAAATATTTTAATTTTTAAAATAGTTATTGACTATACCTTTATGTAAGGTAGCAATGTGAGGTGTTATCCAAGTAAAGGGATGAGAGTCACAGTTGGTATTAAAACTCACAGTATATGTGTTGTCGTATTTTGCACGATAATTGTAATAATGAAGTTGTAGTTATTTTTTGTACCATGTATTTGGCAACTCAGAATGGGTTGGGTGGATTAGACCTATTTTGGGGGCGTCACAGTTGGTATCAGAGCTTAGGGATATGGTCTCTGGCGGAGATAGGGGAATAGAACTAGGAGGGGAGAGACAAATAATATACTTCGCTAGTGTGTGACTTACCTAAGCTAAAATTTCTTACTTGATAAGTTGGCAAATTATGATATGTCAGTTAACCTTTGTTTTGAAGATGTATTCTAGAATGAGCAATGAAGAGATGATCGGGGAGATATGAATCTGAAATGAAAGCAAGGTATTCTCAACTCCATGAAATACCAGGTACATAAATTTCGGGGATGAAATTTCATAAGGAGATGTGATTGTAAGACCCCGAATTTTATGAAATAAAAGTATTCAATTTTTCTTATAATTATTATTCAGTAAATGGTTAAATTGATAAAAAGTGAAAGTTAAGGGTGATATATGTAAAGTTTACAAAATAAGCAAGTGGTTATAAAATACTCATTATTGTTGGGGAATATTCGTTTGGCCGTGGAATATTCTTGTTGTCGGGGAATATTCGTACGATGGCGCAGCCATTTGTGGGCCCCATAACAGAAAATTTTTGTAAGAAGAAAACGACAAGAATGAGTTTTCTAAAAATAACAGCGTAGTTATTACCATTAACACTGTTGAAATACCGTGTGGTTAAAGTAAAGTAATACGCGTTGTTGCACAGTAACACACGGTATTGCATAATATTTTATATTATTATTGTTTAAATAATTATCACCGCATAGTATTTTACATTATCAAACCAATAATTCATATTATTTGAATAATATTATTAGATAACATTATTGACAATGTCTAAAAAATTCTGTCGAGGAAAGGGGTTAGGTTAGTTAATATTGTAATTCTGTAATATTATTAGTGAATAATTAATTATTGATAAAAGTGATAAGAAAATATTTATTTAATGGAGAAATTTTTAAAGAGATAATTATTAAGAATTGATATTTTATCTTCTTCGATAAAATAATTCATTCAAATATATTATTTTAATATTATATTATAACTATATGATGTAATAATATAATAATATAATAACGGTGATATTTTTACAATGAATGCATGATATATGAATTAATGAGGAGGAAGAGAGCAAATTTGGTCCAGAGTATTTTTGTTAAAAAAAACATGTTAAACATATTGGTGGGCCCCATTTTTTATTGAAATTTGATTATAGCTGCAAGATCATCCGTTTGTGGATTTCGGTCATTTTCCCTTTAGAATTTAGAAAAACTTTCTTCTACAAAGTTGTAGAGAATTAAATTTCCTATATAATGGACATAAGATTCAAATTTTTCTGATAAAAGAGCTATTTATTATGAATTATTGAAGTTCCAGAATAATTGATTTTTGGAGTTTTAAATATTTTTTTAAAGAAAAACATTTTTTCCATGTTGGTGGGCCCCACTAGTGTGCTGAAATCAGATATTCAAGGAGGTATGCGGGAAATATTTTTTATAAAATATTATTTTATTTAATTTTCTACTTTGTTGTTCTAAGTATTTTCCTATAAATGGGGTGCTTAAGTTAGAATTGAAAATCACACCAGAATCTGAAATTTTTCTCTCTATAATATCGAGCGTATTTTTGTGAGTATTTAGATATTTTGAGTGTTGTTATACCGTGGAAGTTTTCTTCAGCATTATATCCGATATTCCAGTCAGAAGTACTGTTCTTTTGAGGTAAGGGATGGTAAAGGATGTTATTTTTTTTCGTAAATGATATTATTTCTTTCAATATCATTATACCGAAATATTGGTATGAATTTTATTATGAAATTTTTACCTTTTTGTGTCGAGATTACTATTCACGTATACGACACTATTCACGAATACGGTACTATTCACAGAAAAATTAAATTTCTTTTATTTGTCCAAGTTGGCTATTATGGTTCATATCTTTGATTAGATCCAAGTTTTGAACTTTATTATTGAATTTTGCTCCACAAATGATTATTATGGAGTGATGGTAAAGGATTGTAAGGGATTGTAAGGGATGGTAAGGGATGTTATTTTTTTCATAAATGATATTATTTCCTTTAATATCATTATACCGAAATATTGATATAAATTTTATTGTGAAACTTTATCTTTTTCGTGTCGGAGTTACTATTTACGTATACAACACTATTCACGTATACGGCACTATTCATGTATATGGCACTATTTATGTATACGGCACTATTTACGAATACGGGTTACTATTCATGAAGTACTATTCATGGGGTATTATTCACGGGGTACTATTCACGATAAAAATTGGTTTCTTTTTCTGACCAAATTATCGTTGATTTATGAATCTTATTCTTGAAATTAAATCCATGTTTTGATTATATTGTTTTTATTATCATATAAAAAAAATTAATAATCCTGGTGAGGAAATTTCTCTTTCACTTAAGTGTAAAGATGGGTAGATTATTGGTATGATCGTGACTATGGGTTCTCTTTGGCCAGTAGTGCAAAGATGAATGGTTGACTGGTATGATCATGACCATTGAATTTATAATTGAATATCTTTAGCTTAAGTGTGAAGGTGAATTGATCAATATGGTTATAATTATTGTTTATATAAATTCTGAAATGATTATATATTTCTTTGAAATATTAATATCTTTGGCATGTAGTGCAAAGATGACCTGTTGTTGAATATCTTTAGCCCGTAGTGCAAAGATGAATTTATTAGTATGATTATGAACATGAACTGTGATTTGGTATAACCATGATCTTTGATGTTTCAGGTAAAGACAGGTGATGAAAATTGTCTTCGTCCAGGGTACAAAGACGAATTTAGAACCACAATTATGATTATGAGTTATTCACATGATTGTGGACAGGAACTGTTGATTGATGTTATAGGGATAAAATATTTTTGGTAGACTTTTAACATGGAGAAGATAATAGACTTTATTATCTATTTGACTCTTCTAATGGATTGTTCGTCCCGCTGCAACTATGGTTGAAAAGTTTTATCATCTACCATATGTTTTAAATCTCTGATTTATTACTGACGAAGGCTATTGATAATTTAATTATCTTTAGTCATGATATTCTTTACTAGGCTAGTTGTGTTCACCATTTTGCTTCATAATTCCTTTCAGGTAATAAGAGTGTAGCCGGGTCAAGCGGGGATAACAAGGGAATAGTGTGATGGTCCAAGACTGTGGAAGTTTTCCAATACATTATAAAATAACATATAATTGTATTGAGGACCTAAGATGGGTGTGTCGTATATTATATGTCATTTAACCATTGATTTTGGTGAACAACAATAGGGTGATGAAAACCCGACTTTGAAAGTGTCAAAAGGGCACCTCATTAGAATGAACATGATTGTAATCTTCTTATTTTTCTTTGGAGTCTATTGGGTCAACCAAGGATAATTCTCGAGCCATATGATATCTATTATATTTTAGATGCATGGCCTCCCATGTACGAAAGTTTCCTTGAGCATTTTCCAAATTAATTTCTAAAACAGTTATTGACTGTACCTTTATGTAAGGTATCAATGTGAGGTGTTATCCAAGTAAAGGGATGAAAGTCACAGTTGGTATTAAAACTCACAGTATATGTGTTGTCGTATTTTGCATGACAATTATAATAATGAAGTTGTAGTTGTTTTTTGTACATATTTGGCGACTCAAAATGAGTTGGGTGGATTGGACCTATTTTGGGGCGTCACACCTAGTCTCAATAATTCTAATGGTATGCGAGGGACAGTAAAATTAAAAACTCTTAGATCTTTTAGGATATTTAGTGAAATGGCAACTAATGTTTTTAGAGTCAAGTTTCTTAATTTTTGGATTAAAAATCTTAGCATCGGCTGGACAGCCTCATACCCATAAGTATTTTAAACTAGATTTCCTACCTGTCCAAATTCTATAAGGAGTGCTAAGGACATATTTGCTAGGAACCAGATTTAAAATATGGACCTATCTTTAATGCCCTAGTCCACAAAAATATAAGTAAGCTGGAATTGCATAACATGCTACGTACCATATTCACAAGGGTACGATTTTGCCTCTCTCACTACACCTGCAATTGTACACGACACATTATATCTTGAGTGTGATGCGGTTCTTGACAAAATAAGGCAAATGGACCAGGATTATGACATGTATCGGAGTGTTTACCATAATACTCTCCTCCTCTATCTAGTCTCACTATTTTAATTTTTCGATCAAGATCAAAAAAATCTAGTGAATGAAGAATTCCATCCTTTATAAGACGTTGCATTCTGTCAGTTGAAATATGGCCTAAGCGTTGATGCCATAACTTTGAAGAATTCTAATTATCTAGTTTTCTTTTATTTCCACTTTTAGAGGTGCTTTATATCACATTCATTGTTAATAAGGATTCAACAAAGACATTATCCAATTTTATTTTATAGAGGTTTCCCTCTAAAGAACCAGAACTAATAATATGAGAGTAATGATAAATAATTATTTTAATATTCCCAAACTTAAATGAAAACCCTCAACGTCAAGTTTAGATACAGAAATTAAATTTTGTCTCATACTGGGAACATAAAGGGTATCATATAGATACAAGGTGAAATCACTCTCCAAAACTAAAGGAAGAGTTCCTACAGCTTCAACTTGTATAAACTCTCAATTGCCAACTTTAATGGTTGTTTCCCCCTTTTGGAGTGTCTTCTTTGAAAGGAATCCCTTTCTTTTTAAGCCATTTTCTGAACATAGGGCATTTTTTATGAATATATCACTGCTTCTTACAAAAGCGACATTTAGGACCTGCCTAAGAGTTGTTACCTGTGAGACCCCAAATTTTATGAATAAATATTTAAATTTCTCGAAATATTTTTTTGAATATTATGGTGTGGATTTGATATAATGTTATAGTTGTGGGTAATATTTATAAATTTTGCAAAGTAAGCAAGTTGTTATATAATATTCGATTGGTCGGGGAATATTCGTTTTAACAGGGAATATTTGTACGACGGCACAATCATTGGTGGACCCCACAACGAAAGTATTGTCGTTGTAAGAAAACGACATAATTATCTTTTTATAAAAATAACGGCGAAAGTTATTCATATTATTATTTGCAATATTGACAATGTCTAGAAGTTCTGTCAAGGAGAGGTTTGGTCACCTAATTGCGCGCCAATAAGGAAAAATCCTTATTAGAAAGTCCTCTCTTTCCTGGGAACGACCTGGTTGTTAAATATTGTGAATTATAATATTAATGATTAATAAGTTCGTGTTGATTAAAGATAAAATTAATATTTCTATTGTGTCGGAATTATTAGTGTTAGTGAAAATCGACATTTATTTCGATAATAATTGATGTCTGGAGGTTATATTAACCAATCGGTCAATTAACCGGATAAATGAGCAATTAATTGCTATTAATTCACATGATTATAACTATTTGTTCACATGTGTGTACTATTGATTCACATTCTTGTACTATTAGGAGAGGTGGTGCAATATTGATAATACTTGCATGACTAAGTTAAAAATTGAGGTATAGATGGAGGTACTATACTGTACTTCATATTTTCACATGTCTAGAACAATTGATTCACATGATTTACTATTAAGGAAGGTGGTGCAAGTTTGATAATACTTGCAGGACTAAATTAAAAATGAAGAAAAAGAGGAAGGTATTATACTGTAATATTTCGAGCCCCAAAACGTGAAATTATCGAAACTATATTTTCCTATAAATAGAAGCTCATTCCTTCATTATTTTTTACTAATTTACTAAAGCTATAGAGCAATTATTATAGAGAGAAATTATAGAGAGAAAGAAGAAGAGAAGTACGCTTTATCTCACTATTCCGATTATCGATCTTCTTTTGAGGTAAGGGTATTATTTCTTTCGTATTCATGAAGAGCTTCTATTATTCCATTCTTTATTATTATGTTGGAATAACTTTGCCCATCTCACAATCCGCATACATGGTGAAATTCTTCTATTATTCCATTCTTTATTATTACATTGGAATAAACGTCATCATGCGTTTCTACATCGCATACTGGTGAATTCTGTTGTTATTCCATTTTTTATTATTACATTTGGAATATCTTATGCATCGGATTATGCATGACTGGTTAGTTTCTTTATTATTACATTTGGAATATCCATGTCATGCGGATTACGCATGACACTGGTTCCATTCTTTATTATTACATTAGAATAACTTTGTATGTATATGCGATCTATTGCATGCCTGGTGAATTCTTTTTTATTCCATTCTTTATTATTATGTTGGAATAACCTGTCTACGCGGATTACCGCATGCATGGTGAATGACCTTTCGTATTCATTCTTTATTAAATTGTGGAAATGATATGTCTACATGAATTACCACATGGCAGATGAAAATCCATTTGCAATTTCGTATATTCCATTATACTCATATGAGATATCATTTCTTTTGTACTCGTCATGAAATATCATTTTATTTGGTATTTTATTTACGAGTTACTATTCATGAGTTACTATTCACCGGGTTACTATTCACTCTAGTATTATTCACTCAGGTATTCGGGGCACTTTTCATGTCGGAGTACTATTCATGAATTACTATTCAAAGGTTACTATTCACCCAAATTACTATTCACCCGAATATTATTCACTCAGGTATTCGGGGTACTTTTCATATTGGGGTACTATTCATGAGGTACTATTCCCGAAGTACTATTCACGAGATACTATTCACGGGGTACTATTCACCCAAAAAATATATTTTTTTTATGTCCAAATTATTTTTGGTACATGAATATTATTCTTGAATTTTACTCTACAAAGCAGTATCATGTTAAAAATTTGGACGTTATTGATTTCTGGATAAATTAAGTTATAAATCTTTAAAATTTATCATTGAACTTGTTTTATTGAATTATTATGTCATTGTCATCATCCTCATGCTTATATTGTGATTAAAGTCATCTTTGGCTTACGTGTATAGATGGACTTGATATGATTATGACCAGGGATTTTTTGGTATAATCATGACCGTAATGTGACGAATGATGTGGTAAAAGTCCTCATTGGCATGTAGTTCATTGATGGACAGTTGTTAGTATGATTATGACCAGGGATTATTCGGTATAATCATGACCATTGATGATTACATGAATATCCTTGGCCGTGGTGCAGGGATGATTCGATTTTATTTATTAAGCTGAGTCTTAGCGATAAATTTGATGAAAAACTTTTTAAATCATAGAAGATAGTAGATATTATGCTCAACTTGACTCTTCTAATCTTCTAATAGATTGCTTATTCTGCTACAGTTGTTGATCTAAAACTTGTTATCTATTCTCTTCTATCAGTTGTTATACTGTTGAAGGCTAAGGATAATTTATTTTGCATTATCTTAGTCATAATATTTCTTAATAGGCTAGTTGCGCTCACCCTTTTCTTTCCTTGTTCTCTTCAGGAAATGAGAATATAGCTGGGACAAGTCGGGGAATGGAGTGATGGTCCAGGATAAATGGCTTTAGTAGTCCTCACTATTCTACGGAATAATGTGATAATAATTGTAATGAAGACTCCATTGAGTGTGGTTATTGTCTAGATGACAATATTCTTGTTTAAACTCTCAGCTATGTTTTGTCGTATTTTACACGACTGATGTATAATTAAGTTGTATTTGAATTTATGTACCATGTATTTGGCGACTCAAGATGGGTGATGTATACCTGTTTTTGGGGCGTCACAGTTGGTATCAAAGCTTAGGGATATGATCAATGGCTAAGATGTGAGACAAGAACTAGGAAGGGAGAGACGGGGAATTCCTTCGCTAGTATGACCTACCTAAGTTTATTTGGTATTTAATTGGTCTGTCAGAGTATAGGGATAATATCTGATATGTCAATTAACCCTTGTTTTGTGACAGTGTTTGAGAATGACATCTGAAAATGTTGAGATAAGCAATGAAGCACTTGATACCGTTGAGTCAGCTCAACCAAAAGGTAATGACCAACAACACGATAATAATCATACCGGTGGCAACGGCCATCGAAAAAATGATAACCATCGTGGGGGAAATTATCATGCCAAGAATGGTAACCACTTCGGTGGTAATCAAGGCCAAGATAATTAGAAGTGGAAAATTCAAGAAGAGAAGATTTAACGATGATGGGAAGACGTTGGCAGCAACACCAACACCAGAAACAAATTCTAGGGGAGGAGAACGACCCCCAATTAGATGCCACAGATGCGGAGAGGAGGGACACATAAGTCCAAACTGTTCACAGCCTTTCAAGGTATGTTTTAGTTGTGGAAAAGACGGTCACATAGCTCGATTTTGTCCTGTAGCAAAATCAAGTCCAGCTGGGACGGTGACACCAAAGGCGGATCCGAACAAAACAAAGTCGGTGGTTTCAGGAAGAGCATTTTTTATGACTTCTCAAAAAGCGAGTAACCCGAACGAAGTTAGCACGGGTTAGTTAATTATAAATTCTTGTAAAGTTTATACCTTATTATATACCTGTTCTACCTACTCTTTTATCTCTCTTGCTTGCGCTCAACATTTAAATTTGACTTCGGAGAAATTAGACTTTGACTTATCGGTTGAAACTCCGTTAGTAAAAACCTTCATTTCATGTGATATCCAAGTCTTGGATGAGAGTCACAGTTTTTAAATGATATTTCTATCATTAATAAATTTCCTGACATATTCTCGAAGAACTTCTTGGCCTACCCCAGAGCGTGAAATTGAATTTTGTATTGACCCCAGTACAAAACCCATTTCTTAAACCCTCAAATATTTTCTTCACCCAAAACGAATGTATAATGCGCCAAAGATGTTGGCTCGAGCTGTTGAAGATTACGACTATACCATTCAATATCAGTGTGGAAGAGCAAACATGGTAGCTGACGCATTGAGTAGAAGATCATATGCGTTTACGAGTGTGATGTTGTTAACACAAAAACCTAGTTCGTATAACTTACAAATGATGAAGAAAGAGTTAAAGACTCTAGGGACCCACGTGAAGATAACGAATATACGAGTAGAATTAACTTTAATCGATAAAGTTAAAAGTTGTTCAAGCTACAGACCCGGAGCTGATGAATGTGAAGAAGAAGGTTCAAGAGGACGTTATTCTAGAAGCAAGAATCGACGAAGAGAGAAAATCTCAACCCTCGATTTAATTGGCCCATTTGAAATCCTCGATTAAGTAGGAACTGTGACCTATAGACTCGTTTTAACGCCAAGTATATCGCGTGTTCATAATGTTTTTCATGTATCGATGTTACGTAAATATATGGACGACCCGAACCACATTATTAAATTAGAACTAGACGATATAGCAAAAGATTTAACGTATGAGGAGATACGTGTTAAAATCTTGGATAAGAAGGATCGTATTCAACACTCAAAGGTTATACCTCAAGAGTTAGAATCTGAAATAAAGTCAAGGTATCCTCATCATACCAGGTACGTACGTAAATTTCGAGGGCGAAATTTCATAAGGAGTGGAGATTGTGAGACCCCAAATTTTATAAATAAAGATTTAAATTTCTTGAAATATTTTTTTGAATATTATGGTGTGGATTTGATATAATGTTATAGTTGTGGGTAATATTTATAAATTTTGCAAAGTAAGCAAGTTGTTATATAATATTCGATTGGTCAAAAAATATTCGTTTTAACGGGGAATATTCATACGACGGCACAATCATTGGTGGACCCCACAACGAAAGTATTGTCATAGTAAGAAAATGACAGAATTATCTTTTTATAAAAATAACGAAAAAAGTGTTACCATTAAAACTGTTGAACTACCCGGTAGTAAAAGTACAGTAATACGCGTGGTTGCATAGTAGCACACGGTATTGATTATTGATGCTTACATGATAAGTCACTCAGTTATACTAAATTATTGCTACAGTAATTGTTGCATCATATCTCTCATATTATTGATTCAATTATTGTCACAGTATCATCTGCATAATATGTTATATTATTAAATCAATAATTGAGACAACAAAGTTATTCATATTATTATTTGCAATATTGACAATGTCTAGAAGTTACATCGAGGAGAGGTTTGGTCACCTAATTGCGGCGCTTGATAAGGAGAAATCCTTATCGAAAAGTCCCCTCTTTCCTGGGAACGACCTGGTTGTTAAATATTATGAATTATAATATTAATGATGAATAAGTTCGTGTTGATTAAAGATGAAATTGATAGTTCCATTGTGTTGGAATTATTAGTGTTAGTGAAAATTGACATTTATTTCAATAATAATTGATGTCTGGAGCTAATATTAACCAATCGGGTAATTAACCAGATAAATGAGCAATTAATTGCTATTAATTCACATGATTATAACTATTTGTTCACATGTGTGTACTATTGATTCATATTCTTGTACTATTAGGGGAGGTGGTGCATGATTGATAATACTTGCATGACTAAGTTAAAAATGGAGGTATAAATGGAGGTACTATACTGTAATTCATATTTTCACATGTCTAGAATAATTGATTCACATGATTTACTATTAAGGAAGGTGGTGCAAGTTTGATAATACTTGCAGGACTAAATTAAAAATGAAGAAAAAGAGGAAGGTATTATACTGTAATATTTCGAGCCCCAAAACGTGCAATTATCAAAAATATATATTTCTATAAATAGAAGCTCATTCCTTCATTATTTTTCACCAATTCACTAAAGCTATAGAGCAATTATTATAGAGAGAAATTATAGAGAGAAAGAATAAGAGAAGTCTGCTACCTCTTTATTCCAAATTATCCGGTCTTCTTTTGAGGTAAGGGGTATTATTTCTTTCGTATTCATGAAGAGAGCTTCTGTTATTCCATTCTTTATTATTATGTTGGAATAACCTGTAAAATCCCAAATTTTACAAATAAAGATTTAATTTTCTCGAAATATTTTTTTCAAAATTATGGTGTAGATTTGAGATAATGTTATAGTTGTGGGTAATATTTATAAATTTTGAAAAGTATGCAAGTTGTTATATAATATTTGTTTGGTCGGAGAATATTCTTTTTATCGGAGAATATCCATACGATGGCACAATCATTGGTGGACCCCACAACGAAATTATTGTCGGATTGAGAAAACGACAAAAATATTTTTATGAAAATAACGGCGGAAGTTTTACCGTTAAAAGCTGTTGAACTACTCGGTAGTAAAAAGTACGATGTCTGGCGTGGTTGCATAGTAGTAGCACGGGATTGATTATTGATGCTTATGTGAGAAGTCACTCGGTTTTTGCTCAATTATTGCTACGATAAATTTGCATAGTATCTCACGTTATTTGATTCAATTATTGTCGATATTTTATATATTATTAAATCAATAATTGAGATGACAAAGTTATTAATATTATTATTTGCAATATTAACGATGTCTACAAGTTCTGCTAAGGAGAGGTTTGGTCACCTAATTGTGAGCCAATAGGGAGAAATCCTTATTGGAAAGCCCCCTCTTTCCTAGAAACGACCTGGTCGAGTAATATTGTGAATTATAATAATGATGATAAATGTTGTTAAATATATTGAGGTGTCTTTTTATGAAGTCATAGAAGTTTATATATATATATAAATTTTGTTTTATTAGTATTATTAATGTAATAAAATAGAAAAGCTTTTTATATAAAATGAATACTTTTATAAAGTTATTTATTTTATTAGACTATAAATAGAATATATTATATTCTATTATGCATAGTGTTTTTGCATAGTAAAATCTTTTTATATAAAATGAATACTTTTATAAAGTTATTTGTTTTATTAGACTATAAATAGAATATATAATATTCAATTATGCATAGTGTTTGCATAGTGCCTACATAGTGTTTGCATAGTAAAATCTTTTTATATAAAATAGAATACTTTTATAAAGTTGTTCGTTTTATTAGATTATAAATAGAATATATTATATTTTATTTAAAAGATTTTGTTTTATTAGAATATTTTATTAATATTGCATAATAAATCAATATGGACCGTCCGCTTAAAAGTAAATCAATACGGATCGCGTTCATGAATTAGTTACTATTAGGTCCATTCTCCTATAAATGAAGCTCATTCCTTCATTATTTCTTACAAATTCTTTGAAACTCTAGAGAGAAATTATAGAGAAAAAGAAGAAGAGAAGTCTGCTACCTCACTTTTCCAATATCCAGTTTCTTCTAAGGTAAGGGGTATTATTTCGTTTGTATTCATGAAGAGAATTATTTTCTTTCAATACTCGTAAGGGGTATTATTTATTTCGTATTCATGAAGAGAACTTTTGTTATTCCATTCCTTATTATTTTGTTGGAATTACCTGTATATGCGAAGTACAGCATACATGGTGAAATTCTTCTATTATTCCATTCTTTATTATTATGTTGAAATAACCTGTCTATGCGAAGTACTGCATACATGGTGAAATTCTTCTATTATTCCATTCTTTATTTTGTTGGAATATCCTGTCTGTGCGTTTACGCATGACCTGGTTCCATTATTTATTATTCTGTTGGAATAACCTGCCTGTGCGGTCTATCGCATGCATGGTGAATTCTGTTGTTATTCCATTCTTTATTATTCTATCGAAATATCATGTCTGTACGTTTACACATGACCTAGTTCCATTATTTATTATTCTGTTCGGAATAACCTGTATGTGCGATCTATCGCATGTATGGTGAATTCTTCTGTTATTCTATTCATTATTATTCTATTGGAATAACCTGTGTATATAGATTACCACATGCATGGTGAATGATCCTTTGTTTTCATTCCTTATTAAATTGTAGAAATGAGATTACCGCATAGCGGGTGAAAATCCATTTGCAATTTTATATATTCTATTATACTCAGTTGGTAAAAGTTTTGGCTTCTATACTCCATAAAATTAGTGGAATATCCTTAATATTTGTCTTCATCCAGTATCTTTTCATGAAAATATTCTTCTGAGCATTCTTGAATTTTACTCCACAAAGCAGTATCATGTTGACAATTTGGACATTATTGAGTTCAGGATAAATTAACTTATAAATCTTTAAAATTTATTCTTGAACTTGTTTTATTGAATTATTATGTCATTGTCATCATCCTCATGCTTATATTGTGATGAAAGTCATCTTTGGCTTACGTGCATAGATGGACTTGGTATGATTATGACCAGGGATTATTCGGTATAATCATGACCTGTAATGTTATAAATGATGTGGTAAAAGTCCTTAGTGGCCTATAGTGTATTGACGGACAGTTTTTGGTATGATTATGACCAGGGATTATTCGGTATAGTCATGACCATTGATAATTTAATGAATTTCCTTGGCGTAAAAGCGAGGATGATTCGATGATGTGGTTTATTTATTAAGCTGAGTCTCAGCGATAAAAATTGACGAAAACATTTTAAATCATAGAAGATAGTAGATATCATGCTCTACTTGACTCTTCTAATGGATTGCTTATTCTATTGCAGTTAAACTTGATGTCTATTATATTTTATCAGTTTAACATTGTTGAATGCTAATGATAATTTATTCTGCATTATCTTAGTCATAATATTTCTTACTGGGCTAGTTGAGCTCACCCTTTCTTTCACTGTTCTCTTCAGGAAATGAGAATATAGGTGGGACAAGTCGGGGAATGGAGTGACAGTTCAGATGATAGCATTAGTAGTCCTCACTATTCTGTTAAATAGTGTGACAATAAATATAATGAGGATTCCTTTGAGTGTGGATATTGTCTAGATGACAATATTCTTATTAAAACTCTCAGTTTATCTTTTGTCATATTTTACACGACTGTTGTATAATTAAGTTGTATTTGAATTTTGTACCATGTATCTGACGACTCAAGATGGGTGATGTATACCTATTTTGGAGGCGTCACATAACCTATCTATGCGAAGTACCGCATACATGGTGAAATTCTTCTATTATTTCATTCTTTATTATTACATTGGAATAACTCGTCATGCATGCGGTCTATCGCATGCCCGGTGAATTCTATTGTTATTCTATTCTTTATTATTACGTTGAATATCCACATGCGTGCGGATTACGATGACTGGTTTCGCTTCTTTATTATTCTATTGGAATATCACATGCGTAAGGATTACGCATGATCCGATTCCATTCTTTATTATTACATTGGAATAACTTTCATGCATGCGGCCTCTATCGCATGCACGGTGAATTCTTTTGTTATTCCATTCTTTATTATTACATTGGAATAACTTGTCTCACTATGGACTACCGCATGCATGGTGAATGACCTTTCGTATTCATTCTTTATTAAATTGTGGAAATGATCATCTGCGTGGATTACTGCATGGCGGATGAAAATCTATTTACAGTTTAGTATATTCTATTATACTCGTATGAGATATCATTTCTTTTGTACTCGTCATGAAATATCATTTTATTTGGTATTTTATTTACGAGTTACTATTCACCCAGTTACTATTCACTCGGGTATTCGGGGCACTTTTTCGTGTTGGAGTACTATTCACGAGTTACTATTCACCCAAATTACTATTCACCCGAATATTATTCACTCGGGTATTATTCACTCGGGTATTCAGGGTACTTTTCATGTCGGGATACTATTCACGAGGTACTATTCCCGAAGTACTATTCAAGGGGTACTATTCACGGGGTACTATTTACCCGAAAATATATATTTCTTTTCTGTCCAAATTATTTTTGGTACATGAATATTATTCTTGAATTTTACTCTACAAAGCAGTATCATGTTGAAAATTTGGACGTGATTGATTTATGGATAAATTAAGTTATAAATCTTTAAAATTTATCCTTGAACTTGTTTTATTGAATTATTATGTCATTGTCATCATCCTCATGCTTATATTGTGATTAAAGTCATCTTTAGCTTACGTGCATAGATGGACTTGGTATGATTATGACCAGGGATTATTCGGTATAATCATGACCGTAATGTGACGAATGATGTGGTAAAAGTCCTCATTGGCCTGTAGTTCATTGATAAACAGTTGTTGGTATGATTATGACCGAGGATTATTCGGTATAATCATGACCATTGATGATTACATGAATATCCTTGGCCGTGGTGCAGGGATGATTCGATTTTATTTATTAAGCTGAGTCTTGTTGATCGATTTCACAATCAAAACAAACGTGCAAGTATACACGGTCAACAAGTAATAAAGTGAAAGTAGAGTGTCGATCCCATAGAGAATTCTAATCAATAAATTCCAACTAGTAGCACTATATCAATCCAATTTTATTTAAACAACCATAAAGTGTGGTTTTTCAAAATAAGAAAACTAAAGTAAGCAATTCAAAGAGATTATTCTAAAATAAATTAAATAAATAAAACTAAGATTTTAACGAATGATTTCAGATAAATAAAGATTAAGACTTCAATATCCTCAATTATGAACTATAAACCAATTATCCAATTATCCCAATTATTATGCCTACTGAATTGTTAACAAGAATTCTCAAATGCCAAAAGTCCTTTTCCAAGTGATCAATTGACTTCTATTTAATCCAGATTAATCTTGCTATATTCCTATGCAAAACAATTGAATTAAACTCCTTCAATCCCAATTCCTTATGTGTTACATGCGGTGAACAGATATTTCCATTCAATTCACAAACCTAATTATTCACCATGCAAATAACTAAGTCACATGTTATCATGCCCAGTTCTAACCCTAGAATTCCTCTTTTAATTCCTTCTAGAGTAACAAGGTAATTATTGGCCAAATAATTAATCAATAAGCTCAAGGCAAGATAAACAATTCACTTTAACACAAATAATTAGAATAAATTGAATAACTAATTTATAGCCATAAAAGGTTCAATTGAAATCTTAATTAAAGAAATTAGTTCATGGCAAAAATTAAAACCAACAATCTTTGAAAAATCATCCTTAAAGAATTACACCAATTGAAAAATATGGAAAAGAATAAAACTCTAGAGACAATCCTTCAATCGTCAAGTAATTCCTTGCTTCCTCCTCAATTGTGGTTGATAGATCTATCTTTCAATCAAAATAACCTTTATATATTCCACTTATCCAACCACAATCCTTTTTCAACTCAACTTGTCAAATAACCTCCCCTTTAGCAAGTCAAACGGATAGTCAAACGCGCGTCTTGGTCAACAAACTTCTCGGCCCAGCGCCCCAACGCTGGGAAATATACACTAGCTTGAGCGTCCCGGCGCTGATCTTCAAATTAATTACCATTATGCCATTATCAGCTTGAAAATCCCAAATTGCCACTCCTGTTCCTGATTCTGCGAAATAGACACTAAACACAGTAAAAACGCTTCTAAATGACTTGAGAATACAACAATTTAAGCCTAAGTATATCCGATTCATGGATATATTACCCAATCATCAAGTCTCAGCGATAAAGTTGATGAAAAACTTTTTAAATCATAGAAGATAATAGATATTATGCTCTACTTGACTCTTCTAATCTTCTAATGGATTGCTTATTCCGCTGCAGTTGTTGATCTAAAACTTGTTGTCTATTGTATTCTATCAGTTGTTATACTGTTTAAGGCTAAGGATAATTTATTCTGCATTATCTTAGTCATAATATTTCTTCTTTGGGCTAGTTGAGCTCACCCTTTTCTTTCATTGTTCTCTTCAGAAATGAGAATATAAATTCGGGACAAGTCGGGAATGGAGTGATAGTCGGGATAAATGGCTTTTAGTAGTCCTCACTATTCTACGTAATAATGTGATAATAATTATAATGAGGACTCCATTGAGTGTGGATATTGTCTCAGATGACAATATTCTTGTTTAAACTCTCACTATGTTTTGTCGTATTTACACACATTGTTGTATAATTAAGTTGTATTTGAATTTATCTACCATGTATCTGGCGACTCAAGATGGGTGATGTATACCTATTTTGGGGGCGTCACATTACCCATATAATTTATCTTATTTGTTTTGGTAGAAATTGGTTTATCCTTATTCTTAAAACCTTTACCATTTTTATAAGCGTTCTTCTTATAGGATCCAGTGGTAGTCAAATGAGCAACATTAGGTTTTTCAACCTTAAGCCTTTCTCCCTCTTGGACACACATGACGATTAACTTTCTCATCTTCCACTTTTCTTTTTGCGTGTTATAATTGATCTTAAATGGATCAAACTGTGCAGGAAGAGAAGTCATAATGAAGTGAATAAGAAAACCCTCAAAAATCGTCATGTACATACCCTTTAATTTAAAGGTCATGTCGTTCATCATCATAATGTGCTCGCGCACTCCACTAACTTTATCATATCTGCTAGTAAGTATTTTCAAAATAAGGGTACTTGCATGAGTTTTAGAAAAGCCCTTCAATAGTTACTCGACTGAAGTTAAGTAGTCTTTAGCATTTTTAGAGTCAGGAATGGCTCCTCGAATAGCTGTCGTGATAGAGTTTTTCATAATCATAAGGGACATGCGGTTGGATCGCTCCCACTTTCATAAATAACCTTTTACTTAATTGAGCTAGTAGATGTAAGTGGAGCAGGATGTTCCACTCGTAGTGCATAGTCTAAATCTATAGTGCCGAGAACAATTTTCACTTGCTCTTTGCAAGCAGTAAAATTAGTTTTATTCAAGATTTCAATTCCAGAGAGATACCCAAAAATACTAGTTGGAGTCAATGCTGAAATATAATCAAGCTCATAAGCATGCTTACAAAAAACTAAAAGAAATCCACAATGTACAACATTAATTAATAATTAATCATAATAAAACCAACTGTAGGGCAAGCAGTTAGTTATATAAAATCTATTTACAACACCCAAAAATATATTTTAATAAGATGTTGGTGCATAATTATCGATCTTTCGTTGGTTCAATTAATAATATACTAATAACATCCCCATAATATAATGCAAAACACATTTATCCATACATCACCGTTGGGTAAAAACGAAATAAACATGTTACTTATGCAATAAAATTCTATTTAATAAATTCTAATTTTAATTTTTCTGTTGGGTAAAATTAAAATCTTTATTTATTAAATGTAATATTATGTGACTTTTCTTAATCTTTAATTGATTCAATTAATAATCCTCCGTTGGGCTGATTATTAATTTTAACAATAAAAGAGTCACGCATACATGTAAATTATTATGATCAAACTTAATTTTCTTTAGATAACATATTAATCAAGTTTAAAAATTAACATTATTTATAATTTACATGTAACAACTTAAATGCCCTAATAATATATCATGTTCCAAAATCTAAATTACGATATATAATTATGAACATGAATTGGATATAAAATATTAACATTAAATTTATAACTAAATACATAAGGACATAATCTATAATATTATATGAATATAATTAAAAAAAACATAAATAACCATTACAAATTGTCCAAGTCTCATAAACATAATGTAATGGGCATATGCAATAGCCATGAATTGAGATCAGAGCAAAACATGAAGATCACAATGAATTGAGAGATCATAGAACACGAGAAACACTTTAAAATCATGAATAGTTGAATACAACACATGAGTAAACATAATCAGGATAATACTTAACTTCCGAAAACCTTTTTTTTGTAGTAACAGAATACTTAAATATTCATGAATTATGATGTAACAAAATAATTAATTGAGAGTAGATAAGTATCCATGATATATCATAATTTCATGAATTATACATGCCTTTAGGTTCTGACACCTTTTTAGTTTGAATTGTAAAAGAGTGCTTATGAAGTTATTGAATTGGACAAATACTGTTCTACACTATAGTAAAATAAATTTATGGGGATGAATTGTGCATTAGGTTCATCATGTGATAGAAGAAATCAGTTGCATACGTACATAATAATAAAAATTGAAGCAACGTTATAATCTACAAAGTCTTTTCTTTATTTTTATTTTTATTATTAACATAAAAACATAATTAATTTATTCTATGCAATAACGTAACCATAACTTTGATACCAGATGTTAAATAATTATATCGGAACGTGTTATTACATAGAATAAAATTAATTAATCAATTAGGTACTTATATGAATTGAGAGAAGTCATCTTGTATGTATCACGCTTCCACTGCGCTTAAACGGTGAAAGTCTTCAATTGCCTCTCTCAATCTTAAGATGTATGTATAGGTGTGTATAAAATTCTTGAGACGACAATTGGGACCAAACCCTAACTATTTTATTTATAGAATAACTAAGGGTCAAAATCGCCCATCAAGATTATGAAACCCTAGGGCCCATTATGTTAAGTATTATAAGTGATATTATTTATAGGCCACATAATTAATTACCAAACCCATAAATAAAATGATTAAATAATTAAGGATTAATTACATATTTTAGTATATTTTTAGAAATAATTACAATAATGGTGCATAGATAAAATAATTACAAAAGTAATACATTTTTTCATATTTATTTACAAAATTAATACATTTGGTTATTCTTTAATCGTGGCTCACAATTATATCCCTTATCTGTTTCCATTAATTATTATTTTCTTATTCAAACACATTCAAATACATCGGACCCATTTTTGATCTTTGTTCCTGTTTCTCTCTCTTTTTTCATCATCCTTTTTTTTTCTACTATAACATACAGACCACCTTCTTCTTCTCCTTCTCCTCTCTCTCTCTCTCTATCTCTCAATCCCATCTATTTCTCCACAGAGATAGAGATGTGTGGTGGTGCAATCATTTTCGACTTTGATCCTCCAATCAAAAATGGCTGGAAAATGACGTCACTTGACATCTGGGCCGAGCTTAGTAGTCCTACCATCATCATACCTGATCATGAATTTGGGTGGAACTCCTTCAGTACTGCCAAACACCCACGGCCACTCCTCTCTCTTGGCAACTCAATTCTCAATCCCAAGCAGCTTATAAACAAAGGTAATTAATTAATTAATTAATTACACACCCATCTGATCTATTTATTTGAAAGATACACCTACAGTTATCATATGCATGCATTTCTATGTAAAATTATCATTTCACTTGTCTTTTTTTGTATATACAAACTATAATTGACAAAAAATAGACAATTGACTATTCTGGCATATTATCACGTGTAGAGGCGAGTGAGAAGACTCATAAACCGAGTCAAGGGCGAGTCAACAAAGGACTCGAAAGAACAAATACAGAGGGATCAGGCAAAGGCCATGGGGGAAATGGGCATCTGAAATACGTAACCCGCAAAAAGGTGTCCGACTTTGGCTCGGAACCTTCAACACCAAGAAGCCGTCAGAGCTTACGTCGTGGCTGCAAGATGCATTCTGAGGTAAATCTTCATATCAAGGTAACCAAACCGTCATACCAAGGTAACCAATCCACCTCCACATTTTCAGTTTTTTCATAGTGTAGTTGGTAACTAAACATTCACACCAAGGTAACCAAACCTTCATACCAAGGTAACAACCTTCAGACCAAGGTAATCAATCCATATTCACGCTTGCAGTTTTTTCATAGTGCAGTTGGTAGCCAAATATTCATACCAAGGTAACCAATTCAGTGTTATTAGGTTATCAATTTATTTTGAATGTGATGCAATTGGTAGCCAAACCTTCATGCAGTGGGTAGCCAAACCTTCATACCAAGGTAATCAATTTAGTTTTATTAAGTTACCAATTTATTTTGAATGTGATGCAGTTAGTAGCCAAACCTTCATGCAGTTGGTTGCCAAACTTTCAGACCAAAAACTAACAAATTCATACTGCAGGTGTGGAGGTAGATTGGTTACCTTGGTATAAAGGTTTGGTTATCTTGGTATAAAAGTTTGATTACCTTGGTACGAATGTTTGGTTATCAACATTACATTACACATCACTCTTTTATCTCTCTCTTTCCTATGCAGTGTTCTTATTTTCCTTTGGACATGAAATTGGAATTGAAATTTTCGGACATGAAGAAATTGTGAAAAATCAAATATTCACCTCATTTCTCCATCCCATCGATCATTTTGTGGTTGACTCTCGCTCTGTCTCACCGGTGAAGGGGGAGGAGGAAGATGACATTGCCAAACCTTCAGACCAATGTAACCAATTCAGTTTTATTAAGTTACCAATTTAGTTTGAATGTGATGAAGTTGGTAACCAACCATTCATACAAAGGTAACCATTTTAGTTTTTGTAGGTAACCAAATAGTCAAAAAAAATTCAGAACAGTAAGAGTTACATCTATTTATTTTTAAACTTTTTGTAGGACGAATCTTCTTCTTCTCATTGGCGTTTTGAACAACGGAGATTCGCGGCAGAGTAGCGGAGGAGAGGACTACTGTGAGGGAGATGAAGATTTGAATTTGAATTATTGTTTTGAATTTGAATTTATTTTGTTGTTAGATCCCAGATATTTGAATTTAAATTTAAATAATTAATTATGACAGTTGTTTCTCCTTATTTTAGGTTTTCTCATTAATGTGAATTGCGTTATTTTTGTAATTATTTTGTGGATGCACTAATAGTGTAATTACTTTCTAATTGTTGTAAATTAATGTTAAAGACCCTTAAATTAATACAATATGTAAATCCAATAATTACATAAATAGTAGAGACTACATAAGAAAATAAAATATTCTAACATGCCGGTGATCCAAAGAGATTGCATCTGTACAGCCTTATGCCATCATTGTGCCTAATAATCAAATATGCAAACAAAAATTTATGTAATTCGTTTTTTATTCACCCAAAGATAAGTTAAAAATAAAAAACGCAGTGAACAAAGCTCCAGTTTACTCGTAGAATAAATACTGTAATTATCAACATCTTACATATGGAGTTTAGAGTTAATATAGTCATCATGGGCGAAGAACCTTCAAGTACCAAAGAAATTGAAGCACCTTCCAGGAGGAAGGAACACCTACATGGCCTGCTGGTAATTTGGTGTCGCTAACCCCAGAATTTGAGTTTAAGTTAAGAGCATACCTAGAAAAATTTACTTGATATAGTTTTACTAGAAAAAAAGGCCTATAGCGAGAGTCGCCAACCGTAGCTGTAAGCCTTATGGTCAAAGCTATAGGTATTACCGACTGTTGCCGACCCCGGTCGTAGGCCTTTAGCTATGGTCTCAAGGGTCTTTACCAACGGTCACGACTGTAGCTATAGGTCATGTCAAAAGTGTGTTTTTACTCTTTACCAACGGTCACTAGAAGCTATTGCTACGGTCGTGACCGTAACTATAGATGTTTATAGCATCAATCCTGACCCTTGGTATAGACTTTGGTTTTTTGGAACCCTATAGCTATGGTCGATGACCGTCGCTATAGCTTTTTTAGATTTCAAAAAAAAAATTAATTAGTAATGCACATTTATTCAACAAACACAATCCAATATAAAATAAAACATAAAAAATATTATTACATTATTTAAAATAATTCACCCCCTAAAATATGACAATCATAATTAATTTAAAGTAATTTAGTAAATGATAAGGTATATAACAAAACCATTTCTAAAACCATTTCGAATATTCGTTGTCCTCGTAGATCGTTAACAATAATCATCTCCCTTTTTAGCATCAACTCCGATAGAAAATTCTCACTGCAAATACAAACATAAATAAAAGTAAGTCTATATAATCTAAACAATTTCAAACATTTTAATTATCCACAATAAGTACACGAGCAAAATTTTATGAAAAAGATTATTAGAGAATAAATTGCATCAAAAGAGTAGTTTAGTCACATGATTCATTGAAAATTTTTCAAGCTAAAATACTCAGATACATACCCCCGAACGGAACCAACTTCAATAATATAAGCATTATATCAAAGGAATCTAGGCTATTTACTGATTAAACTGAAGTTGCATAATGCTTCGGCGCAATAGCAAACATGTATACCAGAAAGGTGTTGGGTGAGCAGAGGAAGAGAGACGGAATTTTGAAATTTGTTACAATAGTTAAGATATCAGAAGCCAACTCAGAGGCAAGCTACAGTGTGAGAGAACCATAAACTATATGGAGAATTCCAATATATGTAAGGGATTAAACATTTTAAACTTTCATGATAAGTTTGTCTTAGACAAGCCAAATTTGAATAATTATTGACTTTTTCAAGAATCTGAGTTAGTTTTATATTATTAGGCACATTAACATACAAATAAAGAAATGGATGCATTTACCTTCACAAAAGGTGGGGCTCCAGGTACAGGACAGCGATAGAATGTTCCAGCCATGGGGCATTTTAGTGGAGGATGGGATGTCTTTGGCTTTTCAGTGGTAGGTGGTGCAGCCGAAACTGTAGGAGAGGCAACTGGACCAGCAGGAGCAGCCTGTGCTCAAGGCAGTTGAGATGGAACCATAGCTTGTGGAGAATGGGACTGCATCATAACATATGGATCGAGCTGTAACCGGTGGCTGTGGTGGTAAAGCCTCCTTTTTCTTTATAAGGACTTCACAGTCCCGTTGCTTTAGCTGCAGCTCCCTGATGTCTCTCGAATCCACAAGCCTGCCATGCAAAATAATAATTACTCCACAGCAAGGAAAAGAAAATTGTACAAGTTCAAATTTAATATATACTCGGTACTCTGCCCACATAAAACAAAACACACTGTATACAGATGATGGAAATTAATGCACTCTACAAGATCTGCAACTTGATTCATAAATGCTGAAATGGATGATGCATCAGGATTCAGGAATGGTGTTTAGAGAAACAGATTTCTTGGTTGATTCCTCTGACTTTGTCTCTGGAACTGGTCTAGAATTTTTTGACTTCTTAATAGCAACCTTAGACGAGGACAGTGAATACTCAGATTCAGACCAAAGGTCCAAAACTCTCAAAAAAAAAAACAAAAACATAAAGGTTGGAAAGAAGAAGTGAGAGGAGTGCAAGGAGAGTTGACACTAATGTTGAGCTTACCTCATTCAGCTGAGAAGACACCCTAAGAACTTCATACTGGTCCCGGTTAGATGCCTACAAAGAAAGGTAAAACAATTCGCAGGAGGGCCGAAAATATTAAAAAAAAAAAGGGAAATGTTGCTTACACAGCCAAACCATGTTGTTGAGAGTTGAGGAAAATGTTTGAGGCTTTTATGTTTCCGTGAACAAGCTTCCCACCGAGTTGTGTGTGGATATGAGCAATGCCCTTTGCTGCACCAACAGCTATCCTTAGTCGAGTTTCCCAGTCTAGAGGAGTCCGACCCTGACCTCTATTTGCAGAAAAAGTTATAGAGATGAATTAGATTAATCAGAATATAGTTACTTTAAAAGTTGTAGGCTTATATGCTGATGACCTCTATTCATCAGCATTTTCCTAAGATTGCAGAGCATAGGGAAATGGTATGACATGATAGAAATGTATATGTTAACCCCTTCTCAATTGCAAGCCTGAACTTCAATTTCAGAAGGAAAGCTTGTATTTGAAGTTGTTAAAGTCAAGCTTCCCCCTCCCGTCACCAAAATACATACAAATATATAACAAAAAAAATATGTATTACACTACTTTAACATTAACATAATCTGATGTAACCTCTCTGTCAATCCTAAAAAAAATCTGGAGTCGTAATTTGCAGAGGCAAGTTCCTATGGTCATGCTTGAATAAACTGGGGCCATTTGAATCCATTGTAGTTGAAAAACTTCCTGATCCAGTCTAGTTATTCTTGAAAAACCTAATATTCTCACATAGAAGAAACAAATCCTATTTGAAAAATGTATTTTGGCCATCTTATTTCATTGCAAAAGAAGGAAAGTTCCTCTATTGCTTTCTCCCTCTCGAACAGTTCCAAAGAATGTTGTTAATACCACTCATAGCTCTACCAGTCTAGTAGAGGCCCATTGAATAGAAACATATCCGAGTAACAGCAAATGCTAGGCTAGATAAGTTCATATTCTGTCCTTTTCTAATATTTGAGGAAGAGATCACAGAAAATAAAATTTTTATAAGATCAGAGATCTAAATTGGTCATGTATCATCATCACTAAGTATGTACCTGGGCTGCCTCTATTTCTAATTCTTGCTTCTGGATGTCAAAGGATAGAGGGCGCAACATGCACAGGAAGAATAAGTCTGACTTCTGAAAGAATACCTTGTGATATTGCCTGCAAATCAAAGCATATTATGTGAAGAATCCACAAAGACGATGGAAATCAACAATCTAATTGTTTTGCATCAGAATATCAAGTTTCCCAGCTGCTAGTTAAAGATAGAATGTCTAATTTTTTTTTCACAATTTTTACTTCTCTGGTCAAAGCTCCCTACAATTTTAGTCAAATTTCTTAACCGATAACTGAATACTCATTCATCAGGCATGAAGAAAGATTAAAACAATTTCATAATGATTTACATTTTTCATAATATTCTTCACCTAACATATTCTTGTGGACTTCAGACTGCTTGTTTCAAATGCCAATCATGACATTTATATGGCTCTGGGGGTTATCAAAGATAATAAGAGTTGACAGCATCTAATGACAAGTCTTAATTAACGTCAAGTAGGCAGTCCAGTGGTTGT